>CM076569.1:813214077-813814077 GCA_034641835.2 Pinus albicaulis | reverse complement strand
TGAAAATTTGAGAATTTATTTATAAATATATTAATGAATGATATGCTATAGGTTTCGTATTAATAAAGGAATGACTGACAAGATATCAAGTAACAAAAATACTGTTAACACATCAAGAAAAGCAAAAAAGGCAAGTTCCTTGTAAATTATTTATAAAAAATATTATTTTTGAACTATATGTAACTTTAAATTATATTTATTGTTTACTGTGTATCATGCAGAGCCACAAAATGACGAAGCTTGATATGATTATTTTTTATCTATGACCAGAAGAGCGTAAAATTTTAATGGAAAAATTGCAAAAATATGAATCAGGTGAATGAAACAATACTATCGATCCAATATGAGTTTATTTTTTTAATTATCATTAATAATATACTTAAAATTATTAGATAACATGTGTCAAACACTCTACTAATTCACATCTGTTTAATGTTCTACAGGGAAAAACAACTCAAAAAAGGAACGTTGTTCTAAGAAAATAAAAAAAATAGAACATGCAAATGAAAATGAATTGCTCCTTGGTTCATCTGGAGTGGTGCTGGAAGTTAACGAAAGGGGGAAATTTTTTTACAAAAGTTTTAGGGATCTAGTGGAACAAATACAACAGCGTGCTTCAAATGTAATATGTAATCATTGAATTTTTCGATCATTGGGTACAATAAATAAACAATTTAGCATTAAATATTAATTTTCAAGAATTTTCTTGCAGAAAAGAAAAGAAAATGGAACCCATTCAGCATATAAAACAAGATGATAAGGAAGAAAATGGTTGATCTCTAAGTTTGTGAGTAATTGTTACTTCCTTATAACAACTTAACTAGATTTCATTTTTGTATTTTTTAAGTTGTTTTACAGAAATCATCATTGAATGTCTTCAAACAGGTGCTAACATACAAAGAAGAATCATCAGACGAATTGATTGAAATTGGGTTAAATATGGGTTGTGAGTATATGTTGGCATATCAGAATTTAATTGTGGAATTTGTAAGCATCTATCGATCTTGTTTTAATTAACTCCGTCTATAATTAATAGAACAAAAACATATTTTATATTAAATATATGATTTTTTATGGGGTATAAAACTTGCAGGAAACAAAGTATGGAACTGCACCAACAAATGAAATTTTGAAAGATGGCATGGTACATGTTTTTGAAAGAATGTGTTAGTTTATGAGTCAATTGTTGCTATGGTATGTCATTTTTCTTTTCGATTTACATTGATGTATATTATTTAATATTGGAATTTTCATTATTCTCACCGATGTATATACACTCATTTCAGTTTATTTTTATGTTTGTAGATGGAAAGTGAAGAAGAAGAAAACAATCAATGTTGTGAACACAACATTCTTGAAAATAACCCAAGTCATGGAAGTAGCTCTGGCAGTGACAGTAGTTGAAGCGAAGAATGATGATCACTATGTAATTTGGATATCAAAGCAAGGCGTTTTATTTTTTGAATTATGTCTATGAAATCAAACATTTTGTTTAATGTAATGGACATAGTGTCCTAATTGAAAGACAAAGGGATACGAATAATTGTCCCATTTTGTATGATAAAGACTGTCTTATATATATATATATATATATTTGTTTTAATTTATTCTATTGCGTTCTCCATTGTCATTCTCAAATGCACTAATAAAAATTTAGTTCATATGAATATTGTTATAAGATGTGTCGACTTTTAATGAATAATGAATTTAAAACAATCACAATAATTAGATTGTCAGAGGTGGATGTTTCTAAAAAGAACAACATGAAAATTGGTGCGTTTATGTGTCTATACACAGCAGTGCATTTATGATTCTATGGGCACCGCACTAATACCGATTCCAGTTATAAATATCGGTGCATTTGTGTGACACTGCGCACCGGGGCATTTATGTATCTATAAGAACTGATGCATTTGTAGATGCCATGTGCACCGCACGAATACCGATACCAATTATAAATCTCGGTTCCTTTATGTGATATGGAGCATTGGTGCCTAATAAGATACATGTACCGGTGCACTTATACGACCTATGGGCACCGATCAAATCTCAAGACCAATTAGAATGGCCTCGTGCGTTATATCACCAACACGGGGCCCGATGTTGTTGTTTTCCTTAACGGCCTGGTGCATTCTCCTTAGACCGCCCCGGTGCGCTGTCTACCGATATGCACTAGTGCGTTAAAACCTTATAAGAGCACCGATGGAAAAACATCCGTAATAACCTCTGGCCGCCCATTTTTTTTTAGTTGTGTTGAATTTCCATTAAAAACTCCACCAAAAGCTCCCTTACCAGAAACGGATGTGGTAGCATATGTTTTTTTGACGATTTTGGAAAATTTTATAACACTAAAAACCTCCTTTATAACCTCTGCTAGAGGGTCTTTTCCTTGTAGTGTATACTTGACTATGGTATTGGTTCCATCATTGTGTTATATTTATCTGATGTAATTGATTTAGTCTTCTTCAACTAACTGATAGTTATGGATGCAAAATATTATGTTTTATATCATCTTTGTTTCTTGTGTATGTGCAGGTATCCGAGCGTGAGAATGAGCGGATCTTGATCTGTCAAACCATGAGCGAGAGGCAGCCATCTTTCTGATGACAACAACAACGTAGGACCTCCGGTAATTTATCTATCGAATCTCCGTCCATTTGTTAACTAGGAGTCGATGTTATAACGTGTCTTGTTCGTGGCTAGACCCACTCTAGGGCTAGTGGGATCGCCTCTGTCCGCAGAGGGGATTTACCTCACCAAAAAATTGGTGACTCCGCTAGGGAATCAATGCGAGGTTGTCTTTCATCCATTGGGTCTTCTTCTTGGTATTTTCATGCTTAGCGTGCCTCTTCTGATTATTCTTGCTATGTCTAAGACCCCTATTCAGCCCCAGAGGATCAAGTTTGACCTATGTTTTTCCAAAATATTCCTTTTGTTAAGGTTGGCTTGATTGGCGCAGTTTCTAGTCTGACAGTCGCACCCACTGGCGCTTGTTGCTTGTTTAGCACCCACGCCATCCCCTTTTTGGTGCTGATTATAGCCATACAGTCGCGCCATTTCCTGTAGGTATTAGAGTTTGCCCTGTTTTGGAATTTTTGGTCCGTACTTGTGTTTTTGGGTGTTTTCTTGACTTGTTTTGAGTACTTTAGGATTGTTTGTGACTGTGAACAGCCTCCTTCTTTCAGTTGTTTGTCCATTTCTTGTCAGCATCATGGCCTTACGGTTTTCTAGTGCTTTGGTATGCTGAGCCTCCTATAGGAGCTTCGGTCTTTTGTTTCACAGACACCTTCATTCCTTGTTTGATTGCATTCAGCTCCCTTAATCCATTTTGAGTCATTGCATTTGGTGGGATGAGTCTTGAGTGAGTATTGCCTCTTTCATTCATTTTTTCTTCTTGCCACTCCAAGCATACCTCACATTGCTTGTATGGGTTTGTTCCGACATCTTTCTTCAATTTGAGAGATTGCAACATTGGTTTGAGTTTTTGTTTTGTTTGCTTTTGGGTTGATTGAAATTGTTTCGCTTCGACTCTTGCATTGACATTCTCGAACTAGTGTGAAGGTTTGCTTTTCATGTCATTTAGTGCATTTTTTTCTCTATTATATTGAAAAAATAAAAATAAAATTGTGCTTGCATTCTTGTTTGCATTGTGGAATTGGAAAATCTTTCGCATAACTAGCATTGGGCATTCTAGGAAAGATTTCTCATTTTCATTAGCTTGCATTGGATACGGTATTGGATGCTTCTGTGTGTTCTCATTATTTGCTATCGCTTGAAAACTCCTAAAATTTCTCGTAGATAGATTTTCATCGAACGAAATGGTCTTTTATGGCATGTAGCTTGCATTTAAGGATTTGTGAGATCCAACATTCAGTAGGAATTTGGAATTGAAACATAATACAAGGTCAAATTAAAACTTATTCAATTAACCTAAGGCAACATTGAAACTTAATGAAACATTTAGTGGTCTAAGTTAGAGACGTGTTTCGGTGTCTTTAAACCTAGCAGTTGTCGCTTGCCATCTGGCTTCAGATAGTACTAGTACGGACTTGTGCTCCCTGTATCATCGAGTATATAAAGGGAGACCCCTATAGGTTGTAATCCTTTTATCCATAGGAAGCCGAGTCTGCCACCTTGTAACCGTGATATAGCGAACACAACATTCGAGGAGACTACCTACACGTACGTCAAGTCCTTGGTTAATTCTTCTTTCCAAGGTGTATATGGCAGTTCATAGGAACCTGGTACACCCTTTTACCTAGAATACCTGGACCCACTCTAGACCCTTTAACTTGAATTGAGTCACCATGCTGGAGGCATGCTTACTTTTTCAAGCATAGTTTGTTTCCATTTCAAGCTTGTGTAAACATGAAACTGGTTTCAAGCATAGTTTATCTTTGTTTCAAGATTGTGTAAAAATGAAACCAACTTCAAGCAGAGTTTCCTAATTTCAAGCTTGTGTAAAAATGAAACCATTCCCATTTTACCTCTTATGATTGCCATTTTATCAGCCTTTTTTTCCAGATGAGCCTTGGTTTTCTCATTCCTTCGTCACCATCTTCTTGGTCGATCATATGCCTTCACTTGGTTGTTTTACCCATTCCTGAGGAACCGCTGCAATGAGTGGTCTTGTTAGCCAACCTCTTGACCTTTACTTGTTCTGAGAAGTTCCTCCATCACTGGAACCAATTGCAACCCTTAAAGCCAATCGTTCCTCTATGAGGAGTCATCTTTCAGCTCTTTTCTGACTCTCTAAAATTGAAAATATTGCTGAGACTATTGTCATTTCGAACTCATTAAATTGGCTGTGAAACGATATCTACCTAGTATATGTTTACCCCTTTTTCGGGTTGGGATAGGTTATTTACGAAAAAGGAATACCTTAGCCTATCGCGACTAAGAGGTTCTCTCAGACACATTTTTCTACCATTTCGGATATGTGAGACTACCTACGAAAAGGGATTGCTGGAGTTTTATTTTCCGCCTTCTTTTCAAACTCTCTAAACATGAAAATAGTTGGAGTTCTCCCTTTGTCAGACTCATTAAAACTAATGACATTGGACTCCGTCGTCATGATGTTACTCGATTTCCTCCTTCCTAGGGCTCGTAAAATGTACTAGGTTGGATTTGTCCGAAGGACGAAGTTACATTGCAAGCATATGCTATTCCCTTCAAGCTTGTTTTCAAAAATAATTGGGGTACTCGCCAGAAATGGTGGGGGAAAATGGAACCATATTATAGTCGTGTTGGTAGTATGCCGCTCTTGAACATGGCACTTGTCTGCATTCATGTCGGGTTGGGGACATCTCACTTCGTCATTTGTTTGCCTCCATGGGTTTGGGTAATATTTTTTTACCACTTATCTGCTCTTTGCCATGTCACCATGACCTCAGATACCTTGATGTAAAATGATGCCAAAACTAGTGTCGTGCCACCAATATGTTCAAGAGAAGTTTGCCTCTGAAGTTTTCAACCTCCCTCTGATTCTATGTTGGTCTTGATTCACAAACATCATATTCCTCTATCTTGTGTCGATGATGTGGGAAACATTATGGCCCACCTTCGATCGAGGTCACTTCCTGTCGACTCCAGTTCATTATCTAGGAAGTTGATCTAGAGATTCCCTTCAGATACATTGGAGCCTGCATACCTCAATGGCAGGTTCTTCACATTCGATGCAAGGTCCACATCATTAGCCTTTGATCGACTGACTCTGCGGGTGTTCGACATCAGATCACTGTTCACATTCTGTGGATTGTACATTTTGTACCTTGAGAGCCATTTTCATTATTGGTGGTTTCTCTCACCTCTGTTAATGAATTTCATTATTGGATAGTAATCAAACGATTTTCTTGCATTGTCGACTTCAGCTCACATATTCGCATGCTCGAATTTGTACTTTGTTCAGGCTGAGATGGAGCACAAGACCCTGGGTTTTGTCTGCTAAAATCCAGGTTGCGGGTTCTTTGTGGATTACTATATATGACTCTTCTGATTAGATGGTTGTGACCATACCTAAGTCTGTTTTTTGATCCCTACTACTGGATGGCTGTGTCCATACCTAAGATCTCATTGTTTATGTACTCTATTATGGATGGTTTCACCCATGCCACATGTCATGTATCAGATGTATCAATTGTATTCGTACTTGCAGATTTTCTCACAGTAGTATTTGGTCGAATGCATTCTCATAAAGCATTTTAGCCCTCCCTCTCTCTCAGACCTCATGCTTTAGGGGGCATCTGTTACACAACATTTTGTCACCATCCCTGCAATCCCTTGCCTGACATATTGGAGGATCATTCCCGTGACCTGTGAGCAGTGTCATACTCTGCAAACACCTTCTTTTTATCCTTTTTCATAATGAAATTATTCTCCTGTTGCACATTTCCTCAAAAAGCCCACAAAAACCTATGTTTTGGCCTTGTCACGGGTAGCTAGTTCACCCCTCGTGCCAATGTGGAGGATGTACACTAGAGCCCATGCCAGCTGGTGCTCTGTCTCTTTGTTGTGCCCGCGCCAGTTGTTTTGGGAATTTTTTATAACAAAATAGAGGTGGAATTTTCCTTTAACCACCTTAGGGATGAGTCACAGGAAGTGTTTAACTTGATGAGCCACGGATCTCCCTCTTTAGGTAGTGATTTCCTCCTCCCATGGAACACTCCTTGAAGATAGGTCTCCCTTCCATGATTATAGGGATCCTAACCTCTCCCTCTCCCTCTATATAAGCATGCCTTCTCCCTTTATGAAAGCTAGCTAAACCTATAGCCAAGAAGCTGAACTTGGAGAAGAGATACTATAGCTGATTAATTGCTATTGAGAAGGTAGAACCAAGGAGAATTCCGTAGAGAGAGCGCCGTCCGAATTCCCGACGAGCCTTTGTGAGACACAATCCACTGGAACCCTATTGGAGGAGACAACAGCATTGAAGCTTGGTTGTACTCATCCTTTCTTTCATTAATATACTTGACTATGGTATTGGTTCCATCATTGTGTTATGTTTATCTGATGCAATTGATTTAGTCTTCTTTGACTGACTGATAGTTATAGATGTGAAATAGTATGTTGTATATCATCTTTGTTTCTTGTGTATGTGCAGGTATCCGAGTGTGAGAACAAGCGGATCGTGATATTTCAAACCAGGAGCGAGAGGCAGCCACTCTTTTCGATGACAAAAATAGCGTAGGACCTCCGGTAAGTTATCTATCGAATCTCCATCCATTCGTTAACTAGGAATCGATGTTATAGCGTGTCTTGTTTGTGGCTAGACCCACGCTAGGGTTAGTGGGATCGCTTCTATCTGTAGAGGGGATTTACCTCACCAACAATAATAAAGGTGAAAGTAAGCTTCGTGAAAGGGAAACATACTCCACCAAGAAAATCAGGCAGAAGAAAAGTGAGGGTTACTCATTGTGATCAGTGTAATAAAATAGGAAGAGAGTGCTCTGAAATATTGAACTGAGTCGGCGGTGGAGCAACCCTTTGTATCCTTTGTGAACATTCCATAAAATGATATGCACCTGGAATAGTTAAACCCTTGCTATGATAGAGAAAGGGAATTTATTTTATAAAAATATTAAACTAGGTAAAATTTGAATTAGTCACCTAGAAAAAGGTGTGATAAGAGAATTATACTTTGAATTTTATATCAAATATGAAAGGCCAGTAAGGGCATGTTAAAAAGGGTAAGAACCCACTAATTTTATTAAACCCTAAACCAATGGCACTTAACTATGTCGTTATTTCCTAAAAAAAGATACTAAAGAAGATAAGGAAACAAAACTTACTTGTTCGAGCCTAAAATGGGAATATGGGTGGTCTACATTTGCGATGTGCGCCTGTGCAACCTAGAAAGTAATACAATGAAATCCTTGCGTTAAGATGTTTAATATCGGTAAGAATTTCAAGTAGACATGCCATATTAATGAAAAGGGACAAAAACTGAAAATATTATAAAATTTCAACGAACTGGTGAATATACCTTCACATCCATGGATTGTTGTTTTGTTTGAGGAGACATCAGAGAATCTCTGAAGGTTCAGGTATGAAAACAAATTTCATGCCATTACGGTAGATAGTTGCATTCCCAAATAATTTGGTGGCATCCTAGAAAACTTATTGCATAAACAGTGAACCTATGGAAGAGTTGAAACCCTCAACCTGAAGCACGACATTATTGTTGAAGGAAAAATAAGAACGTGTCATGATAATCGTTGACCCAAGAGTGGGAAATCACCTAGAACTAGAAAAAGCCAAACTAGGAAGGGAAAAACCATTACGAGACAAAGATTTACAGTCATGGAACGAGAATCCTCACAGAGCCAACTACAATTGCACAAGACAGGGAAAAAGAACAGAGTGTTAACAAGGAGAAAACTCAAATGGATCCATTGATTCCATATGAGAAAAACGCCATGACTAAGTCGAGGAAGAGCATAAAAAATTACCTCCATACACTTGTAAGTTACCTGAGAGTCTTTTTTTGAGATTTGGTTCCATAAAAGGAGCATAATGTTACCAAACAAGCTAAAGGGTGTAAGAAGTGGAGAACTGAAGAAGATTTGGCAGAACCGAATGATTAAAAGTTACCATAGAATAACTAACTCTTGAGTTACCAAAACCTTCTACTGTAGACGTGAAGAGTACCAATATGATATCTTATGATTCAAGGATGCGACAGGATGTAATAAAGAGATATCACATACAAAGTATAATCCATAAAATGAGTGGTTAAGACATGTTATATTTTTGGATCTCGTATTAATCATATTAATGTGTGTTTGGTGTGATATTATTGAGAAGCGAGGTGCACATTAAACCTTGTAAAATCAACTACCAGGATGGCAATGTACATTATGTGTAACGTACTAAAGATCCAAATTATACCCTGGGTCAGATATATCAAGTGGAAAGGGGCATAATATTTTCCTCCAACAATGATAGAATATTGTAATATATATATACACATATGCAGAGAAATACCATCACTCCCAGCTATAAAGAAATTGATAATTCCATAACTCTCATCCAATGACTTGGTTAAACATGTAACCTGGAACGATTGCCAGAATACTCACTATATATATAAATATATATATATATATATATACACACACACACACACACACACACACATATATATATATATAAGGTACCAATATGATATCTTATGATTCAAATACCATCATAAGAAATAAGACAAAGGTCAAGTGAATATGTTGGAAAGTGGTCAAATACCACAATAGAAAACCTTACAATGGTAAATCATAAGGGTAGAGTATATTTATAATTAAAAAAATCATTAATAATTTTGTTGCACATTTTTATTAAGTCGTTCCTTCTAAGGATACAAGTTGATTAAAAAAAATGGTTAATAGTATTTTAACATAAGAGTAAGGAGAGGCTCGTGACAGTATTGATGGTGAATTAGTGCTCTTGTATGCATAAATAATTGTAAAGGATTTTATGCATATTAATATAGTATGCAAGAAACCATGATGACTACGAAAGAGGATATTTTTGTAACTATGCATAAACTTTATTATAAGTTTTTGAATGTTACAAAGAATGTATATCACTATAACAACAATGTCTTTAAAAGTGACTGTTTTAATAACAATGTATCAATAAGAAATTTCAGAAGAAAAAAGGTGTGCCCTTCCATATGAACATGCATAAATGATACTAATGTGGTAAGGGAAAAAAATATTATGTGGCAGTTTAATACATGTTAGACCAACTTAGTGATAAATCTAGTAGTACCCAGACGTTGTTAATTACATTGGCTTCTCAAATGTCGTGCATGTCAATGTAATTTTACAATTTGTTGACCTAGTGATGGTGTTAGTATGAATGAGCTGATATACATAATGCATATAACAATATTGCATTTTATCCTTTATAAATTCATCCAATATTTGTGCATATATTTAGTGACACTACATATTAAACCTATTAGTTAAGTCTGTTATGTTGTGGAAATGTAGTGTCTTCATTGTCATCGCTAAAAAAAAAAATTGGATGCCATTTTGAATCTATTGGTAGTGTTGATTTATTTGACCAAGAAAAGTGTCTATGATTGACTTCAATTGAGTAATGTTTCATCTTGATCTTTAGTTAGACATATATGCATGTTAAATGTTATTTTGCACACATGTTTTTCTACACTCCTCACGCAACTTTTTTTCTACAATCCAAAAAAAAAAACTTATTACCATCATAAGATTAATCAATCAATTAGAAATTTAATCAACACTACATAATAATCAATTAATTAGAATTTTGGGATTGTTAAATTTTGGAACATAAAAAGTTTGGGTTAAAAAATACGAAGTGTATTTGTGATTTCACATTTTGCTATTGAATAGTAATATTAAACAACATCTATTTTTAATGTGTAAGAGGAAGAAGTTTTATGTGGAAAATGAGTAGCCGAAGCACTGAAAAAAATGTCTGTTTGGAAATATTTTGTGCCACTGCATACATTTGTGCAAGCTACAAATTAAAAAATTAATTCGTAGATTTTGATGTTAGTAGGGAATCATTCAAACACTTAATAAAATTTACTCTAAAGCATAATGCAATGCTCACTGATTATCGATCTTTTTATCTAATATCAATTTTAACATATTCAAATGATATGCATAGGAGGGATATTTATAGGAGAACCTTTATCCATTCACACTCAATGCTTTGAGCAGGCTATCCCTTAATGCACTATTTCTACATGTTATAAAAATTCGAGTTTCACAATATTTTTAACACATAAGCTAAGTAAACTTAATTCGCTCTACAAATATTCTCCCTCCATACAATTATTTATAGACTAAAAATTGTAAGTTTTTGTGTTACTTGATACACATATTTTTTTGTTTTGGAACAACATTTGTATTGGTAAACCAAATCTAGAAATTACTTTATCTTCACAAATTGCTTCTGTAATTTTTCTCACATTATTTCAATGATGAAATTGTTATGATTAAAATTGAAATTTGTGGAACACAGATGTGCAAGAATGCATATTAAGTAAAGGCTTCCTTTACATTTTTCATTTCTTGTTTAGATGTTTGGGTTTTTCCTAAAATTGAATAATGAAATTTGTAAATTTATTTATTTCCTTAATTAAAAAAATTGATTTAAGGTAGCCAAATAAACATAATTTTAATAGTATTTATCCATTCATCGATTCATTTTAGCATTTCTTCCAATTCGCCAAAAGGAAGTGATTTATTGCTAAACCCCACGATCGCACTCTACATTCGATCATGGTGTTATGTGACATCTTAAATCAAAATATTTTTAATGGATTAAAGCAATCGTAGAAGATAAATAAACTGTGAAGAATAAAATATTAAAGACTAAGGGTTAATTTCGACACATGAGGATTAGATACCTCATCTTAAATAAATAAATCATATCATCCATGTTTAAATAAAAGTAAATTCAAATAAAGAAAAAAGAATATGTGGACGCCATACCAGGAAAATATAAACCCCAGAGTTGAAAACGTTACAAGTGTTTGTAAATGAGAGTAATTATTAGTTTATGCAAATAAATATTACACTATTTAGAATATCTAGAAAAATGCTTTCTTGCCTTACTTAGACTAAATTTTTTCAAGTAGCTAATAGGGAAAAAAAATCACAAATTGCATAAAATTACTTAACTTCCATAAAAAGAGAATTAACATAGATTATTATAGCTTTTAGGATCACTACACAAAAAAAATATATTAACTATGATGGGTAGCTATTGATCAAGATTCTTTGGTCTTCAACCTGATGATGGAAGAAGTTGAAACTCACAATGTACATGTCTCTACATGCAAGCCAATATGCCTTCAATGAAATGTAGTTTATCCTATAGATGCCCCTGATCCCTTTGGAAATTTTATAATCTATCCTGCATCCACCACTGGTTGCATTGGATATCATTCGTGAATGAGGTTACCATATTATAGTCATCATGTCTACCTCTTACGATTCATTCCAAAAGCATATTGAGATATGCAAGCTCATTGCCAAAGTTTTTTTGATCAGATGGAAGGTCATTAAAATCAAGTCAGTTAATAGGGTTGGGATCTATAACCTCTCCTAACCAATTCTCTCCAAGTGATGTTGACTTGACTCTCCTCGTTCACCAACTCCACTCCTTACTGTACCTCATTCACATGGTATCATGTATTTCACCATAAAACAAAAAAGACACAAATATAATAATGTTATGGATGGGCTAAAATAACAAAACCTTTTATGTTAAACATAACAACAAGCTAACTCAGAACAACAAAACCAACCTAAACTTCCACTACAATGAATTGAGACATAGTTTGAAAAGAAAATATCTAAATGAGTAGTAACAAACTAGAAAATAAAACTTATGGAGCCACCCAAAATAGATATACAAAAAATTCAAATAGAAACCAAAATGTGTAAACCATTATACTAGCTAATAATAAGATAAAATAGTAAAATGACCTCCCCACCGAAAGAAAAAAGAAAAAAAAAGTGAAATACACCAAAAATAATCAAAGGAAATTTCAACTTATGGGAATTCCAACTTACGTCATTATTGAGATGAGAAACAATCAAATAACATGTTATCACGCTTTTGAATAAATGAATTTAATTCCCATGGGTATTATATATATATATATATATAATTCAATAGCATTACCCTATGTCATTGTAGATTGCCACTGATTTAGTTGTTTCCATTCTCCTGGTGTAAAAACTTATTTTCCCCATCTTTCCCATTTCTCGTTAACATAATTTGTTGGGTGAATTTATCCGTAATCAAGAGATAATTCAATTCTTAATAATATTTAATCTAACGTATTATATAATTCTTTTGTTTTTAACAAATTCATCAACATTATAAAATAACTTTTTCGACATTTAATGAATGGATGAATACATAAAAATAACTCCACGACTATAAATATTTGTTTTATCAAACTGGAAGGTTGTATATAAGAATGATATGTGCAAAATAACATTCCTCCCTCTTTTTTACACCTTCGTATAGATTGTGCCTTCACACACATCAAATTCTCACTCCATCGATTAGAGGATATAAAATATTAATTAAGGATTAATCCTATGATTAACGGATATATATCTTCACATCTTAATAGTTAATAATGAAATGGTTGTTGCTCACATTGAAATTTTTGGAGTGAAAAGATGAAAAATTAATTTATGAAGGAAATGTGGGGTTTTTGTTTTATCATTTGTGACAATGCTTTGTTTGAGAAATTGCATCCACCATATATTATTATTCCCTCTTTCGTACCTCTACACTGCACATAATGAATGACATCTCCGCACCCCTTGAACTCTACAATTATGTCCATCTAACAATTATAACAAACTATTAATATTTGCATATCATCTATTTCCGTTGCTACCATTGATAGATTGTGCAAAATGTGTAAGTGTAGATTCATACATTGTGCGGAGCCTGAAAATTAATAGTGAGAAAGTACTAAGAAATATTATATATATGTGTGTGTGTCCTTTGCACTTTTTCACTCTTGCATGTTCGTTATCTACATAATGGAAACTCTATGTTCATAATGAAATCTTCCTCCATAAAATCAAAGTTTCTCTCACATTTCTGCACTCTTCTCAATGAAAGATTTTGCATATTTCTCTATTTCTTGCATATATTTTTCTCATTTCACTATGTCTACGTTGATATTTTCTTACGTAATTGTGGTCACATTATTTTAATAATGAAATATCAGGTGGCACATTGCAAATTGTGTACCACATAGTGCCTCAAATATTATTTATATGTTTTAGGTATTTTGCAATGTTTAATGATGAAATGTATATAAAAAAAAAACTTTAATTAAATAAATCGATTTATATACCACGAAAGGTATGTTTTTAAAACTGTTTATTCATTTATTGATGCATTTCACAACATTTCTTTCAATTCAACAAAATCAAATAACATAACAAACTTGTTTTATCGCCTTTATATTTCAAAGATAAAATATGCATGATAAATCTGCATGCTCCACTAGTTGCATTTATTTCAATATTAATGGAAACCAATAATGAAAAAACATAATTAATTCCATAATTACTATATTTATATAATCATTAAAAATTTCGTTAGTGTAAAATATTTCGAAAAGTGTACCAAAAATACCTTACTTAAGCTATGGATGACATATAGCCCTAACAATAGAAATGGTTGTAAAATCCTTTATATCTAGAATAGACAATCAAAACAAATTCTGCAGAAACCCAGATCTATGCAGTAAAAGTAGTTAAACAAGAAAATGAAATAGTAACTTATGAAAAAATAACTCCAAGTAACCAATGGACAAGACAAGTTTAAAGAATGATATTTCCTATTATATAACACCTAGTGAAGGAAACAAGTAAATGTTACGAGCCCCCCTAAATGGTATGGGTTCTTGGTTTTCCTCAATGCTTCAGCTTCACAAATCTCTCTCTCTCTCAATGATGTAGAAAACCCAAAATATGTGATGAACTCAAGTGGGAGCTCAAATGGAAAATGAAAATGATAGTGACATTGAAAATGCTCAAAGTGAAGAATGAATGGAAAAACCCTCCTATTTATAAAAAAATATTGAGTTATATTTGATAATAGAGAATAATAAAATATTATTAACCAAAATTTAGATCTAACCACTTGGAATATTTTAATGTATTTTGTTGGAGGAAAAAGGTATTTGAATTGGTTAAATACATTTATGTAGAAATAATAAAAAAATAAATGATTTATTTATCATTTCAAGAATGTGGTTAAAGGACAATAAACAAATAATGATTTGTTTAATTATTCCTAGGTGATTTTGTCAAATTCATGAATAATAACTAGATAATGATTGAATTAATTATTCCTAGAGAAAATAACATAAATGATGATTTATCTAATTAATTCTTACAATTGGGTTAAATATGACCCAAAACATTATTTAAAATGGTTTAATTAATTCTTCATAGAGGAAAAATCAAACAAATAATGATTTATTTAATTATTCCTCATGGGGTTTCTTGTTTTAACCATAAATAACTTAATAAAATATGGTTTATTAAATTATTTCTTATAGTGAAAGTAATTTTACTATGGTAAAATTGGTCTTACATGGTGTGCTTCGATCCATCTAGTTAGGAATGGCTATATGATCAATTTTTTGGTGATAATAATTTCAATATAGACACAAATATGGACACCAAAAGTAGTAATAATTAAGTAGATTGCATGCAATCGTAATAGATTCCATAGTTCATGTAATTTGGACAAATAACAGTTTATGCATTATTATATTCAATGTGATTTTATAAGTAATTTTTATAAGTAACTATTGTACCAAATAAATATCTACCCACATGGCTTCTAGGGTAGTATTGTGGAATCGATGATCATGGTTACATTAATCGAGAAATATTTATTCATATGTTCATAACCTAACAAAACACAAATCTAACACTGAGTCCTTTACACATACTTCCATAAATTTCACAACAAATCTTAGATTTGTGGTGATGTTGGCATCAAATTCTCTAATATATAACCTTTACTGGCTATAATATTTGAGCATTGAGAAAACTACAATTAGAAACAATTGCCTCTTTTTTTTTTTCATTACAAACGTCTCCCAACTTCTTCATCGTCCTCATTGAGAAGAATATGATAAATGAGAATAGAATACAAACAACACTATAAATTCTCTTACCATTAAGAGTGCATCTATAAGATATTAGTTTCTCATAAATGTAAAATGGACTTGTTCCTTCATTCCTTCCTATAAACTAAACTTTGGCCCTTGATATTGTAAAGATTATGGATTTACTAAGTGATGTCTATTGTTCCATGCTTTTTTATACAACACTTAAAGAATAATTCTCAAATCCTCATCCTCCATTTCATTTCTAGATTTTGAATAATTGTCCATATTTCATTTGTTCATCTTTCCTTGTTCTCCTTGTTCATTATGACCTGGAAAATCTTTAGGCAAGGGGAACTTATTACAATTTCTTCTTACTGTAAAAAATATAAAAACTTGACAAATTTGTAACATGAATAAATAGGAACCACTATCAAAATTCAATAGCATTGAATTCACATAAGCTCTAAATATATAATGATTTTACAATAACTATACTAAAAACACTTATGATTTCAATAGTACCTACCGTTAAGATATGAGAATAAATCTATTAGTCATAGGATTAAGCCTTTATTAATTTTTTACTATCGACTAATCCATGTTGTGTGAAGTTGATATGTGCAAATGGGTAATGTATGTGAAGGTGTAGAAAATGAGGGAACAAAGGTTTTTCCACACATATCATTCTTTTGCACATCCTTCGAGACTGTTAAAACACCTATTGGTTGTATAACCATGTTTATGCATGGATTCGTTGAATAATTGCCAAAAATATTGTTCTCTAATATCAATGGATAATATATTCTTGAATTTTTAACGAGTAATCATTACAAAATGTGCTAGAGTAAGTTTTGTTAAGAATTGGAATGATGTCTTGATTACGTGTTGATTCACCGAATAAATGCATATGTTAGCTAGGAAGATATATTTTTTTCATCAAGGATTAACCCTCAATTATTATTTTAGTATGTTACTAAGCACTTTAATAAGGATGTTGTGATTACATGTAATTATATATATATATATATATATATATATATATATATATATATATATATATATATATATATATATGGTACTCCATGCTATTAGAGGTTAGTTTAATCTATGTAACATTACACCAAAAAATCCGAGCAAATGAGGCAATTTGCGCAAGAAGTCTATGAAGCATATTGTTTCAATCTACTGTAATAGATACTATCTCGGAACTATATGAATTTTCTTGACTTGTTTACAAGTATTAAATTCTGCTAAGAAATCAAATGATGTGCCAATTACACATCGATTGTATGAATGAATCCCAAAAATACTATTTTATAATATTGATAAATATGATCTTCTTGTTATGTTTACAGTGGATAATAATTACACAATATGTTAACCTAAATTATATTAATAATTCAAATGATATAATTTCTCTGTTGGAAGTGAGGATTTACGAAACAAGCTTCCATTTTGTGGAAGAAATATGCAAATTGAAAGAAGTGTGAAAGGGTGATCTACACATTTATTTCAATTTTCTATGATGTATACTAGTTGTGAAGACCTGTGCATATTCTAGACTTGTTTACAAACAATAAATTTATCAAGCATGTAAATGGCGTTTTGAATACACATTGGTCTGCCGAGTAAATCGTAAAAACACTATTTATAGTATCGATAGATGTGATTTTATTGATATGTTTACAACCAATAATCATTACATAGTGCATCAAATTAAAAGTTATTAAGTGTTTGAGTGATGAAATGATTGCACATCAATTCATTGAATAGATACTAATAGTACTGCTAATCTGTAATTAATTTTTCAATGTTGATTGTGGATTCATCTATACTATAGTCAGTATCTGTCACTACTGGTTCTTGCATATTTGGAGACATTTTCATATCAACGTAGTTTTCCCATATATACCTGATCTGCACACTTCTCCTTTCTTAGATGTTCTAATAGTAAATGATTTGAAATATACATGTAATATATTATCATTAAAAATATATAATATGTTATAAATAGTAATTTTTACCGGCAATCCTTAATTATATCGGTATATGGTGTGACATGTACAAATTATATGAATAAAATTCTTGAATTTGGCCCCTGTAATAGTGACGTGTTCTAATCTGATAAACATCCATACTAATTATTTAGTTAATTTAAATAAATGTAGACCCCACACAAAAATACGACCTTAATAACACATTTTGTGGAATGTGGAGATGTGGATAAAAATTTCATTGCGCACATTGCAGAAATTCTATGTAGTGCAAAAGTGCGAATGAAGCTATGAAAATAATGATTTAATTATAAAATGTATAGAGGTACGAAGGAAAGCTATGCGAAGGTGGATTTCATATTGTGGGATGCATAGGTGTGGTTACAAAAAATAATGGTAGATTGTTGATATGCAAGAACTCTTAGATAAAGACAAAATGTAGGCCCTACAGAAAGAGACATTTCCTTAAAAATTGACTAGCAGTAGAGGTAAATATTGTGTAGAGTTGTAACTATTAATCTTGTTATTTTATATACATACATGCCAAAATATGAATAATCTTATGGCACACATCCATTACATTAGATTATGTAAATTCACTTTATTCATAGTTTAATGTAACACCCCCAATTTGTGTGTTGAATTTTTAAAAGTTAGACGTTTGAATTTTAATCCTAAGGGGGTGGACCCCAAGGGATGACTATGGTGTGAATGTATTTGCATATTTTATTTGAGGAAATAAATAAAATGATTGTGCATTTGACCAAAAAAGAGAATTTGAGATCACTTGCCAAATCCATGAGGCTGGATAAGGCAATAAATCCCCAAGAATCTTTCAAAAAAATCCTTGAAAGAAAATTTATTTAGATTTGAGGAGGAATCTAAATTTTCCCCAATGAAGAGGAGTAGTTGGGAAGAGGTGAGAAAAAGCTGGAAAAGCTGAGGAAAAGCTTAAAGCAGCTTTAAAGAATCCCAAATTGGGAAGCCTAGGCTAAACAGGAAAGAAAGCATCCTGCTATTCTGGACGCAGAATTAGAAACATGCTTTGGGGAATTTTGAGTTTAAATAAGCTACTCCTAAACAGATTTGAGGTTGTTCTGTGTTAGGAGGTGATCTCAGCTCGGGGGTGAATCCTGGGAGATAAAGAGGATTCTAAGGTTGGGAGGTTGGTCAATTGCAGATTGTGGTATGTTCTGAAATTTTTATTTTGTCTATTTTCTGATGGCATGAATTGGCTACATATAGAAAATTAATTTAGTCATGGGATCGATGTTAGTACTACATTTAACAGTGTCTATCTTAGGGTAATCACCCTCCAGAATCTGTTTAGTTGTAGACTAGAATATCCATAGAGTAGAAAACTCCAGAATCTCTAAACCAAGTTTGGTTTAAATCTGAAGTTACATAACCTTTATAGATGATTAATTTTTGTTTAATTCGGGGGAACCACAATTGGTTTACTTTATGCTTGTGAGTCTACTAGAGAAACAATATAACAGTACTAGAACTACCTGGTATAAATACCAAAGGCTGGAATTAAATATAATAGAAAAGTGGACCTAGAGACAATAATAGAAGTGAGACAAAGATGTAAGAGAACACATGTCATCCATTCTTAGCTTTAAAAGAAATTTTATTCCACAGAAAGAATATAGTATGCATAGCAATTAGATAGCATCTTATGTTCTAAATTCATCTTAAATTCCTGATTCAAGCACCATAGTCAAGACTAAAGTCGAATTCAGTTATGCAACAAATTTACTTCTGAATACATATATAAATATCCATGTGACATTATGTGCTCATAAGTAGTTTAAGAAATGAGTCATCTTATTCAATAGGATTTTTATAATAACCCTAATGGTGTGGTTTTCTTTTCTTTTAAATCTATCTGAGTTTATGGATCAACTCTCATACATAATTGTTCCAATGTTAGTAAGAACTTCTGGAAAAATATACGGTGTAAATCTAAAGGCATCGAATGCTCACAGAAATTGGAATATAAACTTGTTTCATACTTATGAAAAATGATGAAATTTTATATTCAATAGTCAAAAAAAAAAAAGAACTTTCGTCTTAACAGGTCCGCAAGGTATATGTCATCCGAGCAGAAAATCAAATAGGTTAGAATGCTAGGGTCTATTCTCACAAAAACAGAGAAGCTCGAATCTATATCAAAATCATATCGCTCATAATATATACTCGGCGTATTAATCATTGAATAATTACTTTTAAATGTTAGTATTACGAATTGAAAAAATAAATCTAGCATATTAATCTAAGGAGCGATGCATATACCTCCAAACCAGTCACAAAGGCCGTGAGCCATAGTGATAATAGCAATTACAGCGTAACCTTCTGCTTGAACTATTAACATAGAAACAAAAATGCGTGCTACGGCCGAGAAATCGTGCAACAATTATAAACCCTATTAAACAAAAACGCGCGCGAGAGTATAGATAGATATTTCATAACCAAACCGAGATGCGTTTTGAAGGAGGAAAAGAGGGTAAGTAGCACGGAAACTTTACGAAAATTCCAAACATAAAATCTAGCAAGTTAAAACAAGAAGGCGCCGCGGAATATACTAAAATCCGTTCTACCTGCACATAGACATAAGTAATTTTAAAAAAATCAACCAAGGTTATAACATGCAGGTTGTAGATGGGCCGGTCCCTTATGGAAGAGAGCAATAGAAAACAAAACCAAAATCAACTACGATAACTTGGATCTCTATTGCCAATTCGATTTTACAGAGTATTTAACCTACAGTTGCGCGGGGAGAGGTGCTCGGGGCAACGATTGCCGAGAGCCAACCCTACCTCATCATAAACTTATTACAATGCTCATATATACAAAGATTTAACCAAACAGAATAGCGGCTCCGATTTATTTCGGTTCAGAGAAACTGATAGCCGAATCTGTCTAGTTGACGGAGGCAAAATCGTTTTATTTCGAGAGATGAAGGATATTAACTTCAAGAAAAATTATTATCGGCAACCCAATACAATTCCAGCCGCGGCATCTAATCAGTAGGTTATACAGAGAATACGAACCCTTAACCAACCCATCCACAATGCTGGTCGACAGCAGGAGGTTGGCGGGTTTTGGGCTAAACTAGACGGTGCGCAACCAACAAAATCTCATTCAAAGAATGGCGTTGATGTAGTGTTCCAACAGGAGGACGACCGAGATAATACCCTCGATGCCCTAACCTCAGAGTACACATTCAGAATGTGACAACCAAAGAAAGAGGAAACTCAACGCGCAACGTGCTGAGTTCAACAGAGGATGGAGAGTAGAGGTTACTCCCTCTGCAGACGCTCAACCAGGAGCCACATCGAAATATATGAAACGCTGAGAGGGTAGCTGAAGGAAAACAAACAACTGAACCGAGATCAGAGAGTGTTCGAGCCTGGCCATTGCGTACCGGCTCGAGCTCTGTCTCGGAGTAATCTGCTACAGCCTCTCTGTGCTCTCTACTATAGCAGAGTCAATGCTGAAAAAAAACAACAACAACAAGAACAGTAAAAACAAAAAGAAATGGAAAAGTATCAGGCGTAAGAAACATAAAGCATACTCAAAACCCTAATCGGCCTACCCACTAACTGCAGCAAATCCCGAGAGGGATTTAGCAGATGCATTGTATCTATAGATGGGTACCCGAAATTTATTCCCCTACGCCGAGAAAGGATGGGGTGATACGACTGAGGTATCGTGTAACCCTCCGATTTACAACCGCCATAATGTGGGTGCGGCGCCCTCCGGACTGGAGCCGTCGGAACCATTCATTCCAACCCATATACTGAGTTTTAAAGTGGACGAAGGACGGTGTCTGCCGCCTCTGGCAAATTCTCTCGCTCCGGGGGAGTTACCACTCCTGCAAACAAGCATCAAGAAATTTAAACCCTCACATGTTATCCGCAAAAACCTTGTACTGAACCCTGTAGTCGGTAGCTTACACGAGATTAGAAATCAATACCACTACTGTGTACTTATGAAGGAAACCGTGACGTGTAGTAGCCTGATTTCAACCGGTGTTATTCCTCTGTCCTTTAGGCTGAATAGTGTGGACACGCTGAGGAGTATCGTGTTACGTCTTGCGTCTGTGGAGCAGGCGCCAAACTGGGGTCGATCGGTGGAGTCACAACACAGAAATTCGATTGAATAGTCACGATCTAACCCTAGCAAAATTCAATAAGGCGATCCCCGTCACCATACAGCTGGCAGTCAATGCAGATGCGTGTGTAAGTTTTCCGTTGGGTTGACTCGATGCCAGGTAGTGCCTGCGCCGCGATGAAATGAGGTGGCGCATCATGACTAAAGGCTGCCCAAAGGAAATCATTGATCAGATAAGAATGTGTGGAGATGTCTTCGGCGAATCCTGTATAAACACATATATGGAAAAATCGTTATATATATATATACGTGTACATACGGGTTCAAATGCAAACGTTAAGGTGAATAAAATAAATCAACTACTATACCGGGTACGCTGCTTATATCGTATATCGTTTGGTCATACCTATTGCATATATAAATACGATAGTTATATGAATGGAGTTTTTTGTTTAATATCGTCCAACTTTTATAATATATATATGTGACACCGAAAGTTATGGGTAACCCTATATTGTACGCATATATGTTTTAATAAAAGTGCACCAAATAATATATATATATATATATATATAAATTGGTCATGGCACCTACCCTATATGTGTATTAAAGATATTTATTGTCTATGTATGAGGATACATAGATAGGTATGTGAAATAGATATGGCACTCAACTAGATATGAGTGGAAAGTACAAAGTGCTAAGAGAGGATTGTAACATGTATGAAAAGCCACCTACACTAGGGGTATAGTAGAAAAGGAAAAAAATCTCCTCTATTATTATTATTATCAAAGGATACATATAAGTATGTATATATGAAAATACATACGGTTGGAGAGCAAAAGGTTGAAAATACATATAATAGTTACAACAATTTGGGCTGTTATTTTGTGCTCACTGCTTATTACATATTTTGTTTTTTCTGAAATGTATAAAATTTGCTAATCTGTGTTGAAAGTGTATACAGTTGAAATGGCTGAAGGTGGAGGGATTTATGTGGATCTGCATGATGAGTTTGCTACTCTAGATCCCAATGCCCCGATAATGGCTATGTTGCACAGGATGCAACGAGATTTGGCTGAACTGAGAAGCCAAAATGACATGTTGTCATCAGCCAGTAAGGAGCAGGAAAAGCTCATCAGGGAGTTAACTTCCCGGAACAGCCAGGAAGGCGAAGGTTCCGGAAAGAGAAAGATGGATGAGTCTGATGATGATGAGGCTGCTAGACAGCAGCATAAACAGAAAAGAGAATTACAGGGAGAATTTAGAAAGATTAAACCTCCCTCCTATGATGGGGAGAAGGAGGAGGATGCTGAAGCTTGGTTGCTGAACATGATCAAGTATTTCCAAGTATATGAATATGAGAGCAATCTGAAGGCCAGACTAGCTGTGTATCAGCTGCAAGGAAAAGCCACACTGTGGTGAGAAGAGACGAAAATGGTGCATGCCATTGACGAAAAAACAGTTACCTGGGAATACTTTCAGGCTAAGTTCAAAAGTCGTTATTTAAATGAACGTTATTATGACGATAAAGCAAAAGAATTCCATGAACTTAGACTAGGACAGCTCACTATTGATGAGTTTGTCACTAAGTTTACTAATTTACTGAGGTATGTCCCTTACATTAGGGAGGAAAAGGCAAAAGTGCAAAGGTTTCTAAATTGTTTGCCTAATGTTTACAAGGATAAAATTGAATTTGACAACCCAAAGACCATGGATGAAGCTGTTAGAAAAGCAAGATTATGCTATCAGCAGTTTAAAGGTAAAGCTGAACCAGGGAAGAGCTGGTTGAACAAAGGTGAGTTCAAAGGTAAAAGACCAAAACCAGCATATCTAAGAAATTTTGGTAGAGATCATCAGCGGAAAAAGTTTAGTAGACCAAAAGAAAGCCAAACTGCTCAGTCCCAAGTGGCTTCAAAACCAGTAGAAGGGAACAATAAAAAGGAAGGGACAGTCAGAATGAAGGAACCTCTGAAATGTTGGGGGTGTGGAGAACCCCATATGATGAGGGACTGCCCCCATCGAAATATACACATGATCAGTAGAGAGCGAGAGGCCACAAAATTTAATGACATAGCCAGAAACATACCGACTATCAGTGCAGCATTGGAAAATCGGCAAGCAGAACATCAAGCAACCATGGTAGAAATGGAGGGTAAGATTTATGACTTACCTGTTACTGTTTTGATTGATCCAGGTGCTTCTTTGAGTTACATTAGTCCTGGAATTGTAGAAAAATGTAAAATTAAACCTAAAAAATTTCAGCAGTCATGGTTGGTACAGCTGGCCACTGGAACTAAGAGAAAAGTCGCACATAAGTTGCCCAAAACTGCAATACAATTAAATGGGTTCCCAACAGAAGTAAATCTGAATATATTGCCATTAGGATCCTATGATCTGCTGATAGGAATGGATTGGCTAGAAAAGAAGAAAGCCCTGATGAACTGTTGGGATAAAACCTTGCATTGTGTAGATGAGGAAGGGAAACCTTTTACACTAAAAGGGAAACCAAAACCCATTGTAGTCAGACAAATATCAGCATTACAATTGAAAAGAACAGCTAGAAAAGGATACCAAGTCTATGCAGTGCATGTAGAAGAAATAGAACAGCAAACTGAGGAAGAGTTACTCGATGATATACCAGTCATCAGAGAGTTTAAGGAGGTTTTTCCCAAGGAAATTCCTCATCTTCCTCCCAAGAGAGAGATTGATTTTTCAATCGATCTGGTACCAGGAGCAACACCTGTTTCCAGAGCACCTTATCGAATGAGCCCTCCTGAACTAATGGAACTGAAAATGCAATTACAGGAATTGTTAGATAAAGGGTATATAAGACCAAGTGTGTCTCCTTGGGGAGCCCCAGTTTTATTTGTTAAAAAGAAGGATGGGACCTTTAGGATGTGCATTGATTATCGTCAACTGAACAAGTTGACCATTAAGAATAGATATCCACTTCCTAGAATTGATGATATTTTTGATCAAGTGAGAGGAGCTTCAGTCTTCTCCAAGATAGACCTCAGGACTGGGTATCACCAGTTCAGAATTAAATAAGAAGACATCAGCAAAACCGCATTTCGAACCAGGTATGGGCACTTCGAATTTGTAGTCCTACCTTTTGGTTTGACGAATGCCCCTGCCACTTTTATGTGTCTGATGAACAGTGTGTTGAATAAGTATTTGTACAAATTTGTTCTTGTATTCATAGATGATATCTTAGTCTACTCTAAAAATGAGGAAGAACATAAGGAACACCTGAGAATAGTGTTGCAAACTTTGAAAGAAAATCAGTTATATGCCAAATTCAGTAAATGTGAATTTTATAAAGATAAAATTCAATATTTGGGGCATATAATTTCTAAAAAAGGGTTGGCAGTTGACCCTGAAAAGATAAAAGCCATTAAAGAATGGCCAGTCCCCATTGATGTTTTAGCAGTAAGATCATTTATGGGAATTGCAGGCTATTATCGCAGATTTGTGGAGAGATTTTCTGCTATAGCAAATCCCATAACATCATTACAAAGGAAGGGTGTTAAGTTTGTGTGGACTGAGAAATGTCAAAACAGTTTCGAACAGTTGAAACAAAGACTTATTTCAGCACCTATATTAAAAATTGTTGATCCTGATAAAGAGTTTGTGGTATGTACAGATGCTTGCAGAGAAGGGCTAGGAGGAGTCTTATTGCAAGAAAATTCAGTGATTGCCTATGAGTCTAGGAAATTGAAAACTCATGAACAGAATTATAGTGCATATGATTTGGAATTTGCAGCTGTTATTCATGCTTTAAAAATGTGGAGGCACTATTTGTTGGGAAAAAAGTTCACATTGATGACTGATCATATCAGCCTCAAATATTTTTTCTCCCAAGCTGACTTGAATGCAAGACAAGCCAGGTGGCTATCTTTTCTAAGTGAAGTTGATATGGATATAAAGCATATCAAAGGGAAGGAGAATAAAGTTGCGGATGCATTAAGTCGAAATGCTTGTCAACATGTAAACAGCATTGGGAGTAGTGCCCAGATGGAGATAGAGGAATTGGTGGTAAAAGCAGCAAATCAAGATCCCAACTATGAAGCACTCTTCGTGCAACTACAGAGAAAGGATAAAACTGATTTCACTAAAAACCAAAAAGGGCTTCTCTATTACAAAAACAGGTTGTATATTCCAAATATAGAGTCATTAAAAAGAGAAATTTTAGATGAATATCATAAGCAACCTTATGCAGGACATCCAGGATACCAGAAGATGTTAACCGCCTTGAAAAAGAAGCTGTTCTGGCCAGGAATGAAGAGAGATGTGGCGGAGTATCTGAGTAAGTGTATGGAATGTCAACTGGTCAAGGCTGAGCATCAACACCCAACAGGGCTGTTAAATCCTCTGCTAATTGCAGAATGGAAATGGGACACAGTCTCCATGGATTTTATAACAGGATTACCCAAGACTAAATATCAGCATGATTCAGTAATGGTGGTAGTAGACACTTTAACCAAGGCTGCTCACTTTATACCAGTAAAATCTACCTTTGGAACAGCTCAGGTAGCAAATGTTTTCCTAAAAGAAGTAGTAAGGCTTCATGGAGTTCCCAAGGTGATTGCCTCAGATCGAGATGCTAAGTTTACAGCAGCATTTTGGAAAGGATTGTTTGCAGGAATGGGTACTAAGCTGAATTTTAGTACTTCCTATCACCCTCAAACATATGGGCAGACAGAAAGGACGAATCAAATATTAGAGGATATGTTGCGAATGTATGTGATGGATAGACCATCAAAGTGGGAAGAGTATCTGCATCTAGCTGAGTTTGCTTACAATAATAGCTACCAATCCTCTATTAAGATGAGTCCGTTTGAGGCACTCTACGGAAGGAGGTGCCGTACTCCTTTGAGCTGGAGTCAACTAGAGGATAAACTGGTGTTGGGACCAGATGCATTACAAGAGATGGAAAGAATTGTTAAACAAATACAGAGAAACATAAAAACAGCGCAAGACCGACAGAAGAACTATG
Organism: Pinus albicaulis; assembly: GCA_034641835.2. Classification (NCBI taxonomy): domain Eukaryota; kingdom Viridiplantae; phylum Streptophyta; class Pinopsida; order Pinales; family Pinaceae; genus Pinus; species Pinus albicaulis. The sequence goes on along the minus strand of CM076569.1, from coordinate 813,787,313 downwards.
CTGATAAGAAAAGGGTGCACCGAGAATTCAAAGTGGGGGATCATGTGTATTTGCGCATTAAACCCAAAAAGAGTACACTTTATGCAGGAAGTTGTGCAAAACTGGCTCCTAGATATTGTGGGCCTTTTGAGGTGTTAGAAAGGGTGGGACCAGTGGCTTACAAGGTGGCCTTACCACCCCATGTTAAAGTGCATAATGTATTTCATGTTTCATTATTAAAAAGATATGTGCATGATGCTTCTCACATAGTTGATTGGAATGTTGTACAGGTGGAACCAGAAGGGGAGTTTCTGCCAGAACTGCTTCAAATATTGGAGCGGGAAGAAATTGAATTGAGAAACAGAACAGTGGTCAGAGTAAAGGTGCAGTGGAAGCACTTTACTGCTGAAGAAGCCACCTGGGAAAAGGAAGCTGAAATGATGGAGCAATATCCATTTTTGTTTGACCGAACTTTAGTAGTTGAATAACAACACCGAGGACAGTGTTTATTTTCAGAGGGGGAATATGTAACACCCCCAATTTGTGTGTTGAATTTTTAAAAGTTAGACATTTGAATTTTAATCCTAAGGGGGTGGACCCCAAGGGATGACTATGGTGTGAATGTATTTGCATATTTTATTTGAGGAAATAAATAAAATGATTGTGCATTTGTGTAATACCCCCAATTTGTGTGTTGAATTTTTAAAGTTTGACATTTGAACTTTAATCCTAAGGGGGTGGACCCCAAGGGATGAATATGGTGTGAATGTAAATTCATATTTTAATTGAGGAAATAAATAAAATGATTGTGCATTTTGACCAAAAAGAGAATTAGAGATCACTTGCCAAATCCATGAGGATGGATAAGGCAACAAATCCCCAAAAATCTTTCTAAAAATCCTTGAAAGAAATTAATTTAGATTTGAGGAGGAATCTAAATTTCCCCAATGAAGAGGAGTAGTTGGGAAGAGGTGAGAAAAAGTTGGAAAAGCTGAGGAAAAGCTTGAAGCAGCTTTAAAGAATCCCAAGATGGGAAGCCTAGGCTAAACAGGAAAGAAAGCATCCTGCTATTCTAGACGCAGAATTAGAAACATGCTTTGGGGGAATTATGAGCTTAAATAAGCTGCTCCTAGGCTGATCAGTGCTAGGAGGTGATCTCTGCTCAGGGGTGAATCCCGGGAGATAAAGAGGATTCTAATGTTGGGAGGTTGGTCAAATTGCAGTTGTGGTATGTTTTTAAAAATCTGTTATTATTTCTTATTACAGTATGAATTGGCTACGTATAAAATTTAATTTTATTAAACTGAGAAATTATGGTACTACATTTAACAAAACCTAATCTCAGGTATACACCTTCTAGATTTTGTTTAGTTGTAGACCAGAAAGCCATAGAGTAGAAACTTCAGAATCTTTAAACCAAAGTTGGCTTAAATCTGAAGTTACTCAGTCTCTTCAGATGTTAAATTTTCTTTTTGCTTCCTGTAGAAGTACACGTGATATTTTATGTTATGAGCAGGATAGAGAAATTTTATAGCAGTACTAGAATACATGGAACAAATACAAACAGTGGAAAGTCAACAAAATAAGTTGTTACAGTGAAATTATGCCAAAGAACTTAATATTATATTTTCGCATGTATGTGTACAAATTGTGAAATTTTATGCTCATGCAACAGTGTAAAACTAGAATAACAGATTTGAAGTTATATGATACTATGGAAGCAAATAGGAGATGCTAGATTTTATATGTTGATATTATTGAGTTGAAAAACACTTCTATTATGTACAAGGGTTATACTAACCATAGCATTTATAGTGCATATCATAATTGAATCTACCTTTAAATCTTGAACTAGCATCATACCTATAGAATTAAACTACCATAGGATACTTGAATCAATGGTTACTGAATACTGACATGTATTTATAGGTATATTCAAAAACTTATGTATATAGGCCGTGGGAAAAACAAATCCTAACCACCTATATGGTTATACTATCATCATGCATGTATTATTAAAGGATTTGCGCTCCCATAGAAGACGCGTGGAAGCAATAATATTGAAAAACACAACCTATATAAATATAGGAATTGTATAAGTTAACAAGGGAGGTTAAGTTTCAAACTACCTATATGAATTTCATAAAAACCGAAACACCTGTATATATGAAAAGTAGATGTAAATGCAACTCTGACAAGTTGGAAATATACATATAAATATATGGTTCCTATTAATATCCGAGTCAATGTATGGTCAAAGATATAATCGCATGACAGTAGAACATTAACTCTTGTCTGTTGTTATAATTCCAACCAACCTTTGGACGGCCGACGTCTATAGTCACTGTAGTTTGATGAGTATGAAATAAAAATTAAAAACAGGTGGACGAACAATTAATAAAACCATGATACAACGCATGCAGCGTTTCACGGTATCAATAAACAACGCCGACGCCGAGAGAAAAAGAGAAACAAACCTAGACTGCGGCCATGGCGTTTTCCATACACGCGAGTATGAACAAATGAAAGAAATGCAATAAGTAATGAGCGCCACAAAATTTACTGAATTAATTTTGAGCCGAGCGAAAGAGTTAAAAGAAAAAGGAAAAGGGGTAAACCTATCCTGCCGAGTTCCAGAAGTGAAAATCAAACGATTATCGTGGTAGAAAGTTGATCAGTAATTCAAACCAGAGTAAACCTCGATTGGCTACCATTGCAGAATCTGCAGAGTATGGAGAAGCTGAAACTGCGCGTCCTGCACCGTTTAAAATACATTTTTGTTATATGTTAGTAGTATGATGTATATCCACCCCAACGCCGTATAAAATAACTTGCGTGGAGGGTATATGGCCTGCAAGAGTGCGATAACATGAATACAGAGTTTCTTCAGGGAGGCGGGCAGCCAACATAGCTCTTCGGCCCCGTTCCTCATTTCAATCACAATCCAACACCCTAGAAAACAGAAAAAAAAACTAATGACATAGCTAGAACCTGTAGATCGGAATACTAGTGATTCTCACAGACGGAGATTTCTCAACCAAAGCATATAACTATCAACATAGAGTAAATTGATAGATCTAGCGAGAGGATAGCCAGAGGAATTCAATACCAAGAAAACAAACTGGAACAATACGCTACGCCCTGAAAGGGAAAAATCTAGGGTTTACCTGTTGGAGGCGTTCCATCTTTCTGACTGGTTAGAGTACCCACTAACCAACGAGACAACCAGAGGTTGCGCGAGGAAAGGTGCAGGGGAGTGACCTCACTACTATTAAACTTGAAGGAGATTTGGAAGATTCTCGCTGTGTAAACCCTGAGGGCTCTGCACCTGCTTCGATATAGATATAGCTCACATCCGAAGGAAGTTACAACGGTGAAACAAAATGAACAAAGTTAAAATCGCGTCAATAATGCAAACTAGACCCCAGCCTCCGAGGGGTAGATATAGGCGCCGATTCATCTTTCTCCTCGGCGCAGCTATACCACCGCTCGGTAGAGTTGATAGCCGGAAACAAAAACGAAAAAAAAAATGACAACTGAAAGAAAATAGAACACCGGGAGGAGTCACGAAAACAACAGAAAACATGACAAGAATGAGCTGGGATTTTAGGTCGACAGAAGAAGTTCAATTAAAGGAATACCCGAAACCCTAATTGCACCATGAAATTACCTCAGGAAGTCACGAGGGTTATTAAGAAAGATCCTCTACATCGATCGTAAGATACTAATCTTCATCGATGAGTGCAGAGCAGGAAGGCATCGTATACATGCCGCCGTTGGATTGAACCTGGCAGAATGCACCAGTACATACACCAGTTTTTCTCCCACGTACATTAGACGCTTCTGCCCACCAAATCCAGAAAACATTATAGTTCTCGCACACATCAACCCCGATGAATTAACCATGATCGTGAAAGGCGCCTGAAATCTCTAAACAGTACCCTACGGGACGGCACAGCTCATAATGCGTGGAGCGACCGGTCCCAAATCAAACAGAAGAAAAATTTGGAATTTCGTCAACCCCGCCGGAACTCTGTACAATGGTGCTCAGTGTGATCACATCCGCTTGCAGAAAGATTGCCACGACTCTATCATACTTGCCAGAGAGGTACGCCAACCCATCATCCGCATGTCCGGAGAGAGAGAGAACAACACGGTTCACACAGTGCATAAGCCAACCGGAGAACCTTGATATGACTCCGCCTAATTCTGATAGGCACCAAACGCATAACACACATTCTAGGGTTAATGCGAAATCCACCATAGTCTCCAATGTCGATTTCGCGGGAATCAATCTGTATTAAACAACGGCAAATCTATTTGGTTAAAAGCCTGTATATAGATCATGACATATACAAATACAACAAAATACATGTTATGTTGTGATATTGGTGTAGCACGAAAATATACGTATTGAATGAGTATTCGATCTTCATATGACTTAGATAAAATACAAATTGAGTACTCGGTGTTATATATATATAAAGTTTATAGCCATGTTAAGGCTTTGCATGTAGGTAGGCAAAGTATATTGACTTTATACAATAACATATGTATATGGAGACATGGTTTATAAATTCCATATAAGGTTATATATACATATATAGATGATATATATATAATGGTTCAACTATTTATGTGATATATATAATGTTTTAGATATCTATGTGATATATATAATGTTTTATACACATGTGATAAATATAATATACCCTAGCATGGGGATATATATATATATATATATATATATATATATATATTGGGTTATATATGTATGTGGTATATATAATGGTTTAAATATATGATATATATAAATATATATCTCAGGACCCTGGTATGGAATATTATTATTCAATCAACTTCTGAACATAATATTCAGACTCAATGGTAGATGCCAAGGGAAAAAAAAAAAAAAAAAAAATTCCCAAAACTGGAGGTGTTACAAATGGTATCGGAGCACTAGTTACAACAATTTGGGCTGTCATTTTGTGCTCACTGCTTATTACATATTTTGTTTTTTTTCTGAAATGTATAAAAAAAAAAAATTGCTAATCTGTGTTGTAAGTGTATACAGTTGAAATGGCTGAAGGTGAAGGGATTTATGTGGATCTGCATAATGAGTTTTCTACTCCAGATCCCAATGCCCCGATAATGGCGATGTTGCACAGGATGCAACGAGATTTGGCTGAACTGAGAAGCCAGAATGACGTGTTGTCATCAGCCAGTAAGGAACAGGAAAAGCTCATCAGGGAATTAACTTCCCGAAACAGCCAGGAAGGCGAAGGTTCCGGAAAGAGAAAGATGGATGAGTCTGATGAGGATGAGGCTGCTAGACAGCAGCAGAAACAGAAAAGAGAGTTGCAGGGAGAATTTAGAAAGATCAAACCTCCCTTCTATGATGGGGAGAAGGAGGAGGATGCTGAAGCTTGGTTGCTGAACATGATCAAGTATTTCCAAGTATATGAATATGAGAGCAATCTGAAGGCTAGATTAGCTGTGTATCAGCTACAAGGAAAAGCTACACTCTGGTGGGAAGAGACAAAAATGGTGCATGCCATTAATGAAAAGACAGTTACTTGGGAAGATTTTCAGACTAAGTTCAAAAGTCGTTATTTGAATGAACGATATTATGATGATAAAGCGAAAGAATTCCATGAACTTAGGCTAGGACAACTCACTATTGATGAGTTTGTCACTAAGGTTACTAATTTACTGAGGTATGTTCCGTATATTAGGGAAGAAAAGGCAAAGGTGCAAAGATTTTTAAATTGTTTGCCTACTGTGTATAAAGAGAAAATTGAGTTTGACAACCCAAATACCATGGATGAAGCTGTTAGAAAAGCAAGACTATGCTATCATCAGTTTAAAGGTAAAGCTGAACAAGGGAAGAGCTGGACGAACAAGGTTGAGTTCAAAGGAAAGAGACCAAAACCAGCATATTTAAGGAATTTTGGTAGAGATCATCAAAGGAAAAAGTTCAGCAAACCAAAAGAAAATCAAACTGCTCAGTCCCAAGTGGCTTCAAAACCAGTAGAAGGGAACAATAGAAAGGAAGGGACAGTCAGAATGAAGGAACCTCTCAAATGTTGGGGATGTGGAGAACCCCATATGATGAGAGACTGCCCCCATCGAAATATACACATGATCAGCAGAGAGCGAGAGGCAACAACCGTCAATGACATAGCCAGAAACATACCAACCATTAGCGCAGCCCTGGAAAATCGACAGGCAGAACATCAAGCAACCATGGTGGAAATGGAGGGTAAGATTTCTGACCTACCTGTTACTGTTTTGATTGACCCAGGGGCTTCTTTGAGTTATATTAGTCCTGGAATTGTAGAAAAATGTAAAATTAAACCTGAAAAATTTCAGCAATCATGGTTGGTACAGCTGGCCACGGGAACTAAGAGAAAAGTCACACATAAGTTGCCCAAAACCGCAATACAATTAAATGGGGTCCCAACAGAAGTAAATCTGAACATATTACCATTAGGTTCCTATGATTTGCTGATAGGAATGGATTGGCTGGAAAAGAAGAAGGCCCTGATGAATTGCTGGGATAAAACCCTGCATTGTGTAGATGAGGAAGGGAAACCGTTTACACTAAAATGAAAACCAAAACCTATTGTAGTAAGACAAATATCAGCATTACAATTAAAAAGAACAGCTAGAAAAGGATACCTAGTCTATGCAGTGCAAGTAGAAGAAATAGAACAGAAAACTGAGGAAGAGTTACTGGATGCTATACCAGTCATTAGAGAGTTTAAGGAAGTTTTTCCCAAGGAAATCCCTGATCTTCCCCTCAAAAGAGAGATTGATTTCTCTATAGATTTGGTGCCGGGAGCTACCCCTGTCTCTCGAGCCCCTTATCGGATGAGTCCGCTAGAACTGATGGAGTTGAAGATGCAGCTGCAAGAACTATTGGATAAGGGTTACATCAGACCAAGTGTGTCTCCATGGGGAGCACCTGTGTTATTTGTTAAAAATAAGGATGGAACTTTTAGGATGTGCATTGACTATCGTCAACTGAACAAGTTGACCATTAAGAATAGATATCCACTGCCTAGAATTGATGATCTTTTTGATCAAGTGAGAGGAGCCTCAGTATTTTCAAAAATAGACTTAAGGACTGGTTATCACCAGCTCAGAATTAAAGAAGAAGACATCAGCAAAACATCATTTCGAACCAGGTATGGGCATTACGAATTTGTAGTCCTACCTTTTGGGTTGACGAATGCCCCTGCCACCTTTATGTGTCTAATGAACAGTGTGTTGAATAAATATTTGGACAAATTTGTTCTTGTGTTTATAGATGATATCTTGGTATATTCTAAGAACGAAGAGGAACACAAGGAACATCTGAGAATAGTGTTGCAGACTTTAAAAGAAAACCAGCTATATGCCAATTTCAGTAAATGTGAATTTTATAAAGATAAAATTCAATATTTAGGCCATATTATTTCAGAAAAAGGGCTTGTTGTTGACCCTGAAAAGATAAAAGCCATTAAAGAATGGTCAGTTCCCACTGATGTCTCAACAGTAAGATCATTTATGGGAATTGCAGGCTATTATCGCATATTTGTGGAGAGATTTTCTGCTATAGCCAATCCCATAACATCATTACAAAGAAAAGGTGTTAAGTTCGTGTGGACTGAGAAATGTCAAAACAGTTTCGAACAATTGAAACAGAAACTTATTTCAGCTCCTATATTAAAAATTGCTGATCCTGATAAAGAGTTTGTGGTATGTACAGATGCTTGCAGAGAAGGGCTAGGAGGAGTCCTATTGCAAGAAAATTCAGTTATTGCTTATGAGTCTAGAAAATTGAAAACTCATGAACATAATTATAGTGCATATGATTTGGAATTTGCAGCTGTTATTCATGCTTTAAAAATGTGGAGGCACTATCTGCTGGGGAAGAAGTTCACATTGATGACTGATCATATTAGCCTTAAATATTTCTTTTCCCAAACTGACCTGAATGCAAGACAAGCTAGATGGCTGTCTTTTCTAAGTGAATTTGATATGGACATAAAACATATCAAGGGAAAAGAAAATAAAGTTGCTGATGCCTTAAGTAGGAATGCTTGTCAACATTTAAACAGCACTGGTAGTAGTGCCCAGATGGAAATAGAGGAATTGGTGGGAAAAGCAGCAAATCAAGATCCCAACTATGAAGCACTCTTGGTGTAACTACAGAAAAAGGATAAAACTGATTTCACTAAAAACCAAAAAGGGCTTCTCTATTACAAAAACAGGTTGTATATTCCAAATATAGAGTCATTGAAAAGAGAAATTCTAGATGAATACCACAAGCAACCTTATGCAGGACATCCAGGATACCAGAAGATGTTAACAGCCTTGAAAAAGAAGTTGTTCTAGCCAGGAATGAAGAGAGATGTGGCGGAGTATCTGAGTAAGTGTATGGAATGTCAACTGGTCAAAGTTGAGCATCAACACCCAGCAGGGCTTTTAAACCCCCTGCCAATTGCGGAATGGAAATGGGACACAATTTCCATGGATTTTATAACAGGATTACCCAAGAATAAATATCAACATGATTCTGTGATGGTAGTACTAGACACTCTCACAAAAGTTGCTCACTTTATACCAGTGAAATCTACTTTCGGAACAGCTCAAGTAGCCAATGTTTTCCTGAAGGAAATAGTGAGGCTTCATGGAGTTCCCAAAGTAATTGTTTCAGATCGAGATGCTAAGTTTACAGCAGCATTTTGGAAAGGATTGTTTGGAGGGATGGGTACTAAGTTGAATTTTAGTACTGCCTACCACCCTCAAACAGATGGGCAGACAGAAAGGACGAATCAAATCTTAGAGGATATGCTGCGAATGTATGTGATGGATAGACCATCAGAGTGGGAAGAGTATCTACATTTAGCTGAGTTTGCTTATAATAATAGCTACCAATCTTCTATTAAGATGAGTCCATTTGAGGCACTGTATGGGAGGAAGTGCCGTACTCCCTTGAGCTGGAGTCAACCAGAGGATAAACTCGTTTTGGGACCAGATGCACTATAAGAGATGGAGAGAATTGTCAAACAGATACAAGGAAATATCAAGACAGCGCAAGATCGCCAGAAAAGCTATGCTGATAAGAAAAGAGTGCACCAAGAATTCAAAGTGGGGGATCATGTGTATTTACGCATCAAACCCAAAAAGAGCACACTTTATGCAGGAAGTTGTGCAAAACTGGCTCCTAGATATTGTGGGCCTTTTGAGGTGTTAGAAAGGGTGGGACCAGTGTCTTACAAACTGGCCTTACCACCCCATGTTAGAGTACATAATGTGTTTCATGTTTCATTATTAAAAAGATATGTGCATGATGCTTCTCACATAGTTGATTGGAATGTTGTACAGGTGGAACCAGAAGGGGAGTTCCTGCCAGAACTGCTTCAAATATTGGAGCGGGAAGAAATTGAATTGAGAAACAGAACAGTGGTCAGAGTAAAAGTGCAGTGGAAGCACTTTACTGCTGAAGAAGCCACTTGGGAAAGGGAAGTTGAAATGATGGAAAGATATCCATTTTTGTTTAAATGAACTCTAGTAGCTGAATAAGAACACCGAGGACGGTGTTTATTTTTAGAGGGGGAATATGTAATACCCCCAATTTGTGTGTTGAATTTTTAAATTTTGACATTTGAACTTTAATTCTAAGGGGGTGGACCCCAAGGGATGAATATGGTGTGAATGTAAATTCATATTTTAATTGAGGAAATAAATAAAATGATTGTGCATTTTGACCAAAAAGAGAATTAGATATCACTTGCCAAATCCATGAGGATGGATAAGGCAACAAATCCCCAAAAATCTTTCTAAAAATCCTTGAAAGAAATTAATTTAGATTTGAGGAGGAATCTAAATTTCCCCAATGAAGAGGAGTAGTTGGGAAGAGGTGAGAAAAAGCTGGAAAAGCCGAGGAAAAGCTTAAAGCAGCTTTAAAGAGTCCCAAAATGGGAAGCCTAGGCTAAACAGGAAAGAAAGCATCCTGCTATTCTGGACGCAGAATTAGAAACATGCTTTGGGGGAATTATGAGCTTAAATAAGCTGCTCCTAAGCAGATCAGAGGTTGATCTGTGCTAGGAGGTGATCTCTGCTCGGGGGTGAATCCTGGGAGATAAAGAGGATTCTAAGGTTGGGAGGTTGGTCAATTGCAGATTGTGGTATGTTCTGAAATTGTGGTTTCTATATCTTATTACAGTATGAATTGGCTACATATAAAATTTAATTTTATTAAACCGAGAAATTATGAATACATTTAACAAACTCTAATCTCGGTATACACCTTCTAGATTTGTTTAGTTGTAGACCAGTAAAGCTATGGAGTAGATATCTCTGGTAATCTTTTTAAACTAAAGTCATTTCAATCAAGTTACTCAGTCTCTTCAGATGTTAAATTTTCTTTTTGCTTCCTGTAGAAGTACACGTGATATTTTATGTTATGAGCAGGATAGAGAAATTTTATAGCAGTACTAGAATACATGGAACAAATACAAATAGTGGAAAGTCAACAAAATAAGTTGTTACAGTGAAATTATGCCAAAGAACTTAATATTATATTTCCGCATGTATGTGTACAAATTGTGAAATTTTATGCTCATGCAGCAGTGTAAAACTAGAATAACAGATTTGAAGTTATATGATACTATGGAAGCAAATACGAGATGCTAGATTTTATATGTTGATATTATTGAGTTGAAAAACACTTCTATTATGTACAAGGGTTATACTAACCATAGCATTTATAGTGCATATCATAATTGAATCTACCTTTAAATCTTGAACTAGCATCATACCTATAGAATTAAACTACCATAGGATACTTGAATCAATGGTTACTGAATACTGACATGTATTTATAGGTATATTCAAAAACTTATGTATATAGGCCGTGGGAAAAACAAATCCTAACCACCTATATGGTTATACTATCATCATGCATGTATTATTAAAGGATTTGCGCTCCCATAGAAGACGCGTGGAAGCAATAATATTGAAAAACACAACCTATATAAATATAGGAATTGTATAAGTTAACAAGGGAGGTTAAGTTTCAAACTACCTATATGAATTTCATAAAAACCGAAACACCTGTATATATGAAAAGTAGATGTAAATGCAACTCTGACAAGTTGGAAATATACATATAAATATATGGTTCCTATTAATATCCGAGTCAATGTATGGTCAAAGATATAATCGCATGACAGTAGAACATTAACTCTTGTCTGTTGTTATAATTCCAACCAACCTTTGGACGGCCGACGTCTATAGTCACTGTAGTTTGATGAGTATGAAATAAAAATTAAAAACAGGTGGACGAACAATTAATAAAACCATGATACAATGCATGCAGTGTTTCACGGTATCAATAAACAACGCCGACGCCGAGAGAAAAAGAGAAACAAACCTAGAATGCGGCCATGGCGTTTGCCATACACGCCAGTATGAACAAATGAAAGAAATGCAATAAGTAATGAGCGCCACAAAATTTACTGAATTAATTTTGAGCCGAGCGAAAGAGTTAAAAGAAAAAGGAAAAGGGGTAAACCTATCCTGCGGAGTTCCAAAAGTGAAAATCAAACGATGATCGTGGTAGAAAGTTGATCAGTAATTCAAACCAGAGTAAACCTCGGTTGGCTACCATTGCAGAATCTGCGGAGTATGGAGAAGCTGGAACTGCGCGTCCTGCACCGTTTAAAATACATTTTTGTTATATATTAGCAGTATGATGTATATCCACCCCAACGCCGTATAAAATAACTTGCGTGGAGGGTATACGGCCTGCAAGAGTGCGATAACATGAATACAGAGTTTCTTCAGGGAGGCGGGCAGCCAACATAGTTCTTCGGCCCCGTTCCTCATTTCAATCACAATCCAACACCCTAGAAAACAGAAACAAAAACTAATGACATAGCTAGAACCTGTAGATCAGAATACTGGTGATTCTCACAGACGGAGATTTCTCAACCAATACATATAACTATCAACATAGAGTAAATTGATAGATCTAGCGAGAGGATAGCCAGAGGAATTCAATACCAATAAAACAAACTAGAACAATACGCTACGCCTTGAAAGGGAAAAATCTAGGGTTTACCTGTTGGAGGCGTTCCATCTTTCTGACTGGTTAGAGTACCCACTAACCAACGAGACAACCAGAGGTTGCGCGAGGAAAGGTGCAGGGGAGTGACCTCACTACTATTAAACTTGAAGGAGATTTGGAAGATTCTCGTTGTGTAAACCCTGAGGGCTCTGCACCTGCTTCGGTATAGATATAGCTCACATCCGAAGGAAGTTACAACGGTGAAACAAAATGAACAAAGTTAAAATAGCGTCAATAATGCAAACTAGACCCCAGCCTCTGAGGGGTAGACATAGGCGCCGATTCATCTTTCTCCTCGGCGCAGCTATACCACCGCTCGGTAGAGTTGATAGCCGGAAACAAAAACGAAAAAAAAAAATGACAACTGAAAGAAAATAGAACACCGGGAGGAGTCACGAAAACAACAGAAAACATGACAAGAATGAGCTGGGATTTTAGGTCGACAGAAGAAGTTCAATTAAAGGAATACCCGAAACCCTAATTGCACCATGAAATTACCTCAGGAAGTCACGAGGGTTATTAAGAAAGATCCTCTACATCGACCGTAAGATACTAATCTTCATCGATGAGTGCAGAGCAGGAAGGCATCGTATACATGCCGCCGTTGGATTGAACCTGGCAGAATGCACCAGTACATACACCAGTTTTTCTCCCGCGTACAGCAGACGCTTCTGCCCACCAAACCCAGAAAACATTATAGTTCTCGCACACATCAACCCCGATGAATTAACCATGATCGTGAAAGGCGCCTAAAATCTCTAAACAGTACCCTACGGGACGGCACAGCTCATAACGCGTGGAGCGACTGGTCCCAAATCAAACAGAAGAAAAATTTGGAATTTCGTCAACCCCGCCGGCACTCTGTACAATGGTGCTCAGTGTGATCACATCCGCTTGCAGAAATATTGCCACGACTCTATCATACTTGCCAGAGAGGTACGCCAACCCATCATCCGCATGTCCGGAGAGAGAGAGAACAACACGGTTCACACAGTGCATAAGCCAACCGGAGAACCTTGATATGACTCCGCCTAATTCTGATAGGCACCAAACGCATAACACGCATTCTAGGGTTAATGCGAAATCCACCATAGTCTCCAATGTCGATTTCGCGGGAATCAATCTGTATTAAACAACGGCAAATCTATTTGGTTAAAAGCCTGTATATAGATCATGACATATACAAATACAACAAAATACATGTTATGTTGTGATATTGGTGTAGCACGAAAATATACGTATTGAATGAGTATTCGATCTTCATATGACTTAGATAAAATACAAATTGAGTACTCGGTGTTATATATATATAAAGTTTATAGCCATGTTAAGGCTTTGCATGTAGGTAGGCAAAGTATATTGACTTTATACAATAACATATGTATATGGAGACATGGTTTATAAATTCCATATAAGGTTATATATATATATATAGATGATATATATATAATGGTTCAACTATTTATGTGATATATATAATGTTTTAGATATCTATGTGATATATATAATGTTTTATACACATGTGATAAATATAATATACCCTAGCATGGGGATATATATATATATATATATATATATATATATATATTGGGTTATATATGTATGTGGTATATATAATGGTTTAAATATATGATATATATAAATATATATCTCAGGACCCTGGTATGGAATATTATTATTCAATCAACTTCTGAACATAATATTCAGACTCAATGGTAGATGCCAAGGGAAAAAAAAAAAAAAAAAAATATTTCCCAAAATTGGAGGTGTTACAATTTGACCAAAAAAGAGAATTTGAGATCACTTGCCAAATCCATGAGGCTGGATAAGGCAATAAATCCCCAAGAATCTTTCAAAAAAATCCTTGAAAGAAAATTTATTTAGATTTGAGGAGGAATCTAAATTTTCCCCAATGAAGAGGAGTAGTTGGGAAGAGGTGAGAAAAAGCTGGAAAAGCTGAGGAAAAGCTTAAAGCAGCTTTAAAGAATCCCAAATTGGGAAGCCTAGGCTAAGCAGGAAAGAAAGCATCCTGCTATTCTGGACGCAGAATTAGAAACATGCTTTGGGGAATTTTGAGTTTAAATAAGCTGCTCCTAAACAGATTTGAGGTTGTTCTGTGTTAGGAGGTGATCTCAGCTCGGGGGTGAATCCTGGGAGATAAAGAGGATTCTAAGGTTGGGAGGTTGGTCAATTGCAGATTGTGGTATGTTCTGAAATTTTTATTTTGTCTATTTTCTGATGGCATGAATTGGCTACATATAGAAAATTAATTTAGTCATGGGATCGATGTTAGTACTACATTTAACAGTGTCTATCTTAGGGTAATCACCCTCCAAAATCTGTTTAGTTGTAGACTAGAATATCCATAGAGTAGAAAACTCCAGAATCTCTAAACCAAGTTTGGTTTAAATCTGAAGTTACATAACCTTTATAGATGATTAATTTTTGTTTAATTCGGGGGAACCACAATTGGTTTACTTTATGCTTGTGAGTCTACTAGAGAAACAATATAACAGTACTAGAACTACCTGGTATAAATACCAAAGGCTGGAATTAAATATAATAGAAAAGTGGACCTAGAGACAATAATAGAAGTGAGACAAAGATGTAAGAGAACACATGTCATCCATTCTTAGCTTTAAAAGAAATTTTATTCCACAGAAAGAATATAGTATGCATAGCAATTAGATAGCATCTTATGTTCTAAATTCATCTTAAATTCCTGATTCAAGCACCATAGTCAAGACTAAAGTCGAATTCAGTTATGCAACAAATTTACTTCTGAATACATATATAAATATCCATGTGACATTATGTGCTCATAAGTAGTTTAAGAAATGAGTCATCTTATTCAATAGGATTCTTATAATAACCCTAATGGTGTGGTTTTCTTTTCTTTTAAATCTATCTGAGTTTATGGATCAACTCTCATACATAATTGTTCCAATGTTAGTAAGAACTTCTGGAAAAATATACGGTGTAAATCTAAAGGCATCGAATGCTCACAGAAATTGGAATATAAACTTGTTTCATACTTATGAAAACTGATGAAATTTTATATTCAATAGTAAAAAAAAAAAGAACTTTCGTCTTAACAGGTCCGCAAGGTATATGTCATCCGAGCAGAAAATCAAATAGGTTAGAATGCTAGGGTCTATTCTCACAAAAACAGAGAAGCTCGAATCTATATCAAAATCATATCGCTCATAATATATACTCGGCGTATTAATCATTGAATAATTACTTTTAAATGTTAGTATTACGAATTGAAAAAAGAAATCTAGCATATTAATCTAAGGAGCGATGCATATACCTCCAAACCAGTCACAAAGGCCGTGAGCCATAGTGACAATAGCAATTACAGCGTAACCTTCTGCTTGAACTATTAACATAGAAACAAAAATGCGTGCTACGGCCGAGAAATCGTGCAACAATTATAAACCCTATTAAACAAAAACGCGCGCGAGAGTATAGATAGATATTTCATAACCAAACCGAGATGCGTTTTGAAGGAGGAAAAGAGGGTAAGTAGCACGGAAACTTTACGAAAATTCCAAACATAAAATCTAGCAAGTTAAAACAAGAAGGCGCCGCGGAATATACTAAAATCCGTTCTACCTGCACATAGACATAAGTAATTTGAAAAAAATCAACCAAGGTTATAACATGCAGGTTGTAGATGGGCCGGTCCCTTATGGAAGAGAGCAATAGAAAACAAAACCAAAATCAACTACGATAACTCGGATCTCTATTGCCAATTCGATTTTACAGAGTATTTAACCTACAGTTGCGCGGGGAGAGGTGCTCGGGGCAACGATTGCCGAGAGCCAACCCTACCTCATCATAAACTTATTACAATGCTCATATATACAAAGATTTAACCAAACAGAATAGCGGCTCCGATTTATTTCGGTTCAGAGAAACTGATAGCCGAATCTGTCTAGTTGACGGAGGCAAAATCGTTTTATTTCGAGAGATGAAGGATATTAACTTCAAGAAAAATTATTATCGGCAACCCAATACAATTCCAGCCGCGGCATCTAATCAGTAGGTTATACAGAGAATACGAACCCTTAACCAACCCATCCACAATGCTGGTCGACAGCAGGAGGTTGGCGGGTTTTGGGCTAAACTAGACGGTGCGCAACCAACAAAATCTCATTCAAAGAATGGCGTTGATGTAGTGTTCCAACAGGAGGACGACCGAGATAATACCCTCGATGCCCTAACCTCAGAGTACACATTCAGAATGTGACAACCAAAGAAAGAGGAAACTCAACGCGCAACGTGCTGAGTTCAACAGAGGATGGAGAGTAGAGGTTACTCCCTCTGCAGACGCTCAACCAGGAGCCACATCGAAATATATGAAACGCTGAGAGGGTAGCTGAAGGAAAACAAACAACTGAACCGAGATCAGAGAGTGTTCGAGCCTGGCCATTGCGTACCGGCTCGAGCTCTGTCTCGGAGTAATCTGCTACAGCCTCTCTGTGCTCTCTACTATAGCAGAGTCAATGCTGAAAAAAAACAACAACAACAAGAACAGTAAAAACAAAAAGAAATGGAAAAGTATCAGGCGTAAGAAACATAAAGCATACTCAAAACCCTAATCGGCCTACCCACTAACTGCAGCAAATCCCGAGAGGGATTTAGCAGATGCATTGTATCTATAGATGGGTACCCGAAATTTATTCCCCTACGCCGAGAAAGGATGGGGTGATACGACTGAGGTATCGTGTAACCCTCCGATTTACAACCGCCATAATGTGGGTGCGGCGCCCTCCGGACTGGAGCCGTCGGAACCATTCATTCCAACCCATATACTGAGTTTTAAAGTGGACGAAGGACGGTGTCTGCCGCCTCTGGCAAATTCTCTCGCTCCGGGGGAGTTACCACTCCTGCAAACAAGCATCAAGAAATTTAAACCCTCACATGTTATCCGCAAAAACCTTGTACTGAACCCTGTAGTCGGTAGCTTACACGAGATTAGAAATCAATACCACTACTGTGTACTTATGAAGGAAACCGTGACGTGTAGTAGCCTGATTTCAACCGGTGTTATTCCTCTGTCCTTTAGGCTGAATAGTGTGGACACGCTGAGGAGTATCGTGTTACGTCTTGCGTCTGTGGAGCAGGCGCCAAACTGGGGTCGATCGGTGGAGTCACAACACAGAAATTCGATTGAATAGTCACGATCTAACCCTAGCAAAATTCAATAAGGCGATCCCCGTCACCATACAGCTGGCAGTCAATGCAGATGCGTGTGTAAGTTTTCCGTTGGGTTGACTCGATGCCAGGTAGTGCCTGCGCCGCGATGAAATGAGGTGGCGCATCATGACTAAAGGCTGCCCAAAGGAAATCATTGATCAGATAAGAATGTGTGGAGATGTCTTCGGCGAATCCTGTATAAACACATATATGGAAAAATCGTTATATATATATATACGTGTACATACGGGTTCAAATGCAAACGTTAAGGTGAATAAAATAAATCAACTACTATACCGGGTACGCTGCTTATATCGTATATCGTTTGGTCATACCTATTGCATATATAAATACGATAGTTATATGAATGGAGTTTTTTGTTTAATATCGTCCAACTTTTATAATATATATATGTGACACCGAAAGTTATGGGTAACCCTATATTGTACGCATATATGTTTTAATAAAAGTGCACCAAATAATATATATATATATATATATATAAATTGGTCATGGCACCTACCCTATATGTGTATTAAAGATATTTATTGTCTATGTATGAGGATACATAGATAGGTATGTGAAATAGATATGGCACTCAACTAGATATGAGTGGAAAGTACAAAGTGCTAAGAGAGGATTGTAACATGTATGAAAAGCCACCTACACTAGGGGTATAGTAGAAAAGGAAAAAAATCTCCTCTATTATTATTATTATTATCAAAGGATACATATAAGTATGTATATATGAAAATACATACGGTTGGAGAGCCTGCAAAGTGCTCAATATTGTAGGAAGAGGGAAGTATTAGGGTAGATTATGTTAAAGATCAATAGGGCAATAATATGAAATTTATTATTTCAATAGTTATGTGAATAGAGGGGGAAAAACCCCAAGGTATAAAAAAAAAAAAAAAAAAAAAAAAAAAAAATTCCTTCAAGTGGAGATATGACATTTAAGTTATATAATTACCAAATATTATATGTCTTATCACAATATTTTTAAAAAGAGATACAATAATTCTACAAAAATATATAATAAATGAGAAAAAAAAATTTATATATCCTTGAAACTATGAAATTTCACTTTCTCATTTTTATAATTATATAATTATAAACAATATTTATATGATGAAGGACTAGACAATAGTAATTATTTTTTAGACACTCTATAATCAACTTGTTTATTTCCTTGAATGATGTTTAAGTAGCGTACTCATCCCTCTTCAAATTCTCATTGATATCTACAAAATCCATCACACTACCATGAAACTAACATTGCTAAAACTATAGAGGCAAAGTGAAGCTACTACTACATTGTTTATTGCCATTAGATGACAAACATTGGAGTTTACAATGTTTGAGTTTAAGTAATCAATTTGGACTAGTATCACTTTGCAAGTAGGAAATGGCCCTAGCATTTTCATCATGAATAAATAGAAAATAAAAAAGATTTATTAGTTTTTTATTTTTGGAATAGGAAATTGACAAAAAAAAATTTCATAATTATTACTAAAGCTAGATTAATTCTTTTTATGAAATATGATTATAGGTTAAATATGTTAATTGAAACAAAATATATGTGCAAGTTATTTTCTATCATATTTAAAATAAAATAAAAATAGTTTCAAATAATTTGACATAGACGTGGGAAGTTGCAAAGGATATGTAGTTTCCTCTAACATTTTGAAAAGTCCTAGAAATCATACTCAAATTTATAAGCCTGCAAGGAAATTAGGAGCCTCCTTGTCCATTTTAAAAGTAGCTATTATACTGTAACACCCCCAATTTATTTGTTTGAATTTCAAAGCTAGACATTGAACTTTAATCCTAAGGGGAGTGGATCCCAAAGGATAAATATTTTGTGAATGTAATTAAGTATTTAATTAAGTAAATGAATAAAATGATGTTGTGCAGATTGACCAAAATGAGATTTATGAGATCACTTGCTAAATCCATGAGAATGGATAAGGCAAATATTTCCCCACAATCTTTCAAAAATCCTTGAAAGAAATTATTTCTAAATTTGATTTTTGAGGAAAAATTTGAATTCCCCAATGATGAGGGAAGTAGTTGGGAAGAGGTAAAAAGCTGGGAAAGCTGGGAAAAGCATAAAACAGCTTTAAAGAATCCCAAAAATGGGAAGCCTAGGAAAACAGGAAGAAAAGCATCCTGATATTCTGGATGCAGAATTAGAAACAGGCTTTGGGGAACAATAGCTTAAATAAGCTGCTCCTAAACATATTAGAGGTTGATCTGTTCTAGGAGATGATCTCAGCTCGGGGGTGAGTTCTGGGAGACATAAGGACTCTAAGGTTGGGAGGTTGGTCAATTGCATGAGTGGTATGTCTCTAGATTTATTGATGTGTTTACTTCATATAGTATGAATTGGCTACATATAAAAATTGATTGTATATTAGAATTATAAATGCTACATTTCACAGAATTAATCATAAGGAATTCACCTTTATAATTCTGCATAGTTGTATAAAATAAATCTGTGAAGTAGAATCCAACAGAATCTCTAAACCAGTGTTGGTTTAAATTTGAGGATACATATTTCTCCACAGGAAAATTTGAGATTTAACTTTAATATGCTTCTGATATATAGTATAAATTATGAACATGAGTAGGATAAAGCAATGTGAGAGCCACTGTACCATTTTTAAAGATTGTCATATGTAAACTGTAATTTAAACTGTACAATTAAGGAGAAAGAAAAAATGGTATAGACTGACTTCAGGGTCAACACATTGTTCATATGTAAAGAGAAGCATATAAGAAGTTAATTCTACATCAGAAATAAGTAAACATCAATTAGCATGGGGCTGCTCATTAATATTTATTTTATAGAACTATTACTGCATTTGAGGATAGAATTAGTAGATGGAAGAAAGTTAAGTAAATAAACAACATGCAGATTTCACAATAGCAAAATATAGTTAACTATATGTATTCTAGTCTATCATACAAACCAAAGGCAGTGGTGTATGGTAGCATATTATAAATGAAATGTCTCCTAGACATAAATATAGAGATAGATATTCTTACACCACCTATAGATAATTAGACAAATATCCTGTGCAAATAAACAAACAAAAGTACAGAGCAGGGCTGGCAATTATTTTATAATATTCCCAAAATTATTGAAGAGACCTAGATACTGTTACTAGAAAAACTACAAACCAGTGTGGTAGGAGAACTCCATACAATTGCCTTGAACAACTAATCTCCCTGTTACGAAAATGTTTTAGACAGAACAATTACTGGAATACCATAACAAATTGTGGAGTTACCAGAATGCTGGAAACTGACTTTACACTATGGAAAAGAGCAGTATATTATTCATTAAAATACCACCACATTTATGAATATAGTTTAACAATTTTACGGCCTGAAAGCTTTAAGGCAATAAACTACACAGAATGCTGGATATATGTATATAGATATATATAAAATTGAAAATGCCATCAGTTAAGTATTAAGTTACAGCCAAGTCAAAAATGAGCAAGGAGAGAGTACTGCTGGAACATAATAATAATAACCGGAATCAAAATGGGTATTATGAAAATCCAGTAATGACAGATATATATATATATATATATATATAAAACAATCCAACGATTTGAAGCCCACTGTGGTCTGACAACAGCCTTATAATGTTCCATGAATTGATATAAATGAATATTCAGGGTTGGGATTTAACAATTATAGTTGTCAAAATATTTACAACTTTATCAATACAATTTTTAAACTATTGGAAAAGAAATTATATAACCAGGAGAGAAGAACGGATTTCCTCTAACCGGAGTTTGGTGAATACCGACCTGTAAGTGGGAAGAGGAGACAATGTTAATGTCTAAGCGAGTCACGTCTCTCAGTGGGTTGAGAGAGAGAACACGACGCAAGTCAAAATTACCTGCAAGAGACAAAACCCCAATATAACTACGATGCAAAACATGAAGAGTAAGAATAACATGAACAAAGTTAAAATAATGACTAAGAAGGGAACAGTTACATGGTAAGGGAGAAACCCATATTCCATCCTTGACCTGTTACATATAAATAGGGATTTTTCATAAATAGAGGTTGGCATTCAAAAGCTGAATAACAAAGATAACACTCCAGTGAACGAACAATAGGAATTGCGTCCTACACATGGTCAAAGAAAGAAGCTAACTAACCAGAGTGCCGAGAAGGATAGAGTCCCTCTAGCGCCAAACTGATGCCCTCGTAGCAACTTTCGGTTGAGAGTAAGGTGGAGGGTAAGGCTCCGAAGCCATAAGAGCATACGTTCAGTCTCGCTTCTGAGAGTACGTGTAGGGAAACACAAAGGCTAGGAATTTAAACCAAGCCAATTGAATCACTCGAGTGAAGAAAACAAATTCTCTGCAAAAAAAATATAGCAACTCGTTATACATATAACAATATAGACCCGAACGACAGTAAACGATGTTTTTAAATCCAAAATCTCAGTACCGGATCGAAGCAGTGAGCGTAATTATAAACCAGAGAAGGGAAGCCCTGTTAAATGGTAAGAACAGAGCGTAAATTTACAAAACTCTGAAATGATCTTACCTAAATTGCAAGTTGAAGCACAGGGATAAGTCGAAGACTGAACCGAATCACGCTCAGTGTCTATGGCGTTGAAACTCACTGTCAAGAGACAAACCAAGCAAATAGGAAGGTAAAAGAACCGTCGAGCAAAATAACATGCTGAATTTATATCAATGTTCCCTGAATCGAACAACGAAGCCCTAACGCACCAGATGAATCCGAGTCGTCCACATGGCGAGATCCTAAGGGTGAAGCCACGGATCGAGGGGTTTAATGGGTCATGTACACCATCCGTTCAACATTTAATATGACAAGCAATGAAATAAATGTTATAGTGATCTGGCCACGCCATGGAAATTGCCTTGGTAACAAGGTAAGCTGGTGGGATGAATCCAGTACTACGTGGAGCAAACACACATGATCACTAATGGAACAAGACCAATTATAACCTCTACGATGAGACTAAAAATCCTATGAAAGCTTTCGTGGAAGATAGATTGACGTCACCATTCCCAATTACGTTGAACAGATTTATAAATTTGTATTACGTGGAGGCCAAAATAAATAAACCCAAATTCATATAAATGTTGACAAGACGTAAAAAAAAAAAGGACATGAATGCCAAAATTGCATAAATATCGACGGGGGTAAGTTAAATCCCACTAAGGTTATATGTTCTCAACGAGGGGTAAACATGGATGACCGAATTGATTTCACATAGGTCCATGGGAATATAAAAATATGGTACCCATGTGGAACTGAATCGACCCCATCGATACAAATCTATTGAAGGTTCAAAGGTTGATTATATACAACGAAGATGGAACATGGAAGGGGCGGGTGATAAAATAAAACCATTATGTTATGTCTAATGTAATTATATTTGTTACAAATCAAATAAATTCCCATGTGGTGGGATAGAGTTGATATATGAATAGTAATTGAAAATAAATTTTGATCTGTTCAAACCTACAAAGTAATAACATAGTACCTTATTAGCATTAAACTTGAGAAGATAGAAAGAAAAAAAAAAATTGTGGAAGGAAAATGGGAGGTGTGACATATACTTTCAAACAAATCATTAAAGAGTCCAAAATTACCATATTTAAAAGTAAAACCTATAAGAATTAATAATTAATAAATACGTCAATTTCTTAAAGGACTCCATTGTAAGAAAGTTAAGTATGAAGTCTAATATATATCAAAAATAACATAGAAAATATTAATATTCAAATATAATATACTTTTGAAATATTAATATTCAAATATAATATATTTTTGAAAGGAGAACAAAAATATTATATTTAAATTCTAACACACTCTTTAGAATTCTAGAAGAATATTAAATTTCCATACACTTTCGAAAATATACTTGATAAATATATAAAAAAACCATAATATGATTTCAAGGGATATATTAGTTCATTGTGTTCGAAAGAATAAAAATTCAATAGTACATTAAACTAACAACACCCATAATTTTTTAGCAGTAATGGTGGGCGAAAGACATGTTTACTTGGAATGAAAAATGTCAAACATAAAAATATCTTCGGAGCTTGGAACTCGTACTAACCTTCCAAGAATAATTGTTCTCACCATCCATAATCCTTTCAATAATGACGTTTTATGAGTCTTCTTGAATAAATTTCCAACCTTGCTCATCATTATATATGTTAGAAATTAATGGATAAAGTTAAGTTAGGATAGGATTGAGATTTTAATTCTAGATATTAGATCTTAATATTCAGGGAGTGGTATAAACCACCCAATTGTGAGCAAGCCTATATGTACTACGTTGTTCTCTTGATTGATGCATTAGATTGTGTGAGTGTGTTTGTACACTCTCCAGGTTCTCACCTGGAGAGCCATTTCATTCATTTTAACATGGTATCAGAGCTTCAAGTTGAAGTTGAATGGACCTGTGCTATATAGAGATATGAGGATGTGAGGTTCCGTGGAGGATTGCTACAGTTGCGTGTTGTGAAGATCTGCATGAAAAGAGCTCGAAATGTAGTGTGAATCTGCTATGTTGTTAACAACGTGTTTATAATCGTGGCATTTAGAGAGCGGATCGGATCGGATCTCATCTAATTGCCAAGAGATCAAGATTGATCTTTCTCGATCAATTTCTGCAGCCTTTGGAGCGGCTAGGCTATGACAACAGGATGTTTGGTGGAGCAGCCTTTGGAGCAGTCGTGAAGTGCCTTTGGAGTGCCACATGGAGCCAGCACTGGTGCAATTTTCTGTGCCTATACCGGCAGGAGGCAGCTTGGGTCGTGGATCCCAACTGCGTGAGGACATCATAATTTTTGTGGGAAATTTGCACAGCTCATGATCGATAGCCGAGAACCTTTCGTCCGTGCTTCAGAATTTTTTTGTAGGCAGGCTATGGAAGGAAATGCATAAAGAATAAATGAGAAGATTTTTTTTTTTAAACACTGATGGGAGTACATCAATTGATGAGAATTGATAAATAGAACTCAAAATGCTCTCGAAACAAGTTAATAAAAATACAACACCAAGGTGGCATGTCCCCGGAGATCTTCCTCAAAACATCAAAGGAGAAGCATACAAAGGAAGATAGAGATGATTAAATGTCACACGAACATCATAGTAAGCTTATACGTAAAGTTCCATGATGATTTCATACCATTCTATTAGTAGGATAAACGTAGTAGTGGAAAATTGCATAAGGAAGAAAGGAGAAGAAGGCTTAGTTTTTCAAGCTTGATTAACGTACGTAAATAGACAAACGTCGAGAAATAGAACTCAAAGTGTTATACAATTTTTTTTATCAAAATACAACACTGAGGTGACATGTACCGGGAGATATTCCCCAAAAACACAAAGGAGAAGCATACAAAGGAGCATCGATATGATTATATATCGGGCAGACATGGTGGAAAGCTTACATGTAAAGCATTGGGATGATTTCAAACCATTCTATTTGATATCAAATTGAAAAAAGGTCCACCACAAGTGTTGGCTCCCTTTGGAAGCACAATCCTTTACGCATTAATGAAAAGAGCGAGTTAACATGGAGGCTAACTAATGTGTCAAACTTTAGGGTGATTATAGAGTTTATTTATTAGACATGTAACTATCAAGTGGGTCACAATGATAGTGACTCCTCCTAGAAGGTCAACACACTTAAAGAGGTCAAAGGCCAGGGACATTATTTAGAAAAGGTCAAGATTTGTTAACGATGAAAAATATTCTTATTTCGCAGGTTCTATGCCCTGAGGAGATTAAAAAAATTATGCAGTAAGGGAATCAATTGATTGACTCAGTGTGAGGATGATGTGTAAATGTTGTCCAATATAGAAAGTGCTAGGGTGACAAAAAAATCTTGTTACGTGGGACATATGGAGTAAAGTGGGACCTTTAAGTGGTTGAATTTTCTTGGAGGAAAAATGGACTTGTGTGTATTAATTAGAACGGGCCATGGACAATAATTGATGGATTTTGGGGAAAAACAATCCACAGGAATAATTCCCATTCCCTAGAGTTTGTATGCTAGAGGATTTGAGTTTGCATACTATTGGATGTTCTTGGGAAGATTAAGAGCTACACACCAGAGTTCAAAAGGTTGGACCAAGTCACGAGACTTAGTCAAATTGGGTGAAGTGCAAGGAAAAGTTAAGCGCTATGAGGTAATAAAGTGGTTCATGTATATATGTGATGCATGAGAATCTTTTGATATGGTGGTTATTACTAGAAGAAGTGCATGAATCCTGTAGCTTTATAACAAGGGTTTGAAATACATCCTTATGTCTCCTCCCACTTGATTTAAAATTAATATTAAAGGGGAATTATTTACTCTTTATTGGGTTGAAGGAAGCACATTCTTGGCTTGATTTAGGCCTTGTAGGATTTGTAATGTGGCATATTACACAACCAATATTAAACTAGAATCATATGGTATTAGAGGTAGAACACTCAGTGAACCTTAGAATAGAGAGTTTGAATTTCTTGGAGAAGATGTGAAGAAAAAAAATCATACTAATATATAGATGATAGAAAACTCTTTGGACAAACATGGTTGTAGAATCAGATTTCAAGGATTCAAATGAGACAAAGGAGGAATATCTGGAGTTGAAGGATATTAAAGATATTGTATAATCAATAGAAGAGGAGTAGTATAGATCACATTTAGTAGAATGAATCAAACAAATATTTAGCATAGGTGAATTATGATGTTTTTATTCTAACTCTAGTCATGAGGAATTTATGTTTCTATATTGTAGAGAGAGGAAATAAAAAATAGCCACATACCAAGTGAAATTGTGATAGAGGAAGACGAAATAGTGGTAGAACCCCCAAAAAAGTTGAAATTGTTGAGATCAGGAGAGCATGAATTCTAAAAAGAGGAAGTGAAGAGGTGAGCAGTTGAAGTGCAAAAGAATACGAACTTTGAAGTTGGAGAGTATAGGTGCCGAGGTTATAGTGAAGAGAACCAATGAAAAGGTGATGTCAAAAGGTGGACTGGGTACAAATGACAAGTGAGGGACTTGTTACAAAGATAAGAAAGTCTTACTATAACTCATACGTTGATAAGGATATTTCATATAATAGAAATGAAACAAGGATGACTACTAATATTCATACCAAGGGTTCAAAGAGAGGTCACGATTAGAGTTCCAAAATTGTTTCCATGGGGTAGGTAACAAATGAGGAATTTGAAAGGGAAATGACTTAGTTGAGAGAAGAACTCAATAATATAAAGTAGTTGTTATTAGACTAGGGATATGGTCACATAATTAAAAACAAGAAGGTGATATGGCATTCATTACAAGTGAAGTTGAGATAAAATATGTATGCCAAATTAAAGAAAGAACTCGCATCAACTGAATGTGACATGGGAGTTCAATATTGTGAACCAAAGTAGGGATCAATCCATGGAGAGGATGAAAGCGATGAAGATTGTGAGAATATACCTTTTGAGAGTCTAATAAATTTTCTGTAAGATCAACATATGATGGTAGATTCATTTATTGAGGAAAAAGGGCTTATTGATTTAAAATATAATAATTGATATGTCGATGCAAGAATTGTTGCATATTATGAAAAAACATTATTTTTTTCCTATGCATAGATGAATAACATTCACTGAGTACTATTAAAAATATTGGAAGAGAATTGAATATAAATGATCTCGAGAGTGAAACGATGAAATAATTATCCTATAAAATAAATTGAGGTGAAAACTATATGTGATTTGTAAATGTAGCTATGGAAGAAAAACATGAGGCGGAAAGGATCTTTTTCTAGACAAGATGCCTGAAACAAAGAATTTTATATTCTATGATGACGTATGTGAGGTTGATGATAATTTTAAACATATGTGTATAGATACTAAATATGTTAAGGAGGAATTTGTTACAATGGACGAATTATATGAATATCAAATGAATGACTTGTAGATTCTAGTGTGGCATGAGAAAAGGATACATTATGCACCTAAAGCAACTACAAAGTTTCATGTTTTTGAAACTATGAGCAATTTTTATCCACAGGTAGTTAAGAATGCAACAATAAACATACTAATTTTTTTATTTTCAGTGGAGAAAACAATAATTGGGAGTTTATCCAAATATAATGGGTACAAATAGTGGAAACTATCAAAAAGATGATGTTGTGCAAGGAATATTTTTTTGGCTTTGAGATACTTCAACTTATGAAGTACAAGAAACTTTGGAAAATAGCATGTTGGACTATAGAGGATAAAGGACGAAAATTTCTAAAGAAGAAATCACAACAAAATGTGAATGGAGCAAAACCATGGAGGAAGCCTTGTATAAAGGTATAAATTGTTTATGGAAAATATGTCATTTTAGTAAGATGCAAAATGTGAGTTTGTTGCATAGGAAAAAAACCTTAATTTGGAAATTAATGGTAAGCAACGATGAATGCACAATTTTGTTGAGAATAAGTCTAAAGAACTAGAAATTATAGTAATCATACAAATTTATTTTGAAAGTTAGCAGCAAACAAATTATTGAATTGAGGTATTCCAATAAAATACAATGTTTGATCGTGCACATGATGGAGCACGAAGACTAATGAAGAAGGTAATGGTATGGAGTTTCCACAGCATATGAAGCATAGTTAACAAAGAGTTTCCATGGTCTGAAAGGGATTGTATCAGCAAGGTTATGAGGAGGTAGCAAAATAAGAAATGAGATCCTAGAAAGGAAAATGTACAACATATAGTGCAACATGATGATAAAGAAAGAAGATATTGCAACAAGGAAACATAGTAGTTACAACATAAATTCTTGGATCCATGAGGATGTTAATCACTCTATGGAAGAACATGGACAAGATACCATGCATTTGTTTCACCTTGGGAGTATGATGCAGGAGAATCCAACCTCCAGTTCAAATACATTTGACTAGACATAGGGTTCATTCATTTATTAAGGGACTTGAATCCCTATTTGTCATTTTTTTGGAGTTTTATGTGTTTTTAAGAATTATATAATGATTGTAATATTAATTTAATTGGTATGGAAAGTGATATTATTCTAAGAAGAAGTCTTTGGATATTGATTGAGTTAGATAAATCTTAGGATACGATATATTTATTGTGAGGATTTTGTGGATCTAGAGTATTATTAGGATTTTATTAGTTGAGTGAATTGGAGATCTGAACCAATTCTAGTTCAATATCCTTTTATATATTTTGTAAGCACAAAGCAATTAGAGAGATCATAGAGGGAGACATGATAGTGAGGAGAGAGAGTCGAGAGGAAAAAAGGCCGAGTGTGGCCACAAAGCCAATAAGGTTCAATACAATGTAAATTTTGCTAGAGAGAATGATTTTATAAATTATGTGTATATATTTTCATTAATTGAGGAAGCACTCTGCTTTGGGCATTGGATGTGTGAAATTGAGCCTATGTACATTAATATGAATGTTTTCGTATAATCGATATTATTCATATTTCATGAAAATTTAATTTAATTAAGCTCAGGAGGGATTTGAGCATGCAGAAAACACACATAAGTATACGCAGATCAGATATGTTATAAAGAATATAATTCTTCCTCGGAAAAAGCTAGAGTTTGCACAGGAAAAGAACAAAGGAAGCATGGCGGCTATAGAGGGCTGAAAGGAATCCATAGATAGGAGTGCATTAAAGTCTTGGGTGATTCTTATGTAGCAGTAGCAAAGTAGTGTCCAAGTGCATAAAGAAGAAAGGAGTAGAAGGTTTGGTGTTTTTAAGATGGATAGGAGTACGTCAAATGATGGATGCTATGAAAAAAAAAACTCAATATTTTTTCAAAGAAAGTTCATAAAGAGGCCGTGTTGGGGTGACATGTCTGAATAGGTCATCCGCATAAGAAAAAATGAGAATCACATAGAGAAGCGTCGAGATGATTAGATGTTAGGAAGGTGTGGAAGTAAGTTGATGTGCAAAGTGTCAAGATGATTTGGAACCATTCTATGGGATTACACAATTAAAAAGTAACCATGATGGGTGTTAACTTCCCCTGGAAGTACAAGCATTTGCACATTAATGAAAGAGCGGGATAACATGGAGGACAACCAATGTGTCAAATGTGAGGGTGACGTAGAGTTTCCTTTAGACATGCAACTATCAAGTTGGACGTGAGGACGTTGACTCGTCTTGGAAGGTCAAGATTAAGGACAATATTTAATAGAGGTCATGATTGATTGATGATAGAAAATATTATCGTTTCCCCAGTTCTATCTCTCGGGTAGGTTAAACGAGTGTGCAACAAGAGAAGCGTTAGGGTGACTCAATGCTAGGATGACTTGTAAAGGCTAGCCAATAAGGAAAGTGATCGGGTGGCATGAAATAAAGATACGTGGAACGGATGGAGTAAAGTAAGATCGTCGAGTCACTGACACTTCTAAGAGGAGAAAGGGAGTTACACACATTATTTAAAAATGCCAAGGATGATAATTAACAGAGGCCAGGGGAAAAATCATTGATGGGAATAATTCACGTTCCCTAGAGTCTGTCTTCATTCAATTTCATGTACTATAGGATGGGATGGGATAACGTACGGATGAGAAACGTGTCTCAAATTGATTAAAAGCTTCTTGCTAGAGTTGGAAAGGCAAGACCAGGTTACCAAACTCAAGTCACATTGGGTGAAGTGAGAAGAAATCTCAAGTGACCAGAGCTAATAAAGTGGTCACAACTATGTGTAATGTATGAGCATCTTTGGCTTTGTTCGTTATGGCTACAATGAGTTCTTGGATCCAATGATTTTATAAAAAGGGTTCAAAATATACCGTTATGGTTCCTCCCACTTGGTTTTAAATAAAAATTAAAGGCGAAATATCTACCCTTAGTTGCGTTGAAGGAAGAACCTTTTTGTCTTAAGTTGGACCTTGTGGGATTTTATAGCCAACATATTGGCCCAACCAATATTGGACAGACAAAAAAAACAACGAATAAATTTGTCTGTGTTAGAGATGCCCCACTCATTCTCCTCCTTTTGGAATCCTTGATATCGATTTAAAGCACACATGCCATATTGACGCAAATACCATCCAACGTATCTACATTACCAACACCATACACCATAAAAATCAAAGGGTCACTACGCAGAACAATGTAAAATCCATGACCATGGTACCTCACTTCTGACTATTATATTTTATTCATGACGTCAGTCCGCTACTGCATGTAGGGATCAAGATTTTAACCTAACAACATGTCCTATAGAAATCTATAAAAATATTTTGTACATCTAAGGTTAGCTCAATACCAAAAAGAATGTATGGTAAGCTAATACCACAAAGTGGATCATAGATGTTCCCCAAGTACATAATAAAATAACGAGAGGATTTTACCTTTTTCCCATCAATAACAATTTGTAAAACACTCGACGGTGCTAGACCTATTGTTTTGAGATGAGGTTCAACTTGCACAGTGTCTCTTGCACAAGTAAATGTGGTAGCTACCAATTTTTGTTGAGTAGATCTTAACTTACTATTTTGGATTGGCATCACCAATGACAACATAAGTATTTCAAGCATGGCTCACTGTGTTTGAACAAACATGCACTTCTGTGTTTGAAGGGAAGGATTTATTGATTCATTGTCATCTTAGTGGTTAGTTGTCACTTTAAATGTTGTGAAAATTATTCCAATTAGGAGATTTCCATTGGGGATAGAGGTAGTTCCATTTGTCCCACATGTAGTGTAGCTACTATATTTTGGTTTTCAATTTAAATATAAATCGCTAATTTTATGTTTACAATTCTTTTCTTATTTGAGAATTTTCTTATAAATCGATAATTTTCAACTTGTTTTCAAGTATTTGATAGGGATTAATTGGTTTCAAATTATATATTTTATTATATTCATAGGAATGTTGTATGGCCCAATATGTGAGAGATGTATAATATCTCTTGTAAATTTTTAATAGAGATTATGAATCTATAAATAGGGTTTCTATAATATCATGGTCGAGTGACATGACTTCAATGTCAACTACTTATGAAATAAATATCAACTTTTAATATGTGACTAGTACTAAGAATATTATACAATATTCTATCCATATTAAATTACTACCATTGACCTCGTAATTATTGATAATTAAATTAAAATTATGAAAATCCTATTATATTTTATCCACAAGCTATTTAACTAAAATCATTTTCACAAATTTTAATAGAAAATTTATTTCAAAAACAACCTAAAACAAATTGAATAATAATTATAAATTTATTAAACATTATTCAAAATTAAACAACTCCTTTATACTAAATATTAATTTTTAAAAATATTTTAAACATCTCCTTTATATTAAATAATATAAATTTTAATATAAATTTTTAAATATATAAAAATGTTTAGCTTAAATAGTATACTTTGAATATAAATTTGTTTTTCTTTAATATGTGAAAGTCATCCATACACCTTCCACGTAGCACATCGAAAGTGAGCTTTGGCAAGGGATGTATCAAAACAAATAAGATTTCTTGAAGATTGTTAAATTGCTCAAAATAAAAGAGTTTTATACTGAAAAGTTTAAATTGAATTATTTTTATTAAAATAGATATTGAAATGTTTTTTTATAATAATATTGTTATGTTTTTCTATTACTGATTTTACTAATTTTTTTATATATTTTAGACTAAAATAGTTTATTATGATCATCATTAAAATATTTTATCTAAAAATAAAGTATTAATTTCATTTGATTATGGAAATTATTAATGTAAAAAGTATTTATATGTTCAATTTAACTATTTTAATGGTTTAGTTTTTTTTCATGAAAATAGATAATACAATTTTTGGCTAGATTATAATTTTTCATTATTTAAATTTTATTTTTAAATATATAATTCAATTTAATGTCCTCTAAACCTTAAGACATTAGAATTATGTACATTACATATCAAAAATATATTAAAAAAAATATAAAACAATTAAACTATATCATGAAAAGAATTGTGAAAAGCATATAAATGAATTAAGTGTTTAATACATGTTAATGTCACCTACCAACTTCACTAAATGAAAGCTGATTCAAATCATCCTCGTAATACATTATAAAAAAAATTCTATCAACTAGTAAAAATAATTAAAATAAAAATTTCATTATCCAAATTTCTATCGATACTCTAATAAGTGTGGTCCTCCTCTCGTTTGTTTACTTCCCAACTTCTTGTTTCATGACTTGAGGTACTCCATTTGGTAGTTGTCATGTCTTTACTTGAAGATAAAAATAATTAAAATAAAAAATCCATTGTCTAAATTTCAATCGATACTCTGATAAGTGTGGTGCTCTCGTTTGTTTACTTCCCAACTTCTGGTTTCATGACTTGTGGTCCTCCATTTGGTAGTTGTCATGTGTTTACTTGGGGGGTACGGGTATCTGACCTTGGTTTGGAACTTCACTTTTATTCACGCAGGAGTTGTGTGATGTTGAGATGGTTAAGGAAACGAGAGAGGACAAAGTCCTGGTCTCATTCCCCAAAAACGATAGAACATACAATTAGTATGAATGCTCAAAAATAAGAGTTCACGTAGTACACTCAAGGTATATTTTCTGCACAAGCATAAGTTCTTATATAAAAATAATTTTACATCAGTTGCGTTTCATTACACTTTTATATTAATTGCAGATTCATATTTTCAATCGATATGGAGCAACGCGTTGTTAAAAATATGTGGAAAAGTTATGTATCAATTTTACTTACTTTTAGGTCAAATGCAGATTCATAATTTGAATCAAAATGAAGCAAAGTTTATTAAAAACAGCGAATAAATTTAAGGATCACTTTTACTCTATTGATTTAATATACTAGCACAACCATATTAGTAAAAACTAATGTGGTTGATAAATGCCGATAGGCGTATACAAAATAGATTTACAACCACATTTACCAATGTGGTTGATATACGCCGATAGGCCTATATCCACTACCCATCACATTAATTTATATATCAATAAATAAATATTATATATAATAATTTTATTATATTAACTTGAAATATATATATTATATATTAATAAGAATATTAATATATTAAATATATTAATTATAATTAAAATCACAAAAATATTTTATATATATTAATAATATTATAAAAATATTAATAATATATATTAAAAATATTTATTAATATATTAAAAATATTAACTATATACATACTATAAATTAACTTGAAATATATATAACATATATTAATATAAAAAAATATTAATAATATATAATAATTTAATATATCATAGATGGTTATATTATTAATAAAGCAAAAGAACTAATAATATATTAATAATATATATTATATCATAGTTGATTATATTATTAATAATATATATTAATAATATTATAATATTACTAATAGTCATTATTAATAAATATTAGAATATTTATTTACAATGATTATTAGTAATATTATAATATTATTTATATTACTAAATAAATATTAAAATATTATTAATATATAATATTAATAATGATTATTAATAATATTATAATATTATTAATATTACTAAATAAATATTATAGTATTATTAATATATATTATTAATAATATATATTAATAATATTATAATATTAGAAATAATCATTATTAATAAATATTTGTATATTTATTTATAATGAATATTATTAATATTATAATATTATTAATATATACAAAAATATTATAATAAGTATTAATAATATTTATTAAAAATATTTATTAATATATTAATAATATTAACTATATACATACTATAAATTAATTTGAAATATATATAACATATATTAATAATATTTATAAATATAAAAATAATAAAAATAATATTTAATATTTTCATGAAATATATATAATATATATTAATCATATTTATAAATATAAAAATAATAAAAATAATATATTAATAAATATTTTTAATATATATTATTAATATTTTTATAATATTATTAATATATATAAAATATTTTTGTGATTTTAATCATAATTAATATATTTAATATATTAATATTCTTATTAATATATAATATATATTTTTCAAGTTAATATAATAAATTTATTATATATAATATTTATTTATTGATATATAAATTAATGTGATGGGTAGTGGATATAGGCCTATCGGCGTATATCAACCACATTGGTAAATGTGGTTGTAAATCTATTTTATATATGCCTATTGGCGTATATCAACCACATTAGTTTTTACTAATGTGGTTGTGCTAGTATTTAATATTTTCATGAAATATATATAATATATATTAATAATATTTATAAATATAAAAATAATAAAAATAATATTTAATATTTTCATATTTATTTATATATTTATTAATAAACCAAAAGAACTAATAATATATTAATATTATTATAATAATATTATAATATTACTAATAATCATTATTAATAAATATTTGAATATTTATTTATAATATATATTAATATATTAATAATATTAAACTCAAGAGAGTAATAAAACATATGAAACAATATTTAAAAACAAAAAACCTAAGAGATTAATAAACCCAAAGAATAATTAATAATACAAATCCAATGTCATCATAAACTAAAGGTTTAAATATTATAAACCATAGGAATTGGTGAACCCAAGGGATAAATATTATAAACATAAAGGATCAATATTAAAAACACAAGAGATTAATAAACCGTAAGAATTGATATTTTAAACTAAAAAACCTAATAAATTAATAATCCATAAGAATGAGTATTTTAAACATAATATATTAATAAACGAATGAGATTATTAACATTATAAACAAAAAGAACTATTGACCCAAGGGTTTTAATCTTATAAGCAAAGAAGATAGTAAAAGATCAAGGGATAAATATCATAATATAGGATGAATATTATAAGC
This sequence comes from Pinus albicaulis, assembly GCA_034641835.2. Classification (NCBI taxonomy): domain Eukaryota; kingdom Viridiplantae; phylum Streptophyta; class Pinopsida; order Pinales; family Pinaceae; genus Pinus; species Pinus albicaulis. Next base: position 813,752,116 of record CM076569.1, on the reverse strand, counting down.
AATAAAGATATTTAACGCTAAATTAATATTTTATATATTTTAAACCGAAGGGTTTAATATTATAAGCGAAAAGAACCCAGGCAGGCAAGGGGAAAACCATTGCCAACAAATTATAAACCAAAGGGGTGGTGAACTTGAGGAATTGATTTAAACATTGAGACAATTGTTGTCACAATGCGACATTGGACCAACTATGACCAGGGGTGGCCATGGGTGATTTTCATATTGAGACAATATTTGTCAGAATGTGACATTTGATCATGGATGACATTGATGGTGTTTATATTCACAGCAAAAGTAATAAACCAAGGGTTTAATATTATAAACCAAAGAAATTGGTGAACCCCAAGGGAAAACCATTACCTAACAAATTATAAACCAAAGGAATTGGTGAACCCAAGGGAATTGATTTAAACATTGAGACAATTGTTGTCAGAATGCGACGTTCGACCAACTATGACCATGGCTGGCCATGGGTGATTTTCATATTGAGAAAATGTTTGTCAGAATGTGACATTTGATCATGGATGACATTGATCGATTATTTATATTATAAAAAAAAAAAAGTAATAAACCCAAGGGTTTAATATTATAAACCAAAGGAATTGGTGAACCCAAGGGAAAACCATTACCTAACAAATTATAAACCAAAGGAATGGGTGAACCCAAGGGAATTGATTTAAACATTGGGACAATTGTTGTCAGAATGCGACGTTCGACCAACTATGACCATGGCTGGCCATGGGTGATTTTCATATTGAGACAATGTTTGTCAGAATGTGACATTTGATCATGGACGACATTGATCGATTATTTATATTATAAACCAAAAGAAGTAATAAACCCAAGGGTTTAATATTATAAACCAAAGGAATTGGTGAACCCAAGGGAAAACCATTACATAAAAAATTATAAACCAAAGGAATTGGTGAACCCAAGGGAATTGATTTAAACATTGAGACAATTGTTGTCAGAATGCGACGTTCGACCAACTATGACCATGGTTGGCCATGGGTGATTTTCATATTGAGACAATGTTTGTCAGAATGTGACATTTGATCATGGATGACATTGATCGATTATTTATATTATAAACCAAAAGAAGTAATAAACCCAAGGGTTTAATATTATAAACAAAGGAATTGGTGAACCAAAGGGAAAACCATTACCGAACAATTATAAACAAAGGAATTGTTGGAGCAAGGAATTCATTTAAACATTGAGGCAAATTGTTTGTCATTATTCATATTATAAACCTAAAGAACTAATAAACCCAAGGGTTAATATTATAAACCAAAGAATTGGTGAACCCAAGGGAAAACCATTAAACGACAAATTATAAACCCGAAAGATTGGTGACCCAGGAATGGTTTAAACATGGATGACATCGATCGATTATTCATATTATAAACCAAAAGAACTAATAAACCGAAGGGTTTAATATTATAAACCAAAGGAATTGGTGAACGCAAGGGAAATCCATTACCCAACAAATTATAAACCAAAGGAATTGGTGAAGCCAAGGGAATTGATTTAAACATTGAGACAATTGTTGTCACATTGCGACGTTGGACCAACTATGACGATGGTTGGCCATAGGTGATTTTCATATTGAGACAATATTTGTCAGAATGTGACATTTGATCATGGATGACATTGATCGATTATTCATATTATAAACCAAAAGAACTAATAAACCCAAGGGTTTAATATTATAAACCAAAGAAATTGGTGAACCCAAGGGAACAAGGGTTTAATATTATACACCAAAAGAATTGGTGAACCCAAGGGAAAACCATTACCCAACAAATTATAAACCAAAGGAATTGGTGAACCCAAAGGAATTGATTTAAACATGGATGGCATTGATCGATTATTTATATTATAAACCAAAAGAACTAATAAACACAAGGGTTTAATATTATAAACCAAAGAATTTGGTGAACCCAAGGGAAAACCATTACCCAACAAATTATAAACCAAAGGAATTGGTGAACCCAAGGGAATTGATTTAACGATTGAGACAATTGTTGTCACAATGCGACGTTCGACCAACTATGACCATGGTTGGCCATGGGTGATTTTCATATTGAGACAATGTTTGTCAGAATGTGAAATTTGATCATGGATGACATTGATCGATTATTTATATTATAAACCAAAGGAACTAATAAACCCAAGGGTTTAATATTATAAACCAAAGGAATTGGTGAACCCAAGGGAAAACCATTACCGAACAAATTATAAACCAAAGGAATTGGTGAACCCAAGGGAATTCATTTAAACATTGAGACAATTGTTGTCATTATTCACATTATAAATCAAAAGAACTAATAAACCCAAGGGTTTGATATTATAAACCAAAAGAATTGGTGAACCCAAGGGAAAACCATTACCCAACAAATTATAAACCAAAGGAATTGGTGAACCCAAGAGAATTGATTTAAACATGGATGACATTGATCGGTTATTTATATTATAAACCAAAAGAACTAATAAACACAAGGGTTTAATATTATAAACCAAAGGAATTGGTGAACCCAAGGGAAAACCATTACCCGACAAATTATAAACCAAAGGAATTGGTGAACCCAACGGAATTGATTTAAACATTGAGACAATTGTTGTCACATTGCGACGTTCGACTAACTATGACCATGGTTGGCCATGGGTGATTTTCATATTGAGACAATATTTGTCAGAATGTGACATTTGATCATGGATGACATTGATCGATTATTCATATTATAAACCAAAAGAACTAATAAACCCAAGGGTTTAATATTATAAACCAAAGGAATTGGTGAACCCAACGGAATTGATTTAAACATTGAGAAAATTGTTGTCACAATGTGACGTTTGACCAACTATGACCATGGTTGGCCATGGGTGATTTTCATATTGAAACAATATTTGTCAGAATGTGACATGTGATCGTGGATGACATTGATCGATTATTCATATTATAAACCAAAGGAACTAATAAACCCAAGGGTTTAATATTATAAACCAAAGGAATTGGTGAACCCAAGGGAAATCCATTACCCAACGAATTAAAAACCAAATGAATTGGTGAACCCAAGGGAATTGATTAAAACATTAAGAAAATTGTTGTCATAATGCGACGTTGGACCAAATATGACCATGGTTGGCCATGGGTGATTTTCATATTGAGACAATATTTGTCAGAATGTGACATTTGATCATGGATGACATTGATCGATTATTCATATTATAAACCAAAAGAACTAATAAACCCAAGTGTTTAATATTATAAACCAAAGGAATTGGTGAACCCAAGAGAATTGATTTAAATTATTTGTTTTGTTTAGGGAATGAAACATTTTAGAATTATATATATATATATATATATATATATATTAAAAATGAGAAATATAAGTTTTTTTTCTCTTCTTCCATCAAAATATGTTATTGATGGTTGAGGGTGAGAATGAAATATCTTAACCATGAGTCCTTCATAGTGAGTTGTAATGTCAAAAACAAAGTGAATAAGCGCAATAATAATGGATTATTCATGTTTTATAATGTTTTTAATTAATTTTGACCAAATATGTATAGTTGTTTAATCATAGCTCACATTAGTTTTTAGTTAGATATTATTTTATTTGACATGCCAACTAAGATTGAGAACAAAAGGAATTAGATATATCTATCATATAGGGTTTTATAATGCATCTATTGGTCAAATAATGTTTTTAATTAAAATTAACCAAACATATGTAATTTTTTTTGTTTTCATTATGGTTGACATTATTTTTTAATTTAATGAACATTTTATTTTTACTTTAGGAATGATGTGTCAAAGCTAGAGTAAGCATAAAAAGAATCATACATCTCATACACTTTTAGATAATAAAAATTGTATTACTTATACTACCAAATTTATATTTTTAAACCTTTTTAATATTTTATTTTCCTAAATTAATATTTAAAACATATGATATAAAAAATTTAATTTTTTTTAAGTAAACTTCAAGTTTTATTTTTATTATTAATTTCATTTTCTTTTATTTTGATTATAAAAAAATTAATAATGATAATTAATAATAATGATTAGTGTTTATTAAAATTCATCTTGAAATTAAAAAAAAAATAGAATTTGTTCAAATTTTATATGTTAAAAAAAAAACACTCCAAAATTACTATATAAAAAAATTAATAAAAAAATTAATATTTTCTAAATAAAATATAATATAAAAATTTATTTATTAAATTTATATTTATAATTTATTTGAATGATTCTTAAATGTAAAACTATATTTTATGGTTTTCAAATCATGTGAGTATGTTCTAGTTGCGTTTGTTCCAATCTATATTTTTTTAAATACATGTGTTTTGTTCCAATCATGTGGTATGTTGGGGTTATTGTGTTTTTTTCCAATCTATATTTTGTTATTGTGTTTTATAATGTTTTTAATTAATTTTGACCAAATATGTATAGTTGTTTAATTATAGCTCACATTAGTTTTTAGTTAGAGATTATTTTATTTAACATGCCAACTAAAATTGAGAACAAAAGGAATTAGATATCTCTATCATATAGGGTTTTCTAATGCATCTATTGGTCCAATAATGTTTTTAATTAAAATTAACCAAACATTTGTATTTTTTTTGTTCTCATTATATTTGACATTATTTATTAATTTAATGAACATTTTATTTTTACTTTAGGAAATATGTGTCATACACTTTTAATAAAAGGATAATAAAAGTTGTATTACTTATACTACGAAATTTATATTTTTAAACCTTTCTAATATTTTATTTTCCTAAATTAATATTTAAAACATATGATATAAAAAATTTAATTTTATAAGCAAGTATTTATTTATCAATTATATTAATAAATATGATTATGTTAAATAATCACAAATATGTGTAGTAAATTCAACGATCATAATTGACCATGTTAAAAAAATTGAACAAAGTCTATCTTGATTAACTAACATTGAAAAAATTATGAGTCAATATCATAACTTATTTATATTATATGTCCAAAAACCATAACTCATATTTATATGATTTTTATTATTATTAATTAGTCATTTTTTTTTGTTAATCAATTTAATTCAAAAAATGAAAAAGCATAGCTATATTTATGATAAATATCAACATTTCTAACTACTAATAATTTTTTTCTAATATATTTAGTCGAGACTAAATCCTTACTATTTACAAAATAATTACTCATTACCAAACTGAAATGTCAAAAATATTATTTGAAAATAAATTATGAGTCAATATCATAACTTATTTATATTATATGTCCAAAAATCATAACTCATATTTATATGATTTTTATTATTATTAATTAGTCATTTTTTTTTGTTAATCAATTTAATTGAAAAAATGAAAAAGCATAACTATATTTATGATAAATATCAACATTTCTAACTACTAATAAATTTTTTCTAATACATTTAGTCGAGACTAAATCCTTACTATTTACAAAATAATTACTCATTACCAAACTAAATATCAAAAATATTATTTGAAAATAAATTATGAGTCAATATCATAACTTATTTATATTATATGTCCAAAAACCATAACTCATATTTATATGATTTTTATTATTATTAATTAGTCATTTTTTTTTGTTAATCAATTTAATTGAAAAAATGAAAAAGCATAACTATATTTATGATAAATATCAACATTTCTAACTACTAATAAATTTTTTCTAATATATTTAGTTGAGACTAAATCCTTACTATTTACAAAATAATTACTCATTACCAAACTGAAATGTCAAAAATATTATTTGAAAATAAAAAAGCCTATAAACATTATTTTGTTATAAAATGTTATTTTTTCTAATTATTATATTTTTTTTGAAATATTTAATAAACATTGTAAAATTTGAAAAATAAACATTCTAAAATTAAGAAAATACATTATCATCCAAATTCCTATCCACCGATTAAATAAAACTCCAGCTTAAAATAAATTTAAGAAAACTATAACTTGAAAAAATATTACTATATAACTCATAATAAAGTTCTGTCAAAAAGTATTAAAAAACTTACATACTGACTGACATACTGCTATTACTATTTTTCTGATTAACTGCTGCTTCTCACATTGAAATTATTTATGTTAACTGAATTGTCATGGGTTAGTGCAATGCTTATATGACTAAATATGACATATCATGTATCAGTACTAGATATAATCGATTCTCAAAATCCAGGAGAGGATTATTGATTCCCTCCTCGACTGGATTGTCCCCTACAATAATTAACAAGGATATATTTACCTTGGAGTTTGGACAAAGCCTTATTTATTTACCTTGGAGTTTGGACAAAGCCTTCCGTATTTTTCTTTCGCATCCATTGCAGTCCATGCGCACCTTTATTTCGACAATCTGAATGCATGATTCGTATCAGCGCTATAAGCATCTGCCTTTAGAAAACCATATTCTCTGGAAAAAAGCAACACACAATCTACAGTGTATTTCATGACGAAAATTATTGACAAAATGTTTGTCAAGGATGAATTTAACTGTTAAGTAATATTACTCATCATTATTGATATTTGGATCCACAACTTTAAAAGACATTTCCAAAAACCTTTTTTGATTACTTGATTAAAAGCACTGTTTTTAAAAACGATATAATGTTTTGCAATTTCCAACCCTATGGAGGAGAGTTAGACATGTTAATACTGGACATGAAGGAAATCCAGTCTACTTTTATACTACACCTAACTAAACATCCCCTCTAACACAAATTAGTTAGAACAGGAATGAAAGCTCACCGACATGGCTTCCTTTTCTGTTGTTTCAGTCTACTATTTGTCCTCTTCTCCTTAAAGAGCTCTAATAAGAGTATTTGAACATTGGATCTCTCATTTTTCACTAATTTCACATTATTTTAATCACCAACTTAGCTACCTCATGACTATATTTTGATGATATCAAAAAAATAATTTAAACAATTTTAGTTAATCAAATTATCTAATTAAAAAACATTGATAGAAACATTTTATGTTCATGTATGACAATCATCTTCCACTTTTCAATTGCATTTATTTTAACTTTTAATACATTAAAAAAATTTTGAAGATAAAAATGCGAACATATATTAATGGATTTATAGTCTTTCAACACAATTTTAACAAGAAAAGTTATTTAAGTTATGGTTTACAAACATTGATAGAAAATTAAAACAAGAGATGGAAACATTTTACCTTCATGTAAGATAATCATCTACCACTTTGCAATTCCACTTTTTATTGACTTAATACATGGTGATAGGGTAGATGATTTTTTTTTTTAATGAAGGTAGAATGAAGAGTAAATATTGGATATAACATATTTTTATATGTTTTACTTAATATTTATCCCCATCCCACATATACAAGGCTAGTGTTGTGACAAAATATTGAGCAAAACATATTATTATAAGTTTTATTGGATATTTCCCCTATATCATATATGAGGAGTTAGGAGAAACCAGAAAATTCACCCAATATTAAATCCTAAACCTCCTTTATAAATATTAGTAATCACACACCTTCGTTTTTCCCTTAAAATAGTGTACCCGTCTCCAAAATTGGAGTGAGAAAGATACTAGATAAAACATATTATCATAAATATTTATGTTGTCTTAATAAATCCTTTATTCCAAAAACAGAATTAGAACAAAATATTTAGTAAAATATATTATTATAAATTTTATTAATATTCCCTTCTTAATCTCCCTCTCACTTTTATATAAATATTTTTACACCACACCAAAAAAATCTACTTATAATATAAAAACAAAAACCTTTACTTCAAATTAATAAAACCAATTATTAAAACCAATATGGATAAATATATCGTTGGAAAAAGTAATCTCATTAATTTGTTGGAAGGTAGAAGGTTGTGAGAAAATAAATTATAGATGTTTAAGTTATTAAATGGTCCTTTCCGTATAGAGAATAACAAGAAGATAGACCAAAACTATTCGATTACAGTCGGGATAAGGCACGTTATCTCTCAGGCCGTTGACGACAGGAGAGTTATTGTTCTCCGAACATTGTGACGATCGGACTCTTCTTCTGGGTGCTTCCTTTGGAATTTTTCTCGTGATTTTACATTGAATTTTAATACAAATTTGGGGACCAATTTAAGTGTGTTACATATTTTTATTACTTTAAATTTATTTTTATTTTTAAAAATGAAATATAAAAACATTACTATATAATAAATAATGCTATCAAATATCAAAAACAATCTGTTAAAATAAAAAGCTAAATTTCAATTAAAACAAACCCAATAGAATAAACTTATTATTATAAAAAAGTGGTTAACCCATTCATGAAAGTCACTGGATTTTATTTTTAATTTTAATGCAAATTTGAGAATCAATCTAACCGTTGCATATTTTTATCACTTTAAATTTAAAAATAAAATGTAAAAAAATTACTGCATAATCAAAAATCATGTTATCAAAATTAAAAACAATCTCTTATTATAAAAAGCTAAATTTCAATTAAAACAAACCCTCATTCATGAAAGTTACTGGATTTGACTTATTAGAGTAGGTTAAATTTAATAACTAGGCTAAATTCTCATGTTACCCCTTGAGAACAGCCGTCAGGATTCTTCATAAGTGCGGAGAATATTGTTGTTAAAAAAATGTTTGAAATATCTAAGACCTCTTACCATTCTTTTGAAACGAAAATCATTGCAAGGTTGATTTGTAAATTCAATCTAGAGATTGTATAAAAGGAAAATACACCCATTGTATTCTATAATAAATTGTAAAAACTTATTCCACTGGTTCTGACCCCATTGTTTCTACAGTGTTTTTCTACTTGTTTTTTCTCTGTCACTGTCTCTTTTTCCTCTTCAGCTTCAGCATAAGCTTCAGCTTTACCATTAAAATCTTATTCTGGTTTGCTATTCTTTTCTGCTTCAACTTCAGCTTGAGCCTTTTCCTTAATTTTTATTCATGTAAGTCTTTGATCCTTATTGTATTCAATAATAAATTGGACAGGGGAAAGGTATTCGTTATTCTCTGCAGGAAAAGCTATTGTTATACAACTTCATGTAAAATATTTATATTTCTTAACGCTAGATATGTTGTTCTAAATTACTGAATTTAATTACCATGTGTGTGGCAACCATTTTCGCAAGAAATTTAAAAGCAAGAAAATCCAGTCTACTTTTATACTACACCTAACTAGACATCCCCTCTGACACAAATTAGTTAGAACATGAATGAAATCTCACCGACATGGCTTCCTTTTGCGTTGTTTTCTGCCCAAACCTGAACTGAAATCAGAAGAGGAAATACATAAAGAACAAGATATTTTCTATTTGCTGAGATGCGAATAGTAATTGTATTTTCTATTTGCTAAGAGTTCACGTAGTACACTCAAGGTATATTTTCTGCACAAGCATAAGTTCTTATATAAAAATAATTTTACATCAGTTGCGTTTCATTACACTTTTATATTAATTGCAGATTCATATTTTCAATCAATATGGAGCAACGCGTTGTTAAAAATATGTGGAAAAGTTATGTATCAATTTTACTTACTTTTAGGTCAAATGCAGATTCATAATTTGAATCAAAATGAAGCAAATTTTATTAAAAACAGCTAATAAATTTAAGGATCATTTTTACTCTATTGATTTAATATACTAGCACAACCACATTAGTAAAAACTAATGTGGTTGATAAACGCCGATAGGCGTATATAAAATAGATTTACAACCACATTTACCAATGTGGTTGATATACGCGGATAGGCCTATATCCACTACTCATCACATTAATTTATATATCAATAAATAAATATTATTTATAATAAATTTATTATATTAACTTGAAAAATATATATTATATATTAATAAGAATATTAATATATTAAATATATTAATTATGATTAAAATCACAAAAATATTTTATATATATTAATAATATTATAAAAATATTAATAATATATATTAAAAATATTAACTATATACATAATATAAATTAACTTGAAATATATATAATATATATTAATATAAAAAAAAATATTAATAATATATAATAATTTAATATATGATAGATGGTTATATTATTAATAAAGCAAAAAAACTAATAATATATTAATAATATATATTATATCATAGTTGATTATATTATTAATAATATATATTAATAATATTATAATATTACTAATAATCATTATTAATAAATATTAGAATATTTATTTACAATGATTATTAGTAATATTATAATATTATTTATATTACTAAATAAATATTATAGTATTATTAATATATATTATTAATAATATATATTAATAATATTATAATATTACAAATAATCATTATTAATAAATATTTGTATATTTATTTATAATGAATATTAGTAATATTATAATATTATTAATATATACAAAAATATTTTATATATATTTTTAATATTATAATAAGTATTAATAATATATATTAAAAATATTTATTAATATATTAATAATGTTAACTATATACATACTATAAATTAACTTGAAATATATATAATATATATTAATAATATCTTTTAATATAAAAATTATAAAAATAATATTTAATATTTTAATATTTATTTATATATTAATATTATAGATGGTTATATTATTAATAAACCAAAAGAACTAATAATATATTAATAATATTAATAATATTATAATATTACTAATAATCATTATTAACAAATATTTGAATATTTATTTATAATATATATTAATATATTAATAATATATTAATAAATATTTTAATATTTATTTATAATGAATATTAGTAATATTATAATATTATTAATATACACAAAAATATTTTATATATATTTTTAATATTATAATAAGTATTAATAATATATATTAAAAATATCTATTAATAATATTAATAATATTAACTATATACATACTATAAATTAACTTGAAATATATATACTATATATTAATAATATTTTTTAATATAAAAATAATAAAAATAATATTTAATATTTTAATATTTATTTATATATTAATATTATAGATGGTTATATTATTAATAAACCAAAAGAACTAATAATATATTAATAATATTATAATAATATATATTATATATTAATAATATTATAATATTACTAATAATCATTATTAATAAATATTTGAATATTTATTTATAATATATATTAATATATTAATAATATTAAACTCAAGAGAGTAATAAACCATATGAAACAATATTTAAAAACAAAAAAACCTAAGAGATTAATAAACCCAAGGGATAATTAATAATACAAACCCAATGTCATCGTAAACCAAAGGTTTAAATATTATAAACCATAGGAATTGGTGAACCCAAGGGATAAATATTATAAACATAAGGGATCAATATTAAAAACACAAGAGATTAATAAACTGTAAGAATTGATATTTTAAACTAAAAAACCTAATAAATTAATAATCCATAAGAATGAATATTTTAAACTAAAAAACCTAATAAATTAATAATCCATAAGAATGAATATTTTAAACATAAGATATTAATAAACGAATGAGATTATTAACATTATAAACCAAAAGAACTAATCGACCCAAGGGTTTAATCTTATAAAGCAAAGGAATCAGCGAACCCAAGGGATAAATATCATAAACCTAACGAATGAATATTATAAACAATAAAGATTAATAAACGCTAAGAATTAATATTTTAAACTGAGAAGGGTTTCATATTATAAACCAAAAGAATTGGTGAAACCAAGGGAAAACCATTACCCAACAAATTATAAACCAAAGGAATTGGTGAACCCAAGGGAATTGATTTAAACATTGAGACAATTGTTGTCACAATACGACGTTCGACCAACTATGACCATGGTTGGCCATGGGTGATTTTCATATTGAGACAATGTTTGTCAGAATGTGACATTTGATCATGGATGACATTGATCGATTATTTATATTATAAACCAAAAAAACTAATAAACCCAAGGGTTTAATATTATAAACCAAAGGAATTGGTGAACCCAAGGGAAAACCATTACCCAACAAATTATAAACCAAAGGAATTGGTGAACCCAAGGGAATTGATTTAAGCATTGAGACAATTGTTGTCGAAAACGGCATTGAACGACTATGACCAAGGGCCGGCCATGGGTGATTTTCATATTGAGACAATGTTTGTCGGAATGTGACATTTGATCATGGATGACATTGATCGATTATTTATATTATAAACCAAAAGAAGTAATAAACCCGAGGTTTAATATTATAAACCAAAGGAATTGGTGAACCCAAGGGAAAACCATTACCCAACAAATTATAAACCAAAGGAATCGGTGAACCCAAGGGAATTGATTTAAGCATTGAGACAATTGTTGTCACAATGCGACGTTGGACCAACTATGACCATGGTTGGCCATGGGTTATTTTCATATAGAGACAATATTTTTCAGAATGTGACATTTGATCATGGATGAAATTGATCGATTATTCATATTATAAACCAAAATAACTAACAAACCCAGGGTTTAATATTATAAACCAAAGGAATTGGGGAACCGAAGGGAAAACCATTACCTAATAACAAATTATAAACCAAAGGAATTGGTGAACCCAAGGGAATTGATTTAAACATTGAGACAATTGTTGTCGGAATGCGACGTTCGACCAACTATGACCATGGTGGCCATGAGTGATTTCATGTTGAGACAATGTTTGTCGAATGTGACATTTGATCATGGATGACATTGATCTGTTATTTATATTATAAACAAAAGAACTAATAAACCCAAGGGTTTAATATTATAAACCAAAGGAATTGGTGAACCCAAGGGAGGTCATTTAAACATTGAGACAATTGTTGTCATTATTCATATTATAAACCAAAAGAACTAATAAACCCAAGGGTTTAATATTATAAACCAAAAGAATTGGTGAACCCAAGGGAAAACCATTACCCAACAAATTATAAACCAAAGGAATTGGTGACCCCAAGGGAATTGATTTAAACATGGATGACATTGATTGATTATTTATATTATAAACCAAAAGAACTAATAAACACAAGGGTTTAATATTATAAACCAAAGGAGTTGGTGAACCCAAGGGAAAACCATTACCCAACAAATTATAAACCAAAGGAATTGGTGAACCCAAGGGAATTGATTTAAACATTGAGACAATTGTTGTCACAATGCGACGCTCGACCAACTATGACCATGGTTGGCCATGGGTGATTTTCATATTGAGACAATGTTTGTCAGAATGTGACATTTGATCAGGGATGACATTGATCGATTATTTATATTATAAACCAAAAGAACTAATAAACCAAAGGGTTTAATATTATAAACCAAAGGAATTGGTGAACCCAAGGGAAAACCATTACCTAACAAATTATAAACCAAAGGAATTAGTGAACCCAAGGGAATTCATTTAAACATTGAGACAATTGTTGTCATTATTCATATTATAAACCAAAAGAACTAATAAACCCAAGGGTTTAATATTATACACCAAAAGAATTTGTGAACCCAAGGGAAAACCATTACCTAACAAATTATAAACCAAAGGAATTGGTGAACGCAAGGGAATTGATTTAGACATGGATGACATTGATCGATTATTTATATTATAAACCAAAAGAACTAATAAACACAAGGGTTTAATATTATAAACCAAAGGAGTTGGTGAACCCAAGGGAAAACCATTACCCAACAAATTATAAACCAAAGGAATTGGTGAACCCAAGGGAATTGATTTAAAGATTGAGACAATTGTTGTCACAATGCGACGTTCAACCAACTATGACCATGGTTGGCCACGGGTGATTTTCATATTGAGACAATGTTTGTCAGAATGTGAAATTTGATCATGGATGACATTGATCGATTATTTATATTATAAACCAAAAGAACTAATAAACCCAAGGGTTTAATATTATAAACCAAAGGAATTGCTGAACCCAAGGGAAAACCATTACCGAACAAATTATAAACCAAAGGAATTGGTGAACCCAAGGGAATTCATTTAAACATTGAGACAATTGTTGTCATTATTCATCTTATAAATCAAAAGAACTAATAAACCCAAGGGTTAAATATTATAAACCAAAATAATTGGTGAACCCAAGGGAAAACCATTACCGAACAAATTATAAACCAAAGGAATTGGTGAACCCAAGGGAATTGATTTAAACATGGATGACATTGATCGGTTATTTATATTATAAACCAAAAGAACTAATAAACACAAGGGTTTAATATTATAAACCAAAGGAATTGGTGAACCCAAAGGAATTTATTTAAACATTGAGACAATTGTTATCACATTGCGACGTTCGACTAACTATGACCATGATTGGCCATGGGTGATTTTCATATTGAGACAATATTTGTCAGAATGTGACATTTGATCATGGATGACATTGATCGATTATTCATATTATAAACCAAAAGAACTAATAAACCCAAGGGTTTAATATTATAAACCAAAGGAATTGGTGAAACCAAGGGAATTGATTTAAACATTGAGAAAATTGTTGTCACAATGTGATGTTTGACCAACTATGACCATGGTTGGCCATGGGTGATTTTCATATTGAGACAATATTTGTCAGAATGTGACATGTGATCATGGATGAGAATGTGACATGTGATCGTGGATGACATTGATCGATTATTCATATTATAAACCAAAGGAACTAATAAACCCAAGGGTTTAATATTATAAACCAAAGGAATTGGTGAACCCAATGGAAATCCATTACCCAACGAATTAAAAACCAAATGAATTGGTGAACCCAAGGGAATTGATTTAAACATTGAGACAATTGTTGTCATAATGCGACGTTGGACCAAATATGACCATGGTTGGCCATGGGTGATTTTCATATTGAGACAATATTTGTGAGAATGTGACATTTGATCATGGATGACATTGATCGATTATTCATATTATAAACCAAAAGAACTAATAAACCCAAGGGTTTAATATTATAAACCAAAGGAATTGGTGAACCCAAGAGAATTGATTTAAATTATTTGTTTTGTTTAGGGAATGAAACATTTTAGAATAATATATATATATATATATATATCTTAAAATTTAGAAATATAAGTTTTTTTTCTCTTCTTCCGTCAAAATATGTTATTGATGGTTGAGGGTGAGAATGAAATATCTTAACCATGAGTCCTTCATAGTGAGTTGTAATTTCAAAAACAAAGTGAATAAGCGCAATAATAATGGATTATTCATGTTTTATAATGTTTTTAATTAATTTTGACCAAATATGTATAGTTGTTTAATTATAGCTCACATTAGTTTTTAGTTAGATATTATTTTATTTGACATGCAAACTAAGATTGAGAACAAAATGAATTAGATATCTCTATCATATAGGGTTTTATAATGTATCTATTGGTAAAATAATGTTTTTAATTAAAATTAACCAAACATATGTAAATTTTTTTGTTTTCATTATGGTTCACATTATTTCTTAATTTAATGAACATTTTATTTTTACTTTAGGAAAGATGTGTCAAAGCTAGAGTAAGCATAAAAAGAATCATACATCTCATACACTTTTAGATAATAAAAATTGTATTACTTATACTACCAAATTTATATTGTTAAACCTTTTTAATATTTTATTTTCCTAAATTAATATTTAAAACATATGATATAAAAAATTTGATTTTTTTAAGTAAACTTCAAGTTTTATTTTTATTATTAATTTCATTTTATTTTATTTTGATTATAAAAAAATTAATAATGATAATTAATAATAATGATTAGTGTTTATTAAAATTTATCTTGAAATTAAAAAAAAATAGAATTTGTTCAAATTTTATATGTTAAAAAAAAAACACTCCAAAATTACTATATAAAAAAATTAATAATAAAATTAATATTTCCTAAATAAAATATAATATAAAAATTTATTTATTAAATTTATATTTATAATTTATTTGAACGATTCTTAAATGTAAAACTATATTTTATGGTTTTCAAATCATGTGGTATGTTCTGGTTATTGTGTTTTGTTCCAATCTATATTTTTTTAAATACATGTGTTTGTTCCAATCATGTGGTATGTTGGGGTTATTGTGTTTTGTTCCAATCTATATTTTGTTATTGTGTTTGATGATGTTTTTAATTAATTTTGACCAAATATGTATAGTTGTTTAATTATAGCTCACATTAGTTTTTAGTTAGAGATTATTTTATTTAACATGCCAACTAAAATTGAGAACAAAAGGAATTAGATATCTCTATCATATAGGGTTTTCTAATACATCTATTGGTCCAATAATGTTTTTAATTAAAATTAACCAAACATATGTATTTTTTTTTTCTCATTATAGTTGACATTATTTATTAATTTAATGAACATTTTATTTTTACTTTAGGAAAGATGTGTCATACACTTTTAATAAAAGGATAATAAAAATTGTATTACTTATACTACCAAAATTTATATTTTTAAACCTTTTTAATATTTTATTTTCCTAAATTAATATTTAAAACATATGATATAAAAAATTTAATTTTATAAGCAAGTATTTATTTATCAATTATATTAATAAATATGATTATGTTAAATAATCACAAATATGTGTAGTAAATTCACCGATCATAATTGACCATGTTAAAAAAATTGAACAAAGTCTATCTTGATTAACTAACATTGAAAAAATTATGAGTCAATATCATAACTTATTTATATTATATGTCCAAAAACCATAACTCATATTTATATGATTTTTATTATTATTAATTCGTCATTTTTTTTTGTTAATCAATTTAATTGAAAAAATGAAAAAGCATAACTATATTTATGATAAATATCAACATTTATAACTACTAATAAATTTTTTCTAATATATTTAGTCGAGACTAAATCCTTACTATTTACAAAATAATTACTCATTACCAAACTGAAATGTCAAAAATATTATTTGAAAATAAATGATGAGTCAATATCATAACTTATTTATATTATATGTCCAAAAACCATAACTCATATTTATATGATTTTTATTATTATTAATTAGTCATTTTTTTTTGTTAATCAATTTAATTGTAAAAATGAAAAAGCATAACTATATTTATGATAAATATCAACATTTCTAACTACTAATAAATTTTTGATAATATATTTAGTCGAGACTAAATCCTTACTATTTACAAAATAATTACTCATTACCAAACTGAAATGTCAAAAATATTATTTGAAAATAAACAAGCCTATAAACATTATTTTGTTATAAAATGTTATTTTTTCTAATTATTATACTTTTTTTGAAATATTTAATAAACATTGTAAAATTTGAAAAATAAACATTCTAAAATTAAGAAAATACATTATCATCCAAATTCCTATCCACCGATTAAATAAAACTCCAGCTTAAAATAAATTTAAGAAAACTATAACTTGAAAAAATATTACTATATAACTCATAATAAAGTTCTGTCAAAAAGTATTAAAAAACTTACATACTGACTCACATACTCCTATTACTATTTTCCTGATTAACTGCTGCTTCTCACATTGAAATTATTTATGTTAACTGAATTGTCATGGGTTAGTGCAATGCTTATATGACTAAATATGACATATCATGTATCAGTACTAGATATAATCGATTCTCAAAATCCAAGAGAGGATTATTGATTCCCTCCTCGACTGGATTGTCCCCTACAATAATTAACAAGGATATATTTACCTTGGAGTTTGGACAAAGCCTTATTTATTTACCTTGGAGTTTGGACAAAGCCTTCCGTATTTTTCTTGCCTTCCGTATTTTTCTTTCGCATCCATTGCAGTCCATGCGCACCTTTATTTCGAGAATCTGAATGCAGGATTCGTATCAGCGCTATAAGCATCTGCATTTAGAAAACCATATTCTCTGGAAAAAAGCAACACACAATCTACAGTGTATTTCATGACGAAAATTATTGACAAAATGTTTGTCAAGGATGACTTTAACTCTTAAGTAATATTACTCATCATTATTGATATTTGGATCCACAACTTTAAAAGACATTTCCAAAAACCTTTTTTGATTACTTGATTAAAAGCACTGTTTTTAAAAACGATATAATGTTTTGCAATTTCCAACCCTATGGAGGAGAGTTAGACATGTTAATACTGGACATGAAGGAAATCCAGTCTACTTTTATACTACACCTAACTAAACATCCCAAAGTTATCTGCACACTGTGCGGAAATATTTTCCTGCAATTTCCTCAACCGTAAGAAGAGTAACGTTCAAAAAATGCTGATAGTGTCCATTTTTCTATTAAGATAATTCGGTACGTTCAGAGAAGTTCAAATTCTCTTTCAAAATTGCAAGTACGTAAGGATAAAAAAATTCACCTGCGTCACAAGTGCGTAAAGCGGAAGCGTGACATAGCTGAATATAAACTGCACAACTACCCTGGATATAACCACAAGTCAACTCAGTTATTGTTCAATACAAAACATAGTTCAATACTTCTATATTATAATTTACTAAAAATTATAATTTACCATTATAGATTTCTTTTAATTACACATTTAATATGAGCGAAGAGAATTTTTTTATATTGAATTAGTGAAATTAGTTATTTTATTAATACTAATTCATATTAAAATATTTTATTTTAAACAATATTAATTTTTTCTTAAAAATATAAAATTTAAACATCTTATTTACATATATTTATTGAATTACTTCTTATTATTTTATATGACATTACACTAATTAAACAATTAATTAAATATATCTAACATATTTTTTTATTATTATAACTAACTATTTTTGTGTTTAGAAAATGTTTTATTTTTATTTTAAAAGTTACAAACAATTTACAAATCTCCTTCACACTAACTAACTAAATAAACCTAATACTAAAAAAAAAAATTTATTAGATTAAATCTATATCTATTAAATAAACAGATTTTATAAGTAACATAAAACTAACCTCTTCCAAAGCAATTGCTAAAAGATCTGTTTGACGGGAATGTGGTTTTATATAATGAAATTCTTACCCAATGACGATTCGCAATATGATTGTATAAAGACTGTCGTGGAAACAGGAGTTTAACCCAAATTGCCACTGCAATCACGGTCATTCTATTGTTAACTGTGTAAATTCAATATCTCTGCTGATAATATAATTACTAATATAAATGTCTTACGCATGTCCACAACAGGAAAGCAAGCTGGAAAGCATTCTCTGCAGGAACCATCAAGCATTTATGTCACTGTCATAAATATAATAGCTACTGTTAAACGAAGTAAAATTTACAATGCAATTATTTCGATACCTGAAACAAAGTGATTTGGATAAAGAATAGTATAAGTTGAGGGCGATTGAACCAAAACAACTTATCGGTTGGCTGCACCACTGGAATTCCTTTAACTACATCATGTCTCCCTTCAATTCCTAACGCCATCTCTAATATTATAAGTTGCAGCTTCATTCCAATTATCAAAACAATCTGCACAAGTAACGGAGTAGCAATAAACACGCAAAAGTCAATAGTGGACAAGTTTTCTTTATCATTAACTTATATCATTAATAATTCTACTTCCGAACATTCCCAGGGACTTACAGCTAGGGGAACGAAAGAGAACCAAAAGTATGAATGCCACTCTGCTCACACACGGTAATACAGCCAATCCAAGAGAGAATATCAGATTCGCTAGGAACAGAAAAAAAACAAAACAAAACAAAACTTTGGAGTAAGACAGAGGGTTGTGAAGACTTACTATGCAAATTGATAAGCAAAAATCCCATGGCAAAAGCCCACAGGGGAACACTGCAGATAACGCAATAACTTCTATAGTGTTAGGTAAAAAGCAATGGTAGGTTACCCAGAAAAACAAAACTAATGACTTCTGTAGTGTTAGGTAAAAAGCAAGGGTAGGTTACCTAGTCCAACAAAACTAATGCAGGACTGAGAGGAGTTGCAGGAGGAAAATCTATTATTATTGGTGAATACCAAAGTTTTTAGCACGAAAAGTTATTACGAACCTGATTCCTATCACCCTCTTGAAGTCGTCATCCAATGACCTCTTTATATATTTATGAAAGTTAAACTTCTTGTTATTTGCAGAGAAATGGGCCTATGCATTACCAAGGAAGAAAATTAACCAGGCAGATCAGATAAATTACGTGAATGAAATGGATGTTTAAACCAAGAGAAAATAGAACGGAAAATTTGAAGTTATGGAGACATACAATAATGAAGCCATGGCGTTGGGTTAGGTAATCAACTTTCCTTATTGATCGAAAGAATTGTCTAAACAAGCAAACCTGCAAATCTACGTGGTGTTAAATTATAAACCAAAAGATAATATTACTATTACATGAAAAAGGGATTCAAGAAACATAAATCTCTAGAAAAATTGGAGTACGAATTACTTACCACCCATTTAAGAATGGGTGTTCTGCTCCACAAATTCATATGACGCCTTACAAATGTAGTTTGTTGGGTTAATCTGAACCTTGAAGGATCTGCATGAAACAAGCAGCAAGCACGTAGCTGCTTGTACTTAAAAACAGCCGTTCTAACATTCCTCAAAACGTTATCCAATCCTCAATTCTATTGATGTACACTTTCAATCTTTGAACTCAAAATCATATCACAGGGTGTCCCCATTGCAATTTCCAGATTCATTTACAGGTTTGTAGCCTGGTTTAGGTTGTCAATTTTCAAACATGACATACTGCCAGACGAGGCCATTTAGAGAAAAAAAATGAAAATAACTCACCATGTGAAAATTGATAATCGATTGTTTCTATCTCCTTTTCCCATGCTTTCCAACGCCTCATCTAAGCACAAAAATGACTTGTATTTTCAGTTGAAGATTGTTTCTAATGCATGAATATAGTAAAACAAATTCAAACCGAGAGAAAATGTGAAGTGAAGGATATGGGAGAGGATCATTTCTTTCCCGTTGCACTTACTTTTGCTCTTGCTAGGGCGATTGTTAGGACACTAGATAACACATGGAGTGTTGCCAGCGTAAAGATGAAGTAGTGGAGCTGGTTCATGCCAGTGAGGAAGACCAGAGGATACTTACCCTTGAATGAAGAGGGAAAGAATATTTTATCAAACTATTATAAATATCTTGATTGAGATCAAATGGACTTACACGATCTGAGTAACCTCTAATTGCATCAGGAAATTCGAATACGCAAGATAGAGTTTGGTGTCCACCTGTTCGGAACAATGATCGGTACCAGCAGCAATGGATTCTTCCTTTTGACAGGGAAGCATACTAGAAGCTATTCCTTCCGGTATACAAATCTTAGATATGAGCTTCTGTCCAACGGTCAGTAGAAACGAGATGAAGCCCATAAGCATCAGTTCTGCAATCCAAGAATGCCAATTTAAGGTGTATTATGTTGGCCGATGTGATGTGATGAATTCTCATTCCGAAATTCTGAAAGTTGTTAAAAACAGACTTGCTACAGCCATGTGTTTATTTCAAACAATTACTTTGAAACCCAATTTAGAATTTTCAAATCAAGCCTCAATAAAATCAAACAGAGCACTTTAGAATGTTGAATGGTCAGATGAAGCCACAGAACAATCCAGCACAGTAACGGATCAACCTTTGATATATGGGGTTAAACCACAAGTTTTGGTAAACTAATTTATCGGTGTGGGGGCTTCGTTTTCATCTGGCCATTGATCCAAACTCGGTGGATACCCTTTCAGTTCTATTAATTTCTGGGAAAAAAATTGTATTTATATTAAATTCAATTTAGAATTGCCCAATAAAAACTGTCTGAAATTTTAGTTCAAAGTTCATAAGATTTTAAACAAGTGGAATTTAGTAAAATAATTACTACTAGAACTTTGTGTTTATGGTGTTATCCATTCAATATAATTCAAAGAAAATTTGGAGTGAAAATATCAATTTTGCCTATTGGAGAAAAGGCCATTTCCAAATGCATTTATACTACTGAAAAAATTACATCAAACAAACTTATTTCGAAATCTACTTAAACCATTACAACAAACCTACCTGATTTCACTTTTTCGAGTGCGTCATATAGGGCTTTCTTATTTCGCCTGGAGAGCCACTGCAATATAATCACAGAAAGATGATTATTACAGATAGACGTTAAGTTCAAATCTTGAACATTCTGCATGTGGAATATGCATCTATATAAAAATCTCTGCGGATCATAATAAAATGTCGGTCGCTGATTATTTGTATTGGCCTGCTGATCAGGTAATATGTTTGTGTAATCAAATCTGGTGCATATAGCGTGAATCTGGTGCTGAATACCGAATAGAAATAAACCAAATCCCGTGCAAAATCGAAGTAAGATATTAAATTGAAGAGAATGTTGACACAAACTTACAGTTCCAACGTGATCGATAGCCTGTTCAATACTTTAGAGCAAACTCCCACTTGGGCAGTGACAGTTGTTTGCTCAGCTTTTGTAATCATCTCCGTAAAGCTGAGCAAACAACTGTCACTGCCCAAGTGGGAGTTTGCTCTAAAGAACGCTCATTACCACCACTGGTTGCTTCCATATCCTTCTATGTTATCAGACAACTGATAATACCTTCCTTTGATAACCTTAAAACGAAATTTCAGTATTTTGAAACAATTCCAATGATGATAATCTAGAATACCTTCTTCCTAAATTATGAAATATCTCACACCAAAGAAGATGATTAGAAGAGAACTGTAAATGGCTTCAAATGTGCTCAATTCATTGAATTTGAACATTCAACTGACAGAATTCTTGGCCAATTCTGGTTCTCGATACAAATACAATTCAACTCAATAGCTACATGATGAGATTCATAGGACGCTGGTTAAAAGAGGTCTTTTCGAAGATTCAAACTCAGTGTAAAATTTCGGAAATCATAGAATAATCAACGTATTTGTGATTCAGTTAACCTCACGGGCTTCCATCGTGCACAGAAGGGCCAAAATGTCAAAAACGCACTTGTTCCGATGATGCTAAAACTCCTCCATCAATTTATTTTTGCGTTAAGCTGTCCAGGTGACCATTTCATATTAACAGCACTAGTTGGTGAAACGCTTATTACAATTGTAGTCCGTACATTAAACTACCAGTCACAAAGTGAATTCTTCGTTCAATTTAATTCGAGCGAGGGCAACGTTTTGTCCAATTGGAGAGCCGATACATTGATGGTCCCAGTCAGAAAAGCTACATTACCAGAAAAGTTGGCCACGAGCATATAAAAATGGTTACATTCGATCAACATAACAGCGACTTATTGTTACAACACTGCACGCGCTGGAGGGCAGTAAAATTAGGTTAAATTACATAAAGATTGGATTCCTTTTCTTTTGTTAAAAGATGTTCATTCAAATACGAAACATGGGCCAACTGAACTCAATATCTTAGTTTGATGTTTTCCATGAATAATTTTTATTTTTAAAATTTCTATAGAAAGTGTAGCATCGTTTTGAAAATTATGTTATCTCGGATGATGAGTCTTATATACGTACTAACTTTGGGTTTGATTCAACAAGAAAAATAACAGAATTAATTGTTCTCTTTAAAAAAATTATTATATTAAAAAAATGAAAAACAATTTTTATAACTTTAATAATGACTTTAAATATTGAAATTTATATTTATAATAAATATTTTAAAATAATAATGTAAAAATTTATTAGTCAATTAAATAAAGTGTGTTTAAATTGTAAATATAAATATAATTAAATTCAATAAAAATTAAATGGTATTTAAGTTTGTTTTGTAAATTTGTTAAATTTATAAATGTAAATACAATAATATAAAAAAAATCAAATTGTATTTATATGTTTTTGCAAATTTGTTAGCCAAGAAATGCGATCTCCGATCTGCTATTGTCTATCTGACCATTATTATTTCCCTCCTAATATGATGTTCAATCTTCCAAATTCAATAACTTTTTTTTTTAAATGAAGTTTTATATCAATTACTATATATTTATATAAATTAATAATTTTTTGAATTTTAAAAATGATATAATATAGTTATAAATTTAAAAAAAAAATTATTATTTTTAATATATAACTAATGAATAAAGTTTATATTTAAAATAATATTATTAAATATTAAAAAATGAGTTTAATACTCATACACATATATTGATGAATTACCAATTTTTAAATGTGGGAAAACTTAGAAAATGGAAATTTAATTTAATAAAAAAATTTATAATTTTTTAAAATTATAAATTTATAAATGATTCAAAATATATTTACATAAAATTGTAATGGATATTAAAAGATTTAATATATATATTTTTATTACGAAGACAGCTAAATAAATTAACATAAGATAAAGATAGAAAATGGAAATTTAATTTAATAAAAAAAATAATAATTTTTTAAAATTATAAATTTATAAATGATTCAAAATATATTTACATAAAATTACAATCGATATTAAAATATTTAATATATATTTTTTATTATGAAGACAGCTAAATAAATTAACATAAGATAAAGGTAAAACAATTGCATTTATGAAATCAATTCAATTATATATATAGTACAGTGTTATAATGTTTATTAAGAATTTAAAATAAATTATTTTTATTGGATAATTTGAATTAAGAAAAATGTGTTGTAAACACACATATACCTAGTTTACTAATGGAAGCAACTTCTAGTATTTTTTCATTCCAAAATAAAAAACAAAAAGCTCTAAATAAAGCATATTTAAAAATAAAATTCTAGCTTAGATTCATTTTAACTCCAAGTGCTTAGAGGGATCATATCTCTCGAGCTGCAAGCCGATTTTTTGAGTGAAAATCTTGGAGAAAGGTTTGCACCTCAGAGATTCGATCCCTCTGATAGATCGCGAGTTAAGATGGAAGATGGATCTAGGTTCATTTCAGTCATGTGCGTCCAAGGAAAATATATCGAACATATGATTTTATCAATAATATGTAAATACATAGAATATTAATATAATCATTTTATATATGCTCAATATGTCTTCTATTTATGTGGTCATTTTAGTTTATTTTATTAATAGTATGTAAATACATCTAATAATAATATAATCATTTTATATATGCTCAATATGTCTAATATTTTTCTAGTCATTTTAATTTTAGATTTTCTTAGTTAGTAGTTTGTTGAGATGATAAATATTGTTAATAAATTTAATGATGAAAAATGATAAAATAAAAATTTTGAATGTAAAGTGACAATGTAATAGTGTTTAATGATTGAAAATGTAAATAATAAGAATGCATCCAATTACAAAAAGTATTTATTGTGATCAATCTCAAAATATTTTCTTCTACTATTCTTATAGTCACTCTTGTTAGTTTTTTCATATTTTGATATGGACTATATGAAAAGGACACTTGAAATAGTAAACCATTTAAATATTTAGCTAGAGTTGTTGTACTAAACATCATACATTTTATCTCTTTCTCTCCAATATTAGTAGGTTGAATTACTATGACAAAAAAATCAATGTAAATTGTCAATAATTTTTTGTGCTTACACTGAAATCTATGCACACTATTAATCCAATCACTTTAACATTAATGTACCGATATGTCCAATTACATCAAATTAGAAATGAACATATACACTGAAATCAATGCATCTACTGCAAGAAATCAAATAGGATTAGAAAATAATGTCTACACTGAAATCGATGCATATAATACAAGTAATCAAATAGGATTAGAAATCAAAATCTACATTGAAATCAATGCATCTAGTGAAAGTAAGAAAATAAGTTTAGAAACCAACATTTACATTGAAATTAATGCATCTAGTGCAAGCAATCAAATAGGATTAGAAAACATATATATTGAAATCAATGCATCTAGTGGAAGCAGACAAATATAATTAGAAATCAACATCTAAAATTAATGCATATAGTGCAAGCAATGAAATAGGAATAGAAATCACCATCTACACTTAAATTAATGCATTTAGTGCAAGAAATCATATAGGATTATAAATAACCTACTTTGAAATCAATGCATCTAGCACAAGCATTTAAATATCATTATAAATTAACATCTACACTAAAATCAATGCATCTAGTGCAAACAATCAAATAGGATTAGAGATCACCCTCTACACTGAAATCAATCCATCTAGTGCAAGAAATATTCTACCCTCTCTCCCCCCTCCAACTCCGTCTTTCTTTCACTCCCTCCCTCCAGTCTCTCACATCCTCTCTCTCCCTTTATTTCCCACCTCTCTCTCTCTCTCTCTCTCTCTCTCTCTCTCTCTCTCTCTCTCTTCTCCCTCCAACTATGTTACTATATCCCTCCTTCTCTCATTTTGTCCTTTGTTCTCTCCACACTCTCCTTCTTTGTCTCTTTATCCCCCCCCAAAACATACACACTCTCTCCCCATCTCTCCCTTTTCATTCCCTCTCTCTCTCTCCACATATCACTTTCTATGTCTTTCTTCTTCCCTCTCTCTCTCCCCCTCCAAATCCATCTCTCCTCATATCTTCCTTCCTTTATCGTCCTCTCCACCCTTTTCTCTCGTACCTCCCTCTCTCTCTCTTTTCCCTCCAATTTTCTATCTTTCCCCATACTCTCTTCCTCTCTCTCACTTTCTCTCCTACCTCCCTCTATCTTCCTCTCTCTCCCTTTCTCTCCTACCTCCTTCTCTCTCTCTCTCTTTGCCATCTAATCCGCTCTCTGTCTCTTTTCCATCTAATTATCTCTCTCTCTCTCTCTCTCTCTCTCTCTCTCTCTCTCTATTTTCCATCTAATTCTCTCTATATTTCTCTCTGTCTCAACATCTACACTAAAATCAATGCATATAGTGCAAGAAATAAAATAGGATTAGAAATCACCATCAATGCTCAAATCAATGTATCTAGTGCAAGAAATATTCTTCCCTTTCTCCCCCTCCAACTCCATCTTTCTTTCTTTCTCTCTCTCTCTCTCTCTCTCTCTCTCCAACTCTATTACTATATCCATCCCTCTCTCCTTCTCCCCCACTTCCCTCCATCTCTCCTTCTTTTTATCTTTATTTCATCGCCAAACATACACACTCTCTCTCTATTTATCCCTTATTACTTCCTCTCTCTCTCCACTTCTCAGTCTCTATGTATTTCTTCTTCCCTCCCTCTCTCCCGCTCCAACTCAATATTTGTATCCCTCCCTCTCTCCTCCTCTATCTCATCCTTCCTCTCTCTCCCTTTCTCGCCTATGTCCCTCTCTCTCTCTCTCTCTCTCTATTTTCCCTCCATCCTTCTCTCTTCCCCAATCACTCTCTCAAGCTTCTCCCATCATGTCCTCTCTCTCTCTATTTTCCCTCCATCCTTCTCTCTTCCCCAATCACTCTCTTCCTCTCTCTCAAGTCCTCTATCATGTCCTCTCTCTCTCTCTCTCTCTCTCTCTCTCTCTCTCTCATACAATCCCTGCTCTCCCTTTCTATCCTACCTCTCTTTCTCTCTCTCTCAAACTATGTTACTATATCCCTCCTTTTATCCTTCTCTCTCCTTCCTTTGCCCTTCTCTCCATCTCTCCTTTGTCTCTTTAACTCACCCTAAATATACACACTCTTTGTTCATCTCTTCCTTGTAACTCCCTCTCTCCCTCTCCATTTCTCACTCTATGTATTTATTTTTCCCTCTCTCTATCCTCCTCCAACTCCATCTCTCTATCCCTTCCTCTCCCCCCCTCTCTCTCTTCCTTCCTCTCTCTCCCTCTCTCTCTCTCTCTCTCTCTCTCTTGAAATCCTCTCACTATCTCCCTCCATCTCTTCTCCTCTCTCCTCCCTCCATTTTTATGTCTCCCTCTCCCTATCTCACCCTTCACTACCTCTCTCACTCCTCTCCCTCTCTGATTATATTTATTCTTCCTCTCCTCTCTCCTTCATTTTATCCCTATCTCTCCCTTGTCACCAGGGTATCTCTCCACCTCTATGTATTTGTTATTCCATCTCATATATATCTAGAGTTAATATATTAGGGTTATGTTTAAGCCTCGAAAATCGCTGCTTCAAACATCGGGGAAAACCACCCGGTCGGGACCTTAAGACAACTCCTTTTCCGTTTGGAATGGTGGCTCTGACTGGATTTAAAGGACCAGTTTCCTTGTAACTAAGTGGATTGGATTGGATGGGTGGAAATGGGACTAAATTAACTGAAATAAAACTGTCTAACCTAAGCTAAATACTGATAAAGAAATTTTAATACTAACCCGGGTAGCTATATGTGAATACAACTTAAGATTGTTCCAATTCAACAATAACCATGAAAATGTATTATTAATCAAATTGAAATGTGCAGAAACAAATAAAAATAACTCTTTTTAAGAAATTAAACAGAGTTATATAAACATATTGCATTCATCATTGTATACCATTTACATGTAACTATGAAAAATAACATTTCAATTATACTCAGAAATGATATATAAAAGGAAGCATTGTTAAAACAAATATACATATAAATGATAGCAATTTTAAACTGAATATCATAAAACAAAAGAGATCAACAGTGAACAGATAGAAATACCTTGTTCATCTTGAAGAGTTTCAAATGCATTGTAATACTCTATCCAGTAATTATAATGCAAAACCAAATTCCAAGGTACAGAAATGCAACACTTCAAAGATAATTCCGCATGAAAATCACCAGATGTGATCCTTTTTCAAAAAATATATAAGACAATGGAGTACAGAAATGCAATCTCCAAGTCCAAAAATATTAAGATCCAAGACCCCTCTCTAAATGCATGAGAGGGGTTTAAATACTACTTAATTAACTCTAAAAATAGTTTATTACAAAATTTAAGGATTCGGTTCAATGACCGTCCTTTTCCTAGGCTAAAATACAGTGAAATTAAAACTAAATCTATCTAACTATGAACTTGATCTTTGATCTTTCAGGCATCTAGCATACTTTTAAGAAGATGCGGTTGACCGACTTCTGAATTCAACTGTCCTGAGAAGACTGAGTCGGCAAGCGTAGGAGCAATCTTCTATGTAGCATTGATAATACAATTGAGTGCACTGTACTGACTATGTGGCTTTACCAAGTACATCCAGTATGAGTCCCAATTTAATCTTGTCAACCCTTGGATGAATTTTTCTCTTTCTTCTGCCTTTTGCCTCCATTCTACTTGCAATTGATTTACCTATGGGAGATAACCTGGAATAGTTTCAGAAATCAAGTTAGCTTTGTGTAAATTTTCATTTACACAATCAGTGAGAGTGTTTGCCACTGTAGATGCCTCCTCTGCTGCCCTTTCTGCTCTTCTAATTTGTGCATCCCAATTAGTGAACAGTATTTCTTTATGGTTTTCATTAATGATGGGTGCACCAGCTTTTCTGCCTTCTTTCGTCTTTTTCCATGCTAAATAATCATTAATCTTTTCATTAATCAAATCATAATCATTTCGTAGATCTACGACATGACTTGTGATTCTATCGCTTTCTTGGCACAAGGAATTCCATTGCAATAATTTTTGGCAGAAAACTTCCTCTTGTTGCAGTAGTTGATTGTTCAAAGAGATGGTTTCTGAAATGAATTCTGGAAGCTTAGGATCATCCTTATCTTGGGATGTTGTAACTCTTCAAGTTTTAATTGTCTTCTGATTGGCTTTTGTGCACCCATTGCGATTCTTTGTTCTGAGCCTTTATGTTCTTCTATTTTCTTTTATTACCAGTTGTATCTCAGCTTCTTTATCAATTGTTACGAAGCATAAAGTCTGTTATTTGAGATAACTTAGTGAGATTATGAGTAGGCTCTATGGCGGGATCTTTCCACAAAACATCTACACAGTGCAGTTTCGAGTGGCAGTTGCACTTTCTATTTTTCTCTTTTTCCTTTGTCTCTTTACTACTGCTTTGTATTTTGGGCTGTAAAATACATCTAGAGGAGGAATGTCTTCTACATTAATTACAATTTCAGAGGAGGGTGTGATTGGAATGTGCTCTGTTACTGCGACTGTGCTGCTTGTTCCTGCATTCAAAATTTTGGTTGTTTGGACAGGGGTCTGTACATTCTGTCCCTCTACGTTAATCAATTGATTAAAGGTTTCCCATTTTTTATCTAATTCCATGGTGACTGGATGTTGCTGTACATTGGGTGAAGGAGGATTTGTTTGTTGAGAAATCAAAATTTGCTGTTGAGCAAGCTCTTTAGGTTGTGCAGAGTCTTTGATGGATTCTTCCCTTTTATCTTCCATTTCTTTGGATGTATTGGAGTGTTCAGAATCTCTGTAAGATTTTTATTTGGATTTACTTGTGCTTGAACTGCTGTTAAGACTCACACTAGGAGTTTTCTCCTTTGCAGGCTCTATGCGTAAATTATCCAACGGAATAGGAATTAGTCTCCTTTCTCTGTACAATTTAAATTCCTGAAAATCCCCTGGAGATAGCTGCTCTCTAGCTGAATTCAAAACTTCTTTAAATGAATTTCTTGCCTGGAACATATCATCAAAAATATCTTGCTCTGCGACAAATTCCTTTACTTTGATTGCATTGGTAAAATTCTTAACAATATCATTTTGGTCAAATAACCTTCTTGAGAATTTCAACAGCTGTAGGCATGTAATATTGCCTATCTCATGAAATGCATGACCAATATCCAACAGTGAAATGTTCCACATTTTATGGGAAATTGTGGCCAAATGCCCTTTTTCTTATCTTTTAAGTCTTTTGTCATACCTCCCTGACTACAGGTCTCATAAGCAATTTCCCGGGCTACAAGTCTATCTGGAACATATAAGGGTAACACATGTGGAGAAGCATAACTTCCAAAAACATATGGTGTGAATAATTCCTCCCAAAGAACCATCTCGCGACGGGGAGAATATCAACCTCTGTTTCTAAGGATAACCTTGGGGCATCCTTATTATACAATGTTTTGTACAATGGCAGCATTATTCCATGACAAATTTGGTAAAAATGGGGTACAAACCTAGACTCCCACAGTTCTTTATGGTACACATGAATGGGCAAAGGGTCTTGGATAGTCCATTTCCAGCCCATCACAGGGAATTTAGAGACATAGCAGATGGCATCCATAACATAAGCAGACAAATAAAAAGGCGGATAAACCCACTGGGAAACATTTCGTTTAGACCGGTATTGAAAAATAGCAGTGGTGAGATTATCAGATAGGATTTTGGCCTAGTCTACAATTGTAGAATTAACGGCCACATTCAACAAAGGAAGCCATTCGGGTAAAATCATATTTATGTCAGGCTTTCCAAAAAGCCTACATAACATGCCAGCAGTAAAACAGTAAGGAGAGGTAAGCGAACCCGTACTGTACATACCTTGTTTGTTCTTCTTCAATGGTTCACTTCTTTTAGTCCACTCCTTTGTGCATTCTGCCAAATTCGCGTGTTCTCTTGCAAAATCTTCCATGAATTTTTTGTTGTAAGTCGCCTATGGTTCTGGCAGCTTATACATTAATCTCACATATTCTATGGTAAATGACCCAATTAGCTCTTCAGATGGAGTCTTGAATTTCCTGTCTGAAATATCAGCGCTGTCCAGGATCCATCTCACCATGTCTGTGTATGGGAGAATCCTTGGCCTTACTTCTATTCTATGCAGAAATGAGCAAGCCAGGTCTCTAATATTTGCTTCAGACGAATCTTTGGAACCTACTATAGCTACAACTTTTATCACCGCAGGGTTTTCATCTTCTAAGAGATTGTACATTCCTTCCCAAGTGGATATGCCGGCATCCTTGTTATAGGCGGTGTCTGCGTATAGCGAAGCCATTTCTTTGTTCTCAGAATTTGAGCTCTTCTCCTTCTTCCCCATAGTGTATACCGGAAGCTTTGTATAGTAATTCGCTCCTTCGTGCCTGCGTTTTACGAATAAATGAGAGTAATGATATTAGAAAGGTGATGAGACTGTTTTGAATATGAACGCGAATGAAATATAATATTTTAATTGCGAAATGACTTTCACTCTAAACACAATCTCATTTCACATTAATAATCAATCCAATCATTTAATATAATCATTAAAGCGGATAACGGATTTGACATATGGACAGATTGCCTTGGGATAGTGCGCCTACATGAATCTGCAACATTGCGATCTGCGATTTGCTACGCAATATCGCAATATCGCAATGTTGCAATATCGCAATATGAAGTCATCACAGTCATAAAGAATAGCGCAAGGGAATTGCGCAATAACACAAAGCGCATATCGCAAAAATCACAACAACGCATATCGCAAAATCGCATATTTGAAAGGAGCGTATAACGCAAAATCGCAAAAGCGCATGTTTTAAAAGAGCGCAAAAGATATTCATTAACCAATTCTGTTTTCTACGCTATGCGATCTGTGACTAATGCGTTTTATCAAAGGTATATATTATTTATGGATGCGCTATCTTGTTCAAAGAGCAGTTTTATTAAAATCTATCATAAACTTAAGATTTTCGCAATATTCTTTCAAAGGGATTTTTATAGGTTTATGATAGAAAGTTTTATTTTCTAAGGAAAAAAAAGCCTAATTGTTTTTTGGATTTTTAAACTAAGGGTCCCCATTTTATTTAGTATTATTACAAAAATAAAAAGGGGGGTTGTTGCTAGCCACAACAATTGGCGATTCTTGGAAGAAACGGAGTTATCTCTGAAAAAATAAAATGAACATTCTATCTTTAGTAAGTAAAGGTTTTTAAAGATAATGAAAACTATCTTAGGATAATTCAAATAAAATGTCACTATGAAAAAGAAATAAAAATCATCTCATAATTTCTTTCTAGTTCTTTAAGGAATAAAAACATTTTGGGTTATATCAAGCTTTGATTGGTGTTAATAATGAAGTAAGTGGATCTCTCCAAGTTTTGGTTTTATAATATACTCTATTTCCATAGGTATTGCCTCTGCTGCCAGGAAACGTTCATAGTCTTGATAGGGTTACCTTTAAACCATTAATCATTCATTGTCCCATCCAACTAAAATTATGACCTTTTAAAAGATAAATTCATAAGACCTATTATCTCATGTTTTTTGTCTTTTATTTATTTATTATTCTAAGAGCCATTGTTCTGGTTTGGTAGCCAGTTAATAACAATGCCATTCACTAGTTATAATTAAACTGAACAAGCTGGCTCGTGATGAGACCCCTTGTCTTACATTTATAAGCCATTACCCTGTTTTGGTATGCAGTATTGGTAATGTCAGTTTTATTACTCCTTATGAACATGGTAATCCGGCTTGCAATGAGACCTCTTATCTCTTAAAATTTTCGTATAATTTCTTAGAATTACATTCTAAAAAAATCACAACTTAAATGGATGGGGTGAAATAGTTTTATCCTTAAGAATCAATGGATGACAATTTTCAGATTTTTTTTTTTTTGAGTTCCAAAACTTTTGAAAAAATCTTTACTTTTACGGATAACCTTTCTCTGCTTAATAAATTATGATGATTTACATTCTTCTCAAGTTTTCAAAAGATCATACAAATTATTGGAATAATCTTTCAAAGTTTAACATCTTATTTTAAACTATTCAAAAAAATGTGATCATTACTCTAAAAATTCTTATTTACACAAAATAAATATTTATAATATTTTTCCGAAGAAATTTTCTTAAATAGTAAACAGTCAATCAAAGACTCATAAATAACCTTTATTTGCAAAAACAAAAACAATCAAAAACTTTGCAGAAAGAAATATGTACAGTTTAAGAAGGGGTTACCTCCTTATGAAAAGAATTTCTTCAAGATAAGCCCATTTACAGGAAGAGACTCTCTCTTTTATTTAGATCTTGGTATATGAATACTATTTGAGCCTATCTTCTCAACGATACGAAATGGTCCAAGCCACATTTTACGAAATTTGGTATGTTTACCTTTTTCTTCGTGTGCTTTATCCCATTTCAAAACGAGATCACCAATTGAAAAAAATTTTGAGAGCCGATGGAACTTGCATCAAAAGAAGATTTTACAAGGCATTGATGTTTTTCATGAGTAATTTTTGCTTTATACCTATCTTCTTCGAGTTTAGGTTTAGTCATATCTCAATTGAATGGATGATGAAGGATTTTCTTGATAAGTTGTATTAGGGCTAATGATGGAAGGTTAAATTTGAAGGTATCACGGCTTCTTTTTCATGCAGTTGAAGGAGTGGTCTATTGAAGCTTTTTCAGTGATACGATCAGCCCATAAGGCAAAGAGTAAAGATTTGTGCCAATTCTTTTGATTTTGATCAACGGTCCTTTTAATGATTTTGATAAGGTTTTTATTAGTGGATTCAGCCAAACCATTACCTTGTGGATAATAATTTGCTGAATATTTTAACTGAAAACCTATTTTGACTGCAAATTCAATTAAACTATTTCCAGAGAAGTAAGATGCATTATCAAAAACAAGAGCTTGAGGTACACCAAACCTGGTTATGATGAATTGATCTATGAAATCAATAATTGCATCAGAATTGACTACCTTTAACGAGATTGCCTCTACCCATTTTGTAAAGTAATCAGTTGCAGTAAGGATGTACTTGTGTTGTTTGGAAGAATGAGGTACTATCTCTGTGTGTATTTAGCCATTATTCGAATGGTTGCTCAATAATTCTCTTTTAGGAGCGAAAGGAAAAGTTGGTTTCCTTTGTCTTCCACTTGCGGTTGACAAATTTGGCACTTTCTTACGTAATCATGCGTATATTTAAAAAGGTTAGGCCAGTAATAACCAGCGCGAATCATTTTGTGAGCTGTAGTATCACCTCCAAAATGACCTCCTGCTGGTCCATCATGCAATACTTGCAAAACCTTTTAATTTGATCTTTTCCAAACATCTTAATAAAATTGAATCATAATTTTTCCTAAATAACACATTATCAATGATCTGGTACTTATCAGCTTTCAACCTTAAAGCACGTTTTCTCTTATAACTGATGTTAGAAGGAGCATACCCATTTTTCAAGTAATAAATGAGATCAGCGTATTGAGATTCAGCATCTGTAATACTTATATGATTTACTTGAATATCTTGATTTGCATCTTGACTTTCGTGTGTGCCAGGCTCCTACTAATAATCTGCAAAAACCTTGTCCTCTAACAATATTCGCTAGTTTAATATCAATATCATATTCTTGCAAAGCTGTCACCAAATTAGCCCTTTTTTCTCCTACTTCTCTTTGAATTAATAATTGTCTCATTGCAGAGAAAGGGACAATAATTTTTGTATGTGTTTTTAGGAGAAAAGGTCTAAAATGTTTGATTGAATTAAACACAGCGAAGGCTTGTTTTTCTACATTAGAATAATTAAGCTCAGCTCCTTGCAGATTTGAGCTAAATAAAGAAATTGGTGCTTCTATTTTTTGATCATTGAGTTGTGTTAAAATAGCAGCATAGGATGTTTCGGTGGCCAAAGTATACAGAATAAAATCTTTAGAAAAATCAGGAGTATTCAATGCAGGTGCATTAATGATTACCTGTTTGATTGCATCAAAGGCTTCCTTCTCTTTATACCCCCATTTGAATACTGAATTTCTCTTAATCATATTCTGCATAGGTAAAAAAAATTGAGAAAAATCGAGAATGAATCTTTTTACAAAATTGATCTACCCTAAAAATGATTGCATGGATTTTTTGTTATGAGGTAAAGAAATATCAGAGATTTCTTTCACTCTGTCAGGGTCAATATATATACCATATTTTGACACAACAAATCTGAGCTTTCCTTCATCAGCAACGAAAGATTTCTTCGGATTTAAGGAAATATAAACTTCTACATCTTTCAAATGTTTGTTTTAAGTCATGTATATGATTGGCTCTCTTCTTTGAAAATCTTTGTTATGTCATGAAGTCCTTTTCAACGGATTTATTGATCAGACCTTTTTATCTACATGTCCATGGCTCTTTGAAAGATTTATCTTTTAGCATTTATTAGACCAAAAGGAATTTACCAGTAAGTGTCAGTTCCCATTTTGTCCAGAAAGTTGTCTTTAATCATCATCACGGATGAACTAAAACTTGATTATGGCGAAAATCCATCAAGAAAAAATTGTCATTGAGAACTAGCTACCTTTTGAAGTATATGTTCCATGGTTGGCAATGGGAAATTATCTTTTAAACATGCCTTGTTTAAATTTATGAAATCAATACAGATTCTTATATCACCATTCTTCTTTCTTACAGGTACCATATTGGAAACCCAATTAGAGTGCCTGACTGGAAAAATGATTTTAGCTTTCAAAAGTTTATTGAGTTCTGATTGTATTTGACTCTCGAGATTTGGATGGATCTTTCTCAACTTTTGTTGAACAGGTTTAACATCAGGAAACATTGGAATTGTGTGTTGGATAATTGAAGTATCATATGTTTTTAGATCATCATAATTCCAAGCAAACACATTTTTATACTTGTTCAGCAGTTTAATGAATACACTCCTTTCCTCTGGTGTTAAATTGAGTCCTAAATTAATGTTTTGAGGTTTAGAATCAGAACCAAGATTTACTAATTCAAACTTCAAAGTGGAACTTTGAAGTTTTGAATTAACAACTTTCTTGAATCTGTCTCTAATGTCATATAAATCCTCTAATTTAACAACAGATTTTGGAATGGGGTTTTCATTATCTTTTGAAGCAATTTGAAAATCATGATCATCTTCGTCAATAATTTGATCATCATATGATTTCTCTGAAGTCATGAAATTTAGAATATCTTGATCATGATAGAAAACTCTCCAATTTGTGACATTATCTGGGACAGATGGACGAAAAATCAATTCTACAGAAAACCTATCAGGACTGCAATCTTCAGCAGGTAGGATTTTAGATGCAACATTAGCTAACAAGTCAGCTGATGCATTCTGATTCCTAGGAATAGGAGAAATATTAAATGCTAAAAATTGAGTGGTGAGATCTTGCACTAGGGTTTGATAGTGTTTAAGATGTCCTGAAAGGCAATGAATAGTATTCCTAACTTGTTTAATTACAATTTCGGAATCACCAAAGACTTTCAAGTATTTAACATCTAACCCTATAGCTTTATAAAGTCCTTGAACCAAGGCTTCATATTCTGCAGTATTGTTAGTACACTCAAATTCTAATATGCATGACAGCATGGTTTTCTCCCCATTTGGATCAATTAAGATACATCCAGCTCCAGCTCCATCACTAGACTTCGATCCATCGAAATATAATGACCAAAATAAAGATTTAACTATTGGCTTATCTATAATTACATCAGAAATATTTACAATTCTGGAAGAATCAGACTGTGAAAAATTTTCTATCTAAGAAATAAAAGTATTTACAGAGAAAGGGGATTGAGAAGCTTTGAAATTTCCAAGAAATGATTCAGCAGAATAAACTCCAAGAATATTGTTATTGAATGCCACAGGTTCATTAGGCTGTTCAAATTAAGTGATAGTGTGTGTCATATGTTTTTCTCGTTCAATTTTGATTTGATTTGGTTTCCCTTTATAGGAAAGCCACATGTGTGAATAATCAGTCGAGATATAACCATTAAGTTTCGCAGACTAGTCCCTACTCAAGATTAATCCATAAAATTCAGGGATATCAGTAATCAAAATATCAATTCTTTGGACAATTCTAGGATCTGAGGCTAATCTGATAGTAAATGAATTGATTTCTCCTACCACTTGAACTTTAGAGCAATCTAACTGAACGATATGAACTGCTGATTTCTGTGGTTCAATATTCAATTTAGCACAGACAGAAGTAGGCATAATATTGGAGGAAGCTCCAGAATCAATCAAACAATTGTGCAGATTTTTATTGTACATCTCATAAGTCAAAAGAAAAGGAGGAGTTTGAGAATTCGACTTTTCCCCAATGAGCACAGTATCAGTAGCATCTACCTTATCTGGTGGCTTACCAGTTCCTCTTGCTGCTTTTGCAACTACACCGCTTGGTACAGGAGCAATTGGTGTAGTGTTAAGTTCTTTTAATAACAACTTTTGCTGGTGTTTTAGTTTGCTGAGTTCATGTAAGGAAATGTTAGATTTGATATTTTTCATGTCCTCAACAATGTTGTATTCCATGGGTTCTGACACTACCAAAGTCTTTGTTGTTGATGTGAGAGGATTAGAAGAGGATGGCTGATTTTGAGTAGGTAGTGAAGAAGTTTTCTTCACTATGGGTTTGTCTTTGGTACTTGGAGTTGCAATTTTCTTTTTAGGAACTGCTTGCACTGGTTCTGCTGTAGATTTACTCCTAGTACTTATAGGCATAGCTTCTTCACTATTAGAATTAGGGAGAATAAAATCCCACATTCCATTTAATTCAGTTATTTCTTCATTTTCGTCTTCTTGATCTGATACTACAAATGTATCTTCTTCTTCTTCCTCTTCTTCTGATTCTTCATTTGAAATTGTATTAGGAGGTTTAGATTCAACTTGGTTTCTTCTGAAATTTCGGAATGGTTTCTTAGTAGAGGTTTCAGCTACTTGTTTTTTGATTTCAACCATTTCATTTGACATGGTTTTAAGAAATTTCTGTAAACCTTCTATGTCATATGGATCTTTGGCCTTTTTCTTTGAATCATCTCTGAAGCTGACCTTCTTTGATTTCCTTTCTTCAAGAGCATTTTTATTTTCCAGAGAAGTGATACGTTTTTCCACTGCAATAGCCTCTTTCATATTCTCAGCTAATGTAGGTTTTGCAGCTCTGTCCACGAAAATTGCTATGTTTGAGGGTAAGGCTATTATGTACCATTCAATTTTGACCTGTTCACTCGGCTGTGAATCTGTAGGAATTTTATTCAGAAGTTTGTTGAATCTAGCATTGAATTCTTTTATAGGTTCTTTGGGTTCTATTTTCAAATTTGAGAGATCATTGAGTAAAGTTGCAATTGATCGGTCATCTCCAAATTTGGTTAAAAAATGATTTGCAAAAATGTCCCAACTTGTTATAGATCCTGATGGTAATGAGAAATACCATGATCCTGCTGTTCCTTGAAGAGTATAGGGGAATAGTCTAACTACAACATCTTCCTGTGTGACTCCATTCAAATTAATAGCCAGCATAAAGTTATTGATATGTTCTTCAGCTTGAATGTTAAGATCTAGGCTAAACTTTGGAAGCCATTTTCCAGGATTGTCTGGTAAATCATGTAAAGGTGCAGCCATGTTGACTGCTCCTGGAGTAGACCATGGTCTCTGTGCCATTGTTGGGATGACTATTGGAGGGATAGTAGAAACTGGTGGTGTTTGAATATAAGTTGTTGGAATGGATGATGTTGAGACAAATGATATGGAAACGACTGTACTTTGTTGAGAAGGGATTTCGGAAATAGGTATTTGGATATTAGAGGTTGAACTTGCTGATTCCGATTGGGTTTTTCTTGTCTTGAGTCTACTAGGTAAAGGGAATTCTTTGGGAGAAATACCAAGTTTTTCACTTTGAAGCCTAGTAAGCGGTTTGGAAGAAACAAATTTTGAAGTTACACTACCTTCAGATATTTCAAACTCTTCAAGAGATAATGAGAATCCTTTCAATTTATGAATTAAATCTTGAACTTCAGGAGACTCAGGATGTTGATCGTCTGAATGTTTTGAGATTTTGGTAGTGGGTGTCTGAATATTTTCTGCAATTTCTTCTCTAAGATTTTGAATTTCAGAAGAAATTGAAGAAGTTAATGAGGGTGGTTTGCTCTCGGAATGGCTTGTGGATAAAGATTTACTTGCCATTCACAGCTCAAGCCCTCCTTCTAGCGCCAAAAATGTTGAAGCCTCGAAAATCGCTGCTTCAAACATCGGGGAAAACCACCCGGTCAGGACCTTAAGACAGCTCCTTTTCCATTTGGAATGGTGGCTCCGACTGGATTTAAAGGACCAGTTTCCTTGTAACTAAGTGGATTGGATTGGATAGGTGGAAATGGGACTAAATTAACTGAAATAAAACTATCTAACCTAAGCTAAATACTGATAAAGAAATTTTAATACTAACCCGGGTAGCTATATGTGAATACAACTTAAGATTGTTCCAATTCAACAATAACCATGAAAATGTATTATTAATCAAATTGAAATGTGCAGAAACAAATAAAAATAACTCTGTTTAAGAAATTAAACAGAGTTATATAAACATATTGCATTCATCATCGTATACCATTTACATGTAACTATGAAAAATAACGTTTCAATTATACTCAGAAATGATACATAAAAGGAAGCGTCGTTAAAACAAATATACATATAAATGATAGAAATTTTAAAACGAATATCATAAAACAAAAGAGATCAACAGTAAACAGATAGAAATACCTTGCTCATCTTGATGACTTCAAATGTAATCTGATACTCTATCCAGTAATTATAATGCAAAACCAAATTCCAAGGTACAGAAATGCAACACTTCAAAGATAATTCCGCATGAAAATCACCAGATGTGATCCTTTTCAAAAAATATATAAGACAATGGAGTACATAAATGAAATCTCCAAGTCCAAAAATATTAAGATCCAGGACCCCTCTCTAAATGCATGAGAGGGGTTTAAATACTACTTAACTAACTCTAAAAATAGTTTATTACAAAAAATAAGGATTCGGTTCAATGACCGTCCTTTTCCTAGGCTAAAATACAGTGAAATTAAAACTAAATCTATCTAACTATGAACTTGATATTTGATCTTGCATGCATCTAGCATACTTTTAAGAAGATGCGGTTGACCGACTTCTGAATTCAACTGTCCTGAGAAGACAGAGTCGACAAGCGTAGGAGCAATCTTCTCTGTAGCATTGATAATACAATTGAGTGCACTGTGCTGACTGTGTGGCTTTACCAAGTACATCCAGTATGAGTCCCAATTTAATCTTGTCAGCCCTTGGATGAATTTTGCTCTTTCTTCTGCCTTTTGCCTCCATTCTGCTTGCAATTGATTTACCTGTAGGAGATAACCTGGAATAGTTTCAGAAATCAAGTTAGCTTTGTGTAAATTGTCATTTACACAATCAGTGAGAGTGTTTGCCGCTGTAGATGCCTCCTCTGCTGCCTTTTCTGCTCTTCTAATTTGTGCATCCCAATTAGTGAACAATATTTCTTTATGGTTTTCATTAATGATGGGTGCACCAGCTTTTCTGCCTTCTTCTGTCTTTTGCCATGCTAAATAATCATTAATCTTTTCATTAATCAAATCATAATCATTTCGTAGATCTACGACATGACTTGTGATTCTATCGCTTTCTTGGCACAAAGAATTCCATTGCAATATTTTTTGGCAGAAAACTTCCTCTTGTTGCAGTAGTTGATTGTTCAAAGAGATGGTTTCTGAAATGAATTCTGGAAGCTTAGGATCATCCTTATGCTATTCTTGGATTTCTTGAAGTTGTTGTTGTAACTCTTCAAGTTTTAATTGTGCTTCCTGATTGGCCTGTACCTGTTGCAATTGCTGTTGCAGAGCCTTTATCTGTTCTTCTTTTTCATCCAACAAAAGTTGTATCTCAACTGCTTTATCAATTGTTGCAGAAGCATAAGCTCCTGTTATTTGAGATAACTTAGTGAGATTATTAGTAGGCTCTGTGGCAGGATCTTTCCATAAAACATCTACTTGTTCTGGTTCAGTAGCAATTGCACTTTCTAATTTTCTCTTTTTCCTTTGTCTCTTTACTACTGCTTTGTATTTTGGGCTGTAAAATACATCTAGAGGAGGAATGTCCTCTACATTAAGTACAATTTCAAAGGAGGGTGTGATTGGAATGTGCTCTGTTACTGCGGCTGTGCTACTTATTCCTACATTCAAAACTTTGGTTGTTTGGACAGGGGTCTGTACATTCTGTCCCTCTACGTTAATCAATTGATTAAAGGTTTCCCATTCTTTATCTAACTCCATGGTGACTGGTTGTTGCTGTACATTGGGTGAAGGAGGATTTGTTTGTTGAGAAATCAAAATTTGCTGTTGAGCAAGCTCTTTAGGTTGTGCAGAATCTTTGATGGATTCTTCCCTTTTATCTTCCATTTCTTTGGATGTATTGGAGTGTTCAAAATCTCTGTCAGATTTTGATTTGGATTTACTTGTGCTTGAACTGCTGTTAAGACTAACACTAGGAGTTTTCTCCTTTGCAGGCTCTATGCGTAAATTATCCAACGGAATAGGAATTAGTCTCCTTTCTCTGTACAATTTGAATTCCTGAAAATCCCCTGGAGATAGCTGCTCTCTAGCTGAATTCAAAACTTCTTTAAATGAATTTCTTGCCTGGAACATATCATCAAAAAGATCTTGCTCCGCGACAAATTCCTTTACTTTGAT
The DNA here is from genome assembly GCA_034641835.2 of Pinus albicaulis. Taxonomy (NCBI): domain Eukaryota; kingdom Viridiplantae; phylum Streptophyta; class Pinopsida; order Pinales; family Pinaceae; genus Pinus; species Pinus albicaulis. The sequence goes on along the minus strand of CM076569.1, from coordinate 813,709,969 downwards.
TGCATTGGTAAAATTCTTAACAATATCATTTTGGTCAAATAACCTTCTTGAGAATTTGAACAGCTGTAGGCATGTAATGTTGCCTATCTCATGAAATGCATGACCAATATCCAACAGTGAAAATGTTCCACATTTGTAAATCAGCCGTGGGCGCTTTTTTCTTGTCTTTAAGTCTAAGCCACCTTCCTGACTGCTGGTCCCGCCCGACGTACTTTCCTGCCACAAGTCTATCCGGAACATATATGGATAACACATGTAGGAAACATAACTTCCAAAACTAATATAGTGCAGAATAATTATTCTTAAAACCATCTTGGTTAATTTGTATAACATCAACCTCTCGTTTCCGAGGATAACTCCTGGGGATCCTTTGTTATACAATGTTCGTACAATGGCAGCATGATTCCATGACAAATTTGATAAAAATGGGGAACAAACTTAGATTCCCACAGTTCTTTATGGTACACATGAATGGGCAAAGGGTATTGGATAGTCCATTTCCAGCCCATTACAGGGAATTTAGAGACATAGCAGATGGCATCCATAACATAAGCAGATAAATAAAAAGGCGGATAAACCCACTGGGAAACATTTCGTTTGGTCCAGTATTGAAAAATAGCAGTGGTCATAGTATCAGATAGGATTTTGGCCCAGTCTATGATTGTAGAATTAACGGCCGCATTCAACAAAGGAAGCCATTCGAGTAAAATCATATTTATGTCAGGCTTTCCAAAAAGCCTGCATAACATGGCAGCAGTAAAACAATAAGGAGAGGTAAGCGAACCCGTGTTGTACATACTTTGTTTATTTTTCTTCAATGGTTCACTTCTTTTAGTCCACTCCTTTGTGCATTCTGCCAAATTCGCGTGTTCTCTGGAAAAATCTTCCATGAATTTTCTGTTGTAAGTCGCCTGTGGTTTCGGCAACTTATACATTAATCTTAAATCTTCTATGGTGAATGATCCAATTAGCTCTTCAGATGGAGTTTTGAATTGCCTGTCTGAAATATCGGCGCTATCCAGCACCCATATCACCATGTCTGTGTATGGGAGAATCCTTGGCCTTGCTGCTATTCTATGCAAAAATGAGCAAGCCAAGTCTCTGCGAGTTGCTTCAGACGTATCCTTGGAACCAGCTGTAGCTACAACTTTTACCACCACAGGGTTTTCATCTTCTAACAGACTATACATTCCCTCCCAAGTGGATATACCATCATCCTTGCTACAGGCGGTGTCTGCATATAGCGAAGCCATTTCTTTGTTTTCAGAATTTGAGCTCTTCTCCTTCTTACCCATAGTGTTTAGCGGAAGCTTTGTATAGTCGTTTGCTCCTCCGTGCCTGCGTTTTACGAATAAATGAGAGTAATGATATAAGAAAGGTGATGATACTGTTTTGAATGTGAAAGCGGATGAAATATAATATTTTAATTGTGAAACGACTTTCAATCTAAACACAATCTCATTTCACATTAATAATCAATCCAATCATTTAATATAATCATTAAAGCGCATAACGGATTTGACATATGGGAAGATTGCCTCGGGATAGTGCGCCTACATGAATCTGCGACATTGCGATCTGCGATTTGCTGCGCAATATCGCAATATCGCAATGTCGCAATATCGCAAAATGAAATCATCACAGTCATAAAAATAGCGCAAAAACGGGAATTGCGCAATAGCGCAAAGCGCATATCGCAAAAATCACAAAAGCGCATATCGCAAAATCGTATATTTGAAAGGAGGTGAGGGAACGCAAAATCGGTAAGCGCATGTTTTAAAAAGAAATGCGAAAGATATTCATTAACCACCTCGTTTTCTCAAGGCCATGATTCGCGTACTAATGCGTTTATCAAAGGTATATAATTTATGGATGCCCTATCTGTCTAAAGAGTGTGCTTTTATTAAAATTTATCATAAACTTAAGATTTTCGCAATATTCTTTCAAAGGGATTTTTATAGGTTTATGATAGAAAGTTTTATTTTCTAAGGCAAACAAATCCTAATTGTTTTTTGGATTTTTAAACTAAGGGTCCCCATTTTATTTAGTATTATTACAAAAATAAAAAGGGGGGATGTTGCTAGCCACAACAGGTTAATAATATTTTTTTTCATGGTATTAGTGATGATTTGGCCCATGGTATTTGGTTCATAGGCTTCACCATGGAATAAATATAAATTATTTATTTATTTATTTACCATACCTCTTTTATTTACCATGCCATCTGATCCATAGGCTTGGTATATAACTATATGTTGATTTACAATACTATTTTATGTATTTTTATATACTTATCATGCCTCTTTATACCTCTTTTATAATTATTTAGTTACCATAACACTTTTATAAATATGGTATTTGGCGCATGGTATTTGGCTCATGGTATTAATAATAATTTGTGCCATGATATTTGGCCTATAGGTTTCACCTAAATAAAACCTATTTTTTGAGTTTTTTTAAAATATGAAGACGTTTATGGAGTAAATATAAAAAGAGTTTTTATTTATTTACCATACCTCTAGTTAATTTATGTTTTTATTTATTTACAATACGTAAACCTCTTTATATTTTAAATTTATATTGTGTTTATACATAATAATACTTAGGTTTATTTTTAAATAGGATGACATTGGATCAAAAATGTTAAATGTTAAACATTATATTTACGTTTATGTTTACATGTTTACTGAGATCTACTGAGATCTACCCTATATTAGATTGTAGAGAGCCTGTGGTGCAATAATACATAGTTTTATTTTAATAATTAATCTTAGCCTATAAATAGGATTAAAAATTTATATTTAAGTTATAAATGATTTAAGATTCAAGTTAATGTTTTGGCTGACATTAACAAAAGAAAATTATTATTTTTTAAAGACATGACATACTTACACATAAGTTATACTAGAATGTATCGACACAATAAATAATTATACAAAATGAAACTTTATATTTTTTACAATACATCAAAATTAACCTAGCTAATCATGAGTGCCATCCCCCTTAAAAAATTCCTTAACAATCTTAGGGCTACACTCATTCAAATGTAGAAGTTGAACTAGTGATTGACCGTAGATAATGTAGAAGTTGAATTAATGATTGATCTTAGATTGTCAATCCAAATTGTACAATGGTGCCACTTATTCAAATCAGACTTTTAATTACTGTTTTATCTTAGATTCTCGATCCAAATTGTACAATTGGAGTGGAAATTCGTTATTGATCTCGTGGCCCGTGCCTCACATTCATTTTGAACGTGTTGTATCATATGTATCTACTAGATCAGAATTTCCGTTGAAATCTCTACATACACTACTCATGAAACATTTCGAACTTGAAGTTAATGAGTTGAGCCATGTAATTCATCTACAACCTCCTGCTCATCCCCATAATTTAATTTTCAATTTATGACTCACCATGGATTCAATTGTGAGAAACGAACCACACATTGTTATAGGAGGAAAAATGGGAAGTACAGGGTGCCACGCATAACGAACAAAGGATTCACACCAAAATTGGAGACTAACAAAATTGTAGAGTAGTCCCAAAGGATCCTCCATATAACATTTCATATTGAGTTCCAGCCATCGTACAATGTCCTTTCCATTGTGTATTTTATCCCTCATTGCGATATGATGAAAATACTAGATTAGTTGAACCCTTCACTTAGGAAATATTCCACCACGAGCCTATGGAATGCATTGGAGTAGCATAACCATATGGGTCAGAGCATGCCATATTAACATGTTGATGGAAGCGTCATGTCAACTAAGTGTTTCCATGGATTTTAATACAGACCACTTGTTTGAAAATTGAGTGTACCCTAGTTGATATGAAAAATATTATGGGATTAGTTAAAAAAAATGTTTGGAATTAATTACAATTTCACTATTTTAAATTGACTCCCTTTAGAAAAGTATAGTATTTTTTGTAATTTTTACAAGTAGACCTAGTCTCCACGCATAGGTAAATACTTATGCATAATTGTTACAAGATAGTGTTAGAATGCATGCTTAGGAATATTTAATAATTCCTCTAGGGTTTGTGAGAACCCCTCACTTATACTCAAATTTATATGTAATATGTTATGAAAGGATTTACTTCCAATTTTGAAATAGTGAACACACGTGGTCATGGAGGTTTTGAATGTGTTAGAATATAAAGAAATGAAAAGTTAAAATGAATCTTTTTATTAAATAATTTATATGTAATCAGTCAATAATTGAATATATTTATTGTTGAGGCTAATCTAAGATTAATTGTATTAAGGATTTATTTTCAAATGAACCTAATAAAAGTATGATATGTAAAGAAAAAATAATAATATATTAGAATAAAAAATTAATAGTGATATAGCATTATAGTTATAATGATAATACATAAGGTTATTTTGGAATTGTAATTTGCAACATCATATAGTATTACTCACCTTTTATAATGCAAAGTAATTATTTTGGAATTTTTAAATACTTATTTTAGCAATGATTTTTAAATATTGTATTTGTATATTTTTTCCTTTAATGTCATTATAAAATGTTTTCATGATTCATCTTTACAAATATCTGTTGGATTATACAGATTGAAGTATTTTGTATCGAACTCAAACTTTGCCATGGCTTTCGCTTCGGTATCTGTAACTTTGAGATTCTTAATCTCGTAGAATCTGATCTGCACAGGAAGCATGGGCCATGGCGATTTCTTCGTCGTGTGCATTGATGCTGAAAACCCTCTGGAGTTATGGTAAGATAATTATTGCATGTCAAGTTTGTTGGTGGCATATCTTGGAAAAAGATGTGGTGGGTTCTGCCTACTAAACACTTTGATCAATGTGACATCTGGTAAGGTGAACCAATCTACAATCTCTCATATCTCCTACATTGCTCCTTGTGACATGCAAGGTGGGTCCTCTTGAATGATAAGATTGTATAGAGGGATGATTAAATTATCAGTTCGTTGCTCCATAACTCCTTTATGGTTGCAATCCGAAGGCAACTTGCAATAAATATGCACGATAGTTTCTCTTGGTTTCCAAACCAAGTTCATGCTAGGAATATGATTATGTGAAAAGATCACATCTAGTAAGTATGCATACATATAGAACCTTGCTTTCTCACCCTTGGTAGGATCCCGAGCCTGTGTTGTATGGACGCTTAAGTGATGAGCTGAAATATCTGACCAATTGAATGACTTCCCCTATTTCACCACCTAGTTCAATAAGATATCCCACCCCTTGGGAAATATATATGTGCTCAGTTGGCCATATATTATGCAGGCTAGGATGACCAAAATTTGGTAGGCATTTATGAGTGACCTTTTCTTATATGTGTGGGTCAGTGTCTATCTAAAATTCATTGGCTCCTTCAGTCAAATCTTGAAAATATCCTTCACGCTCACATAACTATGGGTTGCATAGAAAAATGAGTCCATGATATTTACTCACTCGAGAAGATGATACATCTGCTGAAAATATACTGCCAGAAATGTAGAAATATTCTTCCCACTAGTTTCGCTCAGTGTCATATTTTTCTCATCAATGTGTGAGCTAACCTAACTGATCACATCTACACACAAGAAGATTGGATACTTGCATCCTACCTTGTATATTCCTGACTGATGGATATTGAGATAAACCTTTCGATCCTCTAAATATGCCCGAAGTACATGGAAAATCATATTTAATCTACTTCCATGTTAGTTTCTATTCATTTTCTACAAATAGACGTTTGTCTGCATATACTGGACAGTTAACCGATGTTTTCTCAACTACTTCCCTAGTAATTATTTCAGTGTTTTCTTTTCAATAATCTCTCTTGAATGCCATTGTAATAGTGACTACTACATAGGTGCTCAAAAATTGTTGTAACTCTGGGAAAATAAAGAAACTCATGGAAACCAAACATCTGTTTTAGGAATAAAAAATTTCAAGGCATGTTCAAGCAAAAATCAGACATCTTATTGGAAATATTGGGCGATTTTCAGAGGCAAGGGGGTTTGAATACCCGAGGGAACTATACACTGTGTAGTCCCAGCTATCAGGGTTGAAGCTTGAGGCCTGAGACTGCACAATGCATATTTCATCCAGGATAGTGTTCTGGGAGGGACAGCGCATTGCTTAGTCTGAGTGGCCAGGGATGTAAATTGACCCCTGCAACTGAAAAATTCATAGCTAGGCCAGCCTGTATTATGTACTGTGCTATTTCAAAGGCAAATATCTCAGCTTGAGCCTTAATATTGCGCAACACCTAGCTGGGCAAAGTGAAAACTAACCAAAGGAATAACATATCTACCCAAGGGAAGTGCGAAGAACGAGCAGATCCGAGAGATAATGTTGGCTTGAGTGAAGACCTGAATAATTGTGAATGAAACAAGAGAATTTGAGTGCATAACCTTAATAAGTGGGAATAAAAATAAATCGGCGAGGACAGTTGACGCAATGATGAGCATCGATGCGAAAACAAAGATGTCGATGCGACTGTTGTGAAAAGAAAACGATAACTTGAAACAAGATTTCTACAACATAAATCATGATGAAATGCGAGAATGCATGCAAATAAACAATAAAAACAAGAATTACACAAGTCAAACGATATAAATTGACACAAAAAGTGATAAATGCAAAACTCACCTAGAAAAGTGATGACGATCACACTGAAGGTTCCTTGATCTCCTCAAGAATGATAGATATCAAAGATAAAGTGTGTAAATGAGATCTAGGGGAATCGATTGAATAAATTTGAGAAAATTAGGTCTATGATGCCCATGCCAAAAATCAAGGAAAAAGTGACACTTGGTGAAAGTTTCAAGAAATGCCAAGTGTGCCTGCTTTGGGTTACTAAAAATAGAACCCTAAATTTTAATGACGTATTTTGATTTTTTAGCTTTTCTTCTTTTTAGGGAAAAACTTTCCATGCATTTCAATGTGAAAGATTGTGAAATTTTGGGAACTGGGCAACTTTTCGACTTAGTGCACTGCATACTTTCTGATCTCAGTTAGGTATTACAAAGTTTTTGGGTTCGATGTTGGCATTCCTTCCACTAATATAGAGTTTCTGAGCTCAAGGCTGACTCTGAATCATCACTGCGCAATTCTAGTCATCAAGGTTGCTTCCCCTCATGGATTTGCAATTTTTGGGGGCAAGCCTAGAACTGTTGTGCAATGCTAAGGCATGAGGTTAGCTTGTGAGTTACAAATATTAAGTAAGTGAAAAAGCAAGTGAAAAAAAGAACATGTAAAAGATAAAAATTAATCAAAGCATGAATACATGATAAAAATGCAATATAAGATCCTATTAAAAGAAGCTTAGGATCCAAAATCTAAGGAAAGGAAAAAATTTGGAAGGTGGTTGTAACCGCTACATCGTTATTATGAACCTAAATTCTAAAACAATACACTTACAATTGGTTCCTTTCCTAGGATTGAATAATTAGGTTCTTGATGAGATAATTAAGACATGATGTGGAAGCCATCAAGAAAAGATTAGAGGAATATATACTAGAGAAAGAAGAAGAGTTTTCATAATAGAAGACCATAAATTTATAGGACAAACTAGAAATATGGAAGCAAGGTACATTTACTAAAATCTGCATGGAATTTTGTTTATTTCTTTTCTGTGTCTATTGCATGAATATATGAAGAGAGAAATATAAATTAATATTGTGTAATGAGTTGAAGTACTAGTGGTATAGGACCAGAAAGCAACAAATAGGTTTAAAACCATATACAAAATCAATTGAGATCTGCTTTGAAGGAATTAAAGAGGGATATGTTGTAGTCTTTTCCATTTAATGTAGTGAATCATAATTCTCCTCCATAGAAACATTCTCTAATGTCCTCGTATCATGTCACTGAAGTCATGAGAAATCCAAGGTTTTTTAACAATTCTTCCACTTGAATATACAATTCCTCCAACCCAATCTATTATTTTTTCACCATTGGTTATATAGTCTACTAGGTTCTCACTATACATGAATCTATGAAACTATATTTAGTGTGTTGTTTTTTCTCACATGCATAAGAATGGGTTGTTTTCATTCCTTGATTTTAAATAAGTACTCTATGGATATTCAAAATAGATTCTTGATGATAAATCCAAATATCAATAATTTTTATATGGGTGTGGTTTTTCTCAAATGTGTGATACACATGTAGAGCCTTCTTTATAGTAGCCAACCCATTCTTATTTCAATTATTTGCAACTTTCGAGGAAAAGGAATCTACACAACTAGTTGTTATGATTACCCAATATATGATGCAAGTAGAACTCATTTTGAGATAAGTTGAGTAGGCTCATAGAATATGTATGGTGGACATTGTATTAATGGATAAAAAAATGTGTTTCTTGGAATATTATTCTTTAAGGAAATTGGTTACATGACTCAAGTATCCCTTGAAATGGTATTTAAATCAAGGATAGGTTGTGTTAACACAATTGTTAATGTTGGGGGGTTAAACATCTAGATTGATTTCATAGAAAGCTCAAGATTAGATTCCTAGATGATCTCACCCTCCTTCCTCTCCTTTTTTCACTTGGATATATCATTTACCTACTGAGACTAATGACCGAAAGGGGGACAAACTGACATTTTATTATATATATAATATTGGGTAGTGTCTATGAACTTATTATTCCTACCTGTTGTTGGCGCTTGAGTAGATACAAGTTTTGGAGAAATGTGCAAGATAGTGTGCCACCCACTAATTAATTGGTCTACATAAGTCATGTTATTGGTGTAATTTTTTTCACTATGCACATACATAATGTGCATAATATTTTGCATCACACCGAAAATATTTCATAATGCATGATAAATTATATTGCACAACCACTTTCTATTAAGGAATCCATTAATTGTAATGAATTAATATATTTTTGTTACTATTTTTTGATTGACCAATCTATGCTTAGTGTTTATTTTTTAATTTTTAGTGTTTTCATAATTTTCCTAATTTAAAATTAGGTATGATGAAAGATTAGGTTCCTTTTTACACGAATATAATTCAATAAGTTTGCTATATAAGAAAAGACCCATATTTTAATCATTGAATTTGGTTCCATGAATCAAGATAATGAAATATTAGATTATTCCTCTTTCTTAAATTCTACATGTTAAACAAATTATTTAAATGGATTTTTAATGGATGGATGATGCAACTAATTAATGTGTATGTATATATTATTGAATATTTTCATGAATTCATGAAGTACATAATCTTTGTTCCTCTAATTTCCATAAGCCTCTCAGATGATAAATTATCCATTTAATGAATATTAGATATGTTGATGCTCATGGGGTATTTTTATTCAAGTATTTTGAACCTAAAATATAAAACACTATAGAGAAAACTAGTTCCTTTGCTAGGATATAAAAATTAGGCTCTTCATGAAAGGAGGAGATGACGTGGAAGCCATGAATAAAATATTATAGGACTAGATATTATATGAAAGAGAAGAGTTTGCATAATAGGAAACCAATAATATATATTTCAACCTAGAAAGATGGAAGAAAAGGTACATTTACCCAAATCTACATGGATTTTCCTTTGCTTATTTTCGTTGTGTGTTACATGAGTGGATAAAGATAGTGAAATAAATTAACCTTCTCCCATGAGCTCCAGAACCAGTGCTCTAGGACCAGGCAGAGACCACTAGGATAAAAACTCTAAATACGATCAATTGAATCTAGTTTGGAAGAATTAGAGGGATCTGCACTAGAAGTTTCCATTAAATGTAGTGAATCTTTTAGTAGTGCTAAAATAAAATTCAAATTATGCACGAGTGGAAGGTTTCTTGTTAATTGGATTAAGATGTTATTTGTTAGTAATGTGATAATGCAAGTGGAGTCCAACAGGATGGCAACATAAAACCCTGGCACTGGGGAGTATGAAAGGGAGGGGGAATAAATGAGGTATGTCAATAATGGATCTAGAGGAGTATAAAATAAGATGAGAAGGGTGACATGCAAGAAGATTTGATATTAGAGAGATAGTTAGGAAAGAAAGGAAAAATGGGAAGGTAAAGAAAGATGGAGTAATGTAAAGGGATGAGGATAAGTATAGTTACAACAACTACAATGAGTAAAAAAAGAGATGAAACACCAAAAGTAGGTGTTGGAGAGAGATATGCACCATACATGGGTGTATGGGGAGAGGAAAGGCCATCAAAGAGATGAAATGTTGAGGAAGAAGTATCAAGAGAGGATACCCAATGTAGTAAGCCTATAATTATAGGTAATGAAGTTCAATCCCATTTGAAAATCAAAATCATAACTAAATTAAAGTATTATGATGAGGAAGGTAGTCGTGACAGTGATATAGGAAGTAGTGAGGAAGAAGTTATTTATATGGATGAAGGGATCTTGGTTTTTTTAATAAGGTTTTCACAAATATATATAGAAGGATTTTTATAATAAAAAATGAAAGAACTAGGTAGGATCAAATAATCCCCTTTTGCAACCACCCCCATCTCATGTTTGAAAGAAACGAGCAGAAATATCAAGAGAAAATGAAGTCGGTAGTATTTTGCAGGAGAGGCTATAAGAATGTACCAAACTAAGTCAAAGTTACGTATCAATATTAGGTAGAAATGTTAGAATCGAGCCCAAAGTTGACTATGTGTGTAAGAGATCATTTGATGCTTAGAGTCCTAGTATTTCATGTTTTTAATTGAATAATTAGAAAATTGCAGGGATTTCAATAGAGTTGTTATAACTATTAGCATTGTCATGATTGTAACAAACCCACGATAAACCTCTTTATATTTTACATGTCATTTATATTATACATGCATATAGGACAATGTGCCTATATATATATATTTATTTGTGTGTGTGTGTGTGTGTGTGTGTGTGTGTTATGAGGTTGGAGTACCTATGCTATTTTAGGTTAGTGAGCCCATGTGCTAAAGGATGACATGCCTGCTTATGCAAATATATAATCACATGCATATTAATAAAAACACCCCATTGTTACAAACCAAGTTAGAAAATAGGTAATGGGTTCTAGAAAATCAGAAGTCGGAAATGGGGGCGAATGGCTAACGATGAGGGGCTTAAGCCAAAGGGGAAACACCAACCTTAATATGAGCCTAAATTTAGGATGAAGACTTGGAAGGAGAAGTGTAAGGATAGATATCCCTATCTAGGGCATGTTGGGTATTGTTGGGTTTGTGTTATATTATTTCCACGACTATAAGATGGTGGGTGGACCTACCCATGGTTTTGTTCATGGTTTTTTCAAATGGTCTTGGGCATGATGGTTTTATTCCCATGGTATTTTGTAGATATGTTCAAAGGAACTACAATTATGTTCTAATCCAGGGCGAATGGATTGGGGTTTAGGAATGATTCAACATATATATATATATATATATATATATATATATATTGTAAAATTGAAAGGAATATAATCGAAAATCAATCTGGTAGTCCCGATTTTTGGACACAGGAGAAATATTTGTGTATATTTGTTTCATGTTCTCACCATTGTATATTTTTTTTTTTTAAGAATTTGTTTTTGGGTAATTTCTCTAGAGGGTTAAAACCTACAGAAAGGGGTCGAGGATAGGGAAAAAGTTTTTAATTGTAAAACTAAAGAATAAGATGCTGATAGTAAATGAGGACCAACTAGAGAACATGAGTTAGCTCATCCATTTCCCACCATAGGGTGGAAAAGAAGCTTAAAGTATAGTTTCATGGACAATTTAGAAAAATCAAACCCCAAATCCATGATGTGAAATTGGAGGAAGTAGCAGAGCCATGACTGCTAAATATAAACTTGTATTTATAGTTTTATTATTATACTACTGAGTTAAAATCTATTTTTTCCATGTTTCATTTGTAGGGAAAACTGTCCCTATGGTGGGAAGAAGTTTGCAAGGTACACAATTTAGATAGGAATGAAGTTGCCGAGGAAGAGTTCTAGGAATTTTTTAGGGAGAAATATTTGAGAGAATGACTATTTGATGACCAAGAAAAGGAGTTTCATAAATTAAAATTAATACAAGTGTTTATAGAGGAATTATTAACAAAATCCACACATTTTTTATGATATGTAACTTATATTAAAGAGGATAAGGTGAAAATTTAGTGGTTTATAAGTTGTCTCCCACTCTACTCAAAGGACTAGATTGAGTATGGAAATCCTAAGACTATGGATGATGTGATTTACATGGACATGATTTGTTACCAACAAGATAAAAAGAAACATGATATTTTGAAGTCCTAGTTTCATAACAAGGAGATAATAGTGCAAGATAACGAAGGATAACAAATTAGATAGTTTAAGAAGGGAAGAATCACCATCTCAACAAGAATAATGGAATGGCCCCTAAAATAGAAGTGTAAACAGAAATTGGGTCTAAGTATAGAACCTAATAAATATTTTAATGGGAAAGAGAGAGATCCACTAAAATGTTAGGGTTGCAACGAGCCACACCTTTTATGAAACTTCGCTTATAATTCAAAAAAAAATCAACACCTTCAAAAAATCTAAGAGGCCTCCACTGTTAATGATGTAGCTATGAATATTCCTCACATCAGTGAAGCCATAGAGCAGCAACATGTAGAGCACCAATCCACTATGGTGGACTTAAAAGGTATTATTTATGACCCAATGTTTTTTATATTGTTTCATCATGATTGTAGCCTAAGTTACAGTAGTCCTAATCATAGAAAATTGTAAATTAGTGGCTGAAAAATATAAAGAACCCTTGCCTAGTTCAACTATCTATGGGTGCAAAAAAAAGAGTCTCTAGATAGATAAAAATATTCCTAATTGTGTTGGATGGGAAGGAAAATAAAGTAAATTTAAATGTATTACCATTAAACTCTTATGATGTCTTCATGTGTATGGAATGGTTGGAAATTCATAAGGAAACGATTACCTGGTTACCTATATGATTGATAATGATGATGTTACACCAATTTTTGGTCATCAGACCCTTTACAATTAGTGTAATATCCCTATTTTCACCGTTCTATAAATAGAAAAGAAACATAAAGGTCAGGGGGACCTTAGAAATAAAATACATAAATATATTAATTATGGAAATTAATATATAAATGTGGAAATAATACCATGAGGTAAAGACAAATTAAATTAGAGTGTAATATCCCTGTTTTTACTACCTTTATTAGATGGTTTAATAGTCCTGAAGGTTAAGTGGACCTAAAGGAAAAAAAATATTTTGGACATATTTTATTATTTTAAAATTAATAAATGTGGATGTGCAAATACTAGAGTATAAATGGAGACTAGGATTTCAAGTCCATGAGGATGGATAAGATTCAAAAGACTTTCTCAGATTCTCCGAAAATACTTGGAGAAAATAAATAAAAATTGAATATTAGATTGGAGATAAAAGTCTAAAAAGATACCTCAATGAAGTGGAAAGTTACTGAGAAGAGGTGAAATAAAAATAGAAAAAGGAAAAAGCAAGTTTTTAAGTACTTTTGTGGAAAAAACAAAAGGAAAGCCTAGGAAAAAGGGAAAACAATATCATGATTAAATGGACGCAATTATGGAAAATGTTGATGGGAAAGAAAGATTAAATAAGCCATTCCTGGGAAGACAAGAGGTTTTCTACAGCTTGGAGGAATTGGTCTCTGCTCCGGGGAGCTGTGGAGATAAAGCTCAAGGTTGGGTGGAAAATAGTGTTACCAAAATTGGTATGCACAAGGAAATTCAATTTTGTGTTAACTTTAGTGTGAGATGATCTATTGGTATTGAATTAGATTTTAATTCCATTAGATAGAAGTGTTTAAGAAAAGTTAATTCTATACACAATTATTGGTGAATTTCTGTGTAAGTTTTATTGATATAGTCTGGTGTATTTAACAGAAAACAATTGCAAAAACAGTAGTTGATCTGTATAGTAAAAAAGACAAGTAGAACTATACACCAACACTCAGAATATCTAAAACCCGTTAATAGGTTTAAATTCAAGGTTAGGTGTTAAACAATAATTTTGTAAACACATATAGATAAATACGTTAGAGAGAAGGAAACTTACTGTATTTATTAGAAATGTATTATCAACATTACTATGTAAATTCATAAAACATGTTTCAATACAATTGCAACTTATTGCATATTATCATAAATAACATAAAAGACAAAACTGGAAGAAACACATATATGAAATTAAAATCCAGCTAAATTTATGAGAATGAGTACATAGTATAATAGTGCAATAATATAAACCATGATAGGGAATGGTACACATATTAAAATTTAATTCTGTCATAAGTTACAGATAGAATTCATAGTCCCAATTTAAACAATACAATAGAATTATGAAATTTATTGAGTTCATAATTTTATAGGCGGGATTCTTCAGAGTAATATAGACCAACTTGTATAGAAAAAACCATAATCTAGTTTCAATGTATGAGTAAAAAAATATAAATTAGATGAGATGCATATGAACTATATTTGAAAATAATTACAGATAGAAAGATCTAACTCAAGGAAAATAGAAGTTAAAAATGAGATTATTACCTTATTGTTCTTAATTTGACAGTGGTATTAAATCTGCAAATAAAAATGTTGAAAATCATTAGTGAGGAAATTTGACGAAAATACAAGAGGAATAGGAAAGTAAATTCACGAAATAGAAGGAAGTGTATGTTACTTCTCGTTGAAAGTGTGAAATGGAGAACCTTTGAGAATCTGGGAATCAATGAAATTATTCCTATATATAGAGAATTTTATTAATTGAGGAATCAATAAAATTTACAAAGATTAAATCCATATTATTTTAATCTAATCTATTTGTATAAAATGAAAGGTTAATGTAGAAAGGAATTATGTAAAACTAGAAAAAGAAAATACATTAACCAAATGAATAAATTCCTGAATAGTGATGTGGTAGGAATATTATTAGAAACACAATAATTGCATGTTTAAAGAAGCGTACTGAGATAAATTTAGAGTTTAGTTTATAAACCCATATACATATAACCATTTAAGGGTTTAATAAATACATTGGTCAATTTATGAATTTAGATTCATAAAATCTAAATAAATTTCAAATAGAAAATATTAAAACAGACGTATAGAATATATATGGAATTATTCTAAATTATGCTACCAAGTTATTAACACAACAACTTAGCAAATATTATTGCAAGGGAATTATTGTAAAATGAGGTGAAGTGCTACAAATTCCTAGCTATAAAATCAAATTAGAATCGAAATGGAAGAAAGGAATTTCGAAAATTATAAGGAAATTGTAAAGAAATTGATTAAAACAACGTGGAGCTAAATAGAAAATGGGAAAATGTCCCAAGTGGAATTCTCATTGAAAGAGAACACCTAAAGCAAAGGAATCAATTTTCTTGAATGACAAATGAAAAGGGAAATGAATAAGCAGATATGCATATAAAATTTCAAACCCAGAAATTTCTCATTTAGATAAATGAGAATAAAATCAATATTAAAAGAGAATATAGAGAGGTATAGGTTGGTAGAAGTCTCCATAACTGAAACACCAAATCAAAAACGATGTATAGGTGTATCCACACGGTGGCCTTATATATATATATATATATATATATATATATATATATATATATATATATATATATATATATATATATATATATATATATATATATATATATATATTGACTTCCTTACCAACGATAAGTAAAATTAGTGAGAAAGGACTGAAGGTTAAGTGAGAAACAACCTCGACTATCTCATTTCTAGATTGACGGAATAGAATGGAAATCTTTAAAATAAAAATGCATTTATAAGTTGGGACAGATTTGTTCCAAAAATGAAATATACATAACCTGGAATAGCATTGGTAAGCCTAGGAAAGATAAATCGATTTACCATTAAAATTCTTACCTCATTGTTGCAGGAGATAAGGAACTTAGAGGAAAATGAGTTCAATGAAACTAAAGTGTGGGGAAAGACACCATTTGAGCTCCATGAGACCCGCAACAGAAAAATAAAATATTAATTACAGAGGAATAAAATTAAGGGAAATTCAAAACCAAAAAAAAAAATTATCTCCGGTCAATAAAATAAAATGAAATTTCACCTGAGAGAGAGAGGGCCTCGTGGGGAAAATTCCAAGTATCATGGCAGAGTTTCCATTCGTGAATTATCTAACCTACGTAGAAATTTAGACAATCATTCTAATGCGACAATGGCGTGGAGAAATGAGGGTGGTAGAGTCGAAGGCCGAAAGTTTACAAAATTAATAATGAAAATCCTTATTATGGTTTGGTTTTCATAAATCCCCTCAGGAGATACGACTTGATCCAAGCCATACACGTGGATTCAATCCAATGACGAAAACAATAACGACCCATGTGAATTCAATTAATTTGAATGTATTGTAAGATGGGGAAATCCCAAAGTCATAAATTACATAAAAGAAATCACTAGTATGAAATTTGGGGTTTAAATTCTAAATCACCAAACATGTATACGATTATCCTTAGAACTAATTAGTGACAAAGATATTAATCAATGGAGAGATTAATATAATATATGTGTCAAGTCAAAAATCCAAAATCGTATTCATAATGTATGCTTTGCACACTTTGAAATTAACAAAGAAATGTTAAATAAATATAAAGTTGTTATGTGTGAATAGTGGATGGACCACACAAAATCTTATATGATATTTCCTAACTATGAGTATTCGAATTTTGAATTAGTTAACATGGAATATAAATCGATATTACGGAAGGGTAAGAAAATCATAGTAATATAATGGTATATTCTATTAAGAAAGAAATGAAATCCTTTATATAGATTAGAAATACCTCTAAATTTATTAAAACGGTATATGTAGGTATTATAAGAAATGAATAAATGATGGTAGTATAAAATACTATAATATAATTAAGTTAGAACTTAATGCAATAGGTGGAGAATACTATTACAAGGTTAATTTTGAAGGGAGAGTATAAAGAGTACAAGTATACAAAATTTAATATACATATTATAATAATGATTGCAATAGGATGAGATAATGACGAAGTAGCATCAAACTAACTATGAATTGGTCGAGTTAGACAAGTGTAATCAATGGAAGAAAGGTTATACTTTGATTCATAAATTATAAATATCAATAAAAAGTGTAACGATAGAATTTGTCAAATAATGAAAAACTATGAATGAAGGAATAACAACAGAAAATATAACAACATAATTCGTCGAATAGTGACGAATTTATATAAAGTAGTGGATGAAAACTTAAGTAGTTATGCGATAAATAAATAAAAAAAATTGTGGTAAGCGAAGTTGTTAAAAATGGTATTAGAGCTCATGTTGAAACACTGGGCATATATGTGTCCTCACACAGAAAATTAAAATCCAAAATTTTGCATTAATTAAATTTTCGTGTAAAGTTATTTAGTGAAGAAAGTAAAACTATCATTATGAGCGATGGAGGAGGTATATTTGTAGATTTGGGTGGTGAGGGAAATCCACCAGATCAAAATGTTCAGTTGCTGGATATGTTTCAGCAAATGCAACAAGAACTAGTTCATCTGAGAACCAGTAATGAATGGACAAGACAAGTTTAAGGAATGGTATTTTCTATTATGTAGCACCTGGTGAAGGAAACAAGTAAATGTTACTAGTTCCCCTCAATGGGATGGATTCTTGGTTTTCCTCATTGCTTGAGCGTCACGAGTTTCTCTCTCTCAATGGTGTAGAAAAACTAAATATGTGGTGAACTCAAGTGGGAGCTCAAATGTTAAAAGAAAATGATAGCGGCAATGAGAATAATGAAAGTGAGGAATGAATGGAAAAACCCTCCTATTTAAAACAAATATTGATTTATCCATGAAAATGGAGAATAATAAAATATTATTAACCATAATCTAGATCTAGCCGCTTGGAATATTTTATTATATTTTGTTGGAGGAAAAAGGTATTTAAACTGGTTAAATAAATTTATTTATAAATAATAATAAAAATAAATTATTTACTTATCATTTAAAGAATGTGGTTAAAGAATAGTAAACAAATAATGTTTTGTTTAATTATTCCTAGGCGATTTAGTCAAATTTAACAAGGAATAATAACTAAATAATGATTAAATTAATTATTCCTAAAATTAGGTTAAATTACATAAAGATTGGATTCCTTTTCTTTTGTTAAAATATCTTGTTCATTCAAACACGAAACATGGGCCAACTCAATTCAATATCTTAGTTTGACGTTTTTCATGAATAAATTTTATTTTTAATGATCAGGTACCTCGATAAATCGACTCCCTTTAGAAAAGTATAGTCTTTTGTGTAATTTTTACAAGCATGCCTAGACTCCATGCATATGTAAATACTTATGCATAATTGTTACAGGTTAGTGTTACACTACATGCTTAGAAATATTTAATAATTCCTCTAGGGTTTGTGAGAAAGCCTAGCCGGCACTTGATACTCAATTTTATAAGTAATATGTTATGAAAGGATTTACTTCCAATTTTAAAATAGTGAACAATCCACGTCATGGAAGTTTTGAATGTGTTAGAATATAAAGAAATATAAAGTTAAAATAAATCCTTTTATTAAATATTCTATATGTAATAAGTCAATAATTGAATATATTTATTGTTGAGGTTAATCTAACTTAATATTACTTTTATTAAGAATTTATTTCCAAATGAATATAAAAATTGATTATAGGTAAAGAAAAACTAATAATATATTAGAATAAAAACTTAATAGTGATATAGAATTATAGTTATAATGAGAATACATAAGGTTATTTTGGAATTGTAATTTGCAACATCATTATAGTATTACTCACCTTTTATAATGCAAAGGATTTTTCTTGGAATTTATAAATACTTATTTTAACAATGAATTTTAAATATTGTATTTGTATATTATCTTATTAAATGAAATTATAAAAGGTTTCCATGATTCATTTTTGCAAATCCCCTTGGATTAGACGGATTTAAGTCTTTGGTATCGAAACTCAAACTTCACCATGGCTTTTACTTCGGTATATTCAACTTTGAGATTCTTAATTTCGTATAATTAGATCTGCACAGGAAGTGTGGGCCATGGCGCTTTCTTCGTCATGTGTAGTGATGTTGACAACCCTCTCATTATATGTAAGATACTTCTTGCATGTCATGTTTTTCGGTGGAATATCTTGGAAAAACATGTGGCGACTTCTGCCAGTGGAACACTTTAATCAATGTGACATTTGATAAGGTGAAACAATCTGCAATCTCTGATATCTCCTGCATTTCACCTCGTGACATGCAAGGTGGGTCCTCCCGAAAGATAAGCTTGTATAGAGGGATGATGAAATGATCAGTTAGTTTCTCCATAACTCCTCTATGGTTACAATCTAAAATAATATTTCAATAAATATACACGAAATTTTCTCTCAGTGTCCACACTAAGTTCATGCCAAGAAACTGATGTTGTGCAAAGACTGTGTCCAGTAAGTATGCATACATATAGAACCTTGCTTGCTGACCCTTGGGAGGATCCCGAGATTGTGTTGTATGGGATATTAACTGATGAGTTGAAAGATTTGACCAATTGAGCAGCTTCCTATATTTCACCACATAGTTCAATAAGATATCCCACCCCTCGGGAAGGGTCTATGTACTTGGTTGGTCATATATTATGCAAGATAATATGACCAAAAGTTTGTAGGACTTTCTAAGTGACATTTTATTCTACGTGTGGATCAGTGTCTATCTAAAATTCACTGGATCCTTCACCCAACCTCTAAAAATATCCTTCGTGCTCAAGTAACTATGGGTTTCAGAGAAAAATTAGTCTATGATATTTACTCATTCAGGAAGATGATACATTTGCTGAAAATATCCAGACATAAGTGTATCAAGATTATTCCCAGTGGTTTTTCTGGGCATCATATTTTTCTCATCAATGTGTGAGACAACCCAACTGATCACATCTGAACACGGTAAGGTTGGATACCTGCATGCAACCCTGTATAGTCCTGACTGATGGATGTTGAAATAAACCTATCGGTCCTCTAAATATGCCCCTATGTACATGGAAAAACATATTTAATATGCTTCCATGTTAGTTTCTATTCCCTTTCTACAAATAGCTGAGTGTCTACATATACTGGCAAGTTAACTGATGCTTGCTCAACTAGTTCCCCAATACTTCTTTCAATGGTTTCTTTTCAAGAATCTCTCTTACATGCCACAGTAATAGTGACTACTACAGAGGTTCTCAACAACTATTGTACCTATGGGACAAAAAATACACTCATGGAAACCAAACATTTGTTTTGAGAATAAACACTTTTAGGGGATGTTCAAGGAACAAATCGAGCATTTGATTGGAAATATTGGTCAATTTTCAGTGGTAATAGGGGTTGAATACCCAAGGGAACTATGCACTGTGTAGTCGTAGCTGTCACGATTGAAGCGTGAGGCTTGAGACTGTGCAATGCATAGTTCTTCCATGGTAGTGGTATGGGAGGGGCTGCACATTGCTTAGTTTCAATGGCCAGGGATGAAAAATGAGCCCTGCAACTGAACAATGCATACCTAGGTCAACTTGTACTATGTACTATGTTGTTTCAAAGGAAAATATCTCAGCTTGAGCCTTAAGTTTGCACAACACCTAGATGGGAAAAGTGAAAACTAACCAAGGGAATAAAAAATCTACCCAAGGGAAGTCCGAGGAACGATAAAATCCGAGAGATAATGTTTTCTTGAGTTCAAATATGAATAATTTTGAATGAAACAAGAAAAATCGAGTGAAAAATCTAAATAAACAAGAATAAAAACAAATCAGTGAGGAGATTTGCTGCAACGACGAGCATCGGTGCAAAAACAAATAAGTCGATGCGACAGTTGTGAAAGGAAAATGATAACTTGGAACAAGATTTATATAATATAAAGCAAGTTGAAGTGCGAGCATGTATGCAAAGAAACAAGAAAAACAAGACTCACACAAGTCAAATGACAAAAAGTGACACAAAAAGCGATAAATGAAAAACTCACCCAGAAAAGTGACAATGATCACATCAAAGGTTCCTTTATCTCCTCAAGAATGATAGATATCAAAGATAAATTGTGTAAATGAACTCTAGGGGAATCGATTAAATAAATTTGACAAAATTAGGGTTTATGACGCCCATACCAAAAAACGAGGAAAAAGTGACACATGGTGAAAGTTTCAAAAAATGGCAAGTGTTCCTCCTTTAGGTTAATAAAAATAGATTGCTAAATTTTAGGGATGCATTTTAATTTTTTATCTCTTCTTATTTTTAGGGAAAAACTTGCAATGCACATCGATGTGAAAGATTGTGCAATTTTGTGAACTAGACAACTTTTTGGTTTTGGTGCATTGCACACTTTCTATGCTCAGTTAGGTATTGCGCAGTTTTTGGGGTTCAATGTTGGGATTCCTTCGATGAATACATTGTTTCTGAGCTCAAGGTTGATTGAAAATAATCACCCTACAATTCTAGTCATCAACGCTTCTTTCCCTCATGGATTGCACAATTTTTGGGGGCAGGCCCATAACTATGGTTCAATGCTAAGGCATGATGTTATCTTGTGACTTAGAAAGATTAAGTAAGGGAAAAATCCAGTGAAAACAAGAACATATAAAATATAAAAATTAATAAAAGCATGAATAAATGATAAAAATGTAAGATAATCTCATGTTAAAAGAAGGTTAGGATCCAAAATATAAAGAAAGGAAAAATTTTGGAAGGTGGTTGTAACTGGTACAACATTATTATGAACCTCAATTCTAAATCACTACGGTAATAATTGGTTCCTTTGATAGGATTTAATAATTAGGTTCTTCATGAGAGAATCGGGACATGACGTGAAAGCCATCAAGAAATGATTAGAGGAATATATATTAGAGAAATAAGAAGAATTTTTATAATAGAAGATGAGAAATTTATAGGTCAAACTAGAAATATGGAAGAAAGGTTACATTTACTAAAATATACACGGAATTTTGTTTATTTTTTTTCTGTGTCTATTTCCTAAATATATGAAGAGAGAAACATAAATTACTATTGTGTAGTGAGTTGAAGTACTAGTGGTCTATGTCCACAAAGTAATAACTAGGTTGAAAACCCTAGACAAGATCAATTGAGTTCTTCTTCGAAGGAATTAAATAGGGATATGTTCTAGTCTTTTCCATTGAATGTAGTGAATCATAATTCTCCTCCATATGAAATTCTCCAATTTCCTCATATCATCTCACCAAAGTCACGAGACATCCAAGGGTTTTTAAGAATAGTTCCGCTTGAATCTAAAATTCCTCCAACCCTATCTATTATTTTTTCCACCATCGCTTATTTTTTCTCACATGCATAAGAATGGGTTATTTGCATTCCTTGATTCTAAATAAGTACTCTATGCATATTTAAAATATATTCTTGATGATAAATCCAAATATCAATAATTTTAATATGGGTGTGGTTTTTCTCAAATGTGTGATACACATGTAGAGTCTTCTTTATAGTAGCCAACCAATTCTTATTTCAATTATTTGCAAATTCGCAAGAAAATGAATCTACACAACTAGTTTCTATGATTACCCAACATATGTTGGAAGTATAACTCATTTTGATACAAGTTGAGTAGGTTCATCAAAGAGGGATGGTGGAAATTGTATTAACAGAGAAAAAAAATTGTTTCTTGGCATATTATTCTTTAAGGAAATTGGTTACATGGCTCAAGTATCCCTTGAAATCCTTCGCTTAAAATGGTATCTAAATCAAGGATAGGTTGTGTTAACATAGTTGGTAATTTTGGGGGGTTAAAAATCTAGATTTATTTCATAGAAAGCTCAAGATTAGAATCTTAGATGACCTCACTCTCCTTCCTCTTCTTTTTTCACTTAGTTATGTCATTTCCTACTAAGACTAATGATCGAAAGGGGGACACAGTGAAATTTGTTTATATATATGTAATAGTGGGTAGTGTCTATGAAATTATTATTCCTACCTATTGCTGGCACTTGAGTAGGCACGAGTTTTGGAGAAATGAGCAAGAGAACATGCCACCCACTAATGAATTTTTATACATAAGTCATGTTATGTGTGTAATTTTTTTCACTATGCACGTACATAATGTGCATAATATTTTGCATCACATCCCAAATATTTCATAATGCATGATGAATTTTATTTCACGATGAATTTATATTAAGGAATCCATTAATTGTAATGAATTAGTATATTTTTTATATTATTTTGTGATTGAAAAATCTATGGTTAGTGCGTATTTTTTAATTTTTAGTTTTTTCATGATTTTCCTAATTTAAAAGTATGTATGATAAAATATTAGGTTCCTTTTTACATGTATAGGATTCAATAAGTGTGCTCTATAAGAAAAGGCCCATACTTTCATCATTGAATTTGGTTCCTTGAATCAAGATAATGAAATATTAGGTTATTACTCTTTCTTAAATGCTACATGTTAAACAAATTATTTTCATGGATTTTCAATTAATGGATTATGAAAATGATCAATGTGTATGTATATATTCTTGAATATTTTCATGAATTGATGAAGTACATAATATTTGTTCCTCTAATTTTCATAAGCCTCTGAGATGATAAACTATCCATTTAGTGAATATTAGATATGTTGATTCTCGCACGGTATTTTTAGTTACGTATTTTGAAACTAAACTATAAAATACTATAGAAAAAACTAGTTCGTTTGCTAAGATATAACAATTAGGTTCTTCATGAGAGGAGGAGATGACATGGAAGCCATGAAGGAGAGATCAGAGGACTAGATATTAGATGAAAAAGAAGAGTTTTCACAATAGGAAACTAATAATATATAGTTCAACCTATAAATATGGGAGAAAAGGTACATTTACTCAAGTCTACATGGAGTTTCCTTTGTTTATTTTCCTTGTGTGTTACATGAGTGGATAAAGAGAGTAAAATAAATTAACCTTCTTCGATGAGCTCCAGAACCAATGCTCTAGGACTAGGAAGAGACCATGAGGACGAAAACTATAAATAAGATAAATTGCCTCTAGTTTGGAAGAATTAGAGGTATATGCACTAGAATTTTCCAGAAATATAGTGAATCATTTACTAGTGCTAAAAAAAAATTTGAAGTAGGCACGAGTGGAAGGTTTCTAGTTAATTGGATTAAGATGTTATTTTTGAGTAATGGGATAATGGAAGTGGAGTCCAACAAGATGGCAATGTAAAACCTTGACACTGGGTAGTATGAAAGGGAGGGGGAATAAATGAGGTATGTCAATAATGGATCCAGAAGAGTAGAAAATAAGATGAGAAGGGTGACATGCCAGAAGATATGAGATTAGAGAGATAGTTAGTAAGGAAAGGGAAAATTTGAAAGTAAAGAAAGATGGAGTAATGTCAAGGGGTGAGGATAGTTATAATTACAATGAGTACAATTAGTATGAAAAGAGAGGCAACATTAGAAGTAGGTGTTGGAGAGGGATATGCACTGTAGAGGAGTGTACAGGGAGAGGAAAGGCGATCAAAGAGATGCAATGTTGAGGAATAAGTATCAAGAGAGGATACCCAATGTAGTAAGCCTATAATTATAGGAAATGAAGTTCAATCCCATATGAAAATCGAATTCATACCTAAATTAAAGTATTATGATGAGGAAGGTAGTTGTGATAGTGATATAGGAATTAGTGAGGAAGAAGTTATTTCTATGGATGAAGGGATGTTGGTAGTTTTAATAAGGTTTTAACAACTATATATAGGAGGATTATTTAGAATAGAAAATGAAAGAACCTAGGTAGGATTAGATAATCCCCTTTTCCAACCACCCCCATCTCATGTTTCAAACCAAAGAGTAGAAAGATCAAGAGAAAATGAAGTAGGTAATATTTTTTAGGAGAGGCTATAATAATGTACAAAACTAAGTCAAAGTTAGGTATCAATATTAGGTAGTAATGTTAGACTACAGGCCAAAGTTTACTATATTGGTAACATATCATTTGATGCTTAGACTCCTAATATTTCATGTTTTTAATTGAAAATTTAGAAAATAACAAGGGCGTCAATGGGGTTGTTATAATTATTAGCATTGTCATGATTGTAACACACCTAGGATAACCCTGTGTATATTTTACATGTCATTTTTAGGTTATTGAGTTGAGAAATTTTTCGGGAATTTTGTTCTCATGTATACATGTATATAGGACAATGTGCATATATATATATATATATATATAATGTGCTAAAGGATGGCATGCCTATTTATGTAAATATATAATCACATGCAGATTAATAAAAATACCCCATTGTTACAAACCGAGTTAGATAAGAGGGAATGGGTTCTAGAAAATGACAAGTCGGAAATGGGGGCTAACGGCTAAGCAACGAGGGGCTTAAGCCAAAGGGGGAACCCCAACCTTAATATAAGCCTAAATTTATGATGGAGAGTTGGAAGGAGTAGTTTAAGGATATATATCCATATCTAGGGCATGTTGGGTATTTTGGGGTTTGTGTTATATTCTTTCCATGACTATAAGATGGTGGGTGGACCTACCCATGGCTTTATTCATGGGTTTTGCACATGGTTTTGGGCATTATGGTTTTATGCCCATGGTATTTTGTAGATCCAGTCAAGGGAACTACAATTATGTTCTAATCGAGGGAGGATGGATTGGGTTTTATGAATGATTCAACACGTATATATATATATATATATATATATATATATATATATATATATTGTAAAATTGAAAGGAATATAATCAAAAATCAATATGGTAGTCCCGATCTTGGGATCCAGGATAAAAATTTGTGTATATGTGTTTGATATTCTCGCCATTGTATATAGTTTTGGTTTTAAGAAAAATAAATTTGAGACAATTTCTTTACAGGGTTAAAACCTATAGAAAGGGGGTGAGGATAGGGAAGAAATTTTTAAATGTAAAACTAAAGAATAACATGCTGATATTAAATGAGGACTAACTATAGAACATGAGTTAGCTCATCCAAAGCCCACCATAGGGTACAAAAGAAGCATAAAGTAGAGTTACATGGAGAATTTAGAAAAATCAAACCTCAAATGCATGATGTGAAATCAGAGGAAGTAGCAGAGCCATGACTGCTAAATATAAACATGCATTTCTGGTTTTATTATTACACTACTGAGTTAAAATCTAATTTTTCCCTGTTTAATTTGTAAGGAAAAAAGACCCTATGGTGGGAATAAGTTTGCACGGTACACAATTTAGATAGGAAGGAAGTTACCTAGGAAGAGTTCCAACAATCGTTTAGGAAGAAATATTTGACAGAATGATATTTTGATGACCAATAAAATGAGTTTCATAAATTAAAATTAAGACAGGTGTTTAAAGAGGAATTAATAAAAAAATTCACACATTTGTTATGATATGTAGCTTATAGTAAAGAGAATAAAGTGAAAATTACGTGGTTTATAAGATGTCTCCCACTCTCCTTTAAGGAGTATATTGAGTATAAAAATCTTAAGAGTATGGATGATTTGATTTATAAGGAAAGGTTTTGTTACCAACAATCTAAAAATTAACATGATATTTTGAAGTCCTGGTTTCATACCAAGGAGATAACAATGAAAAATAGCGAAGGAAAACAAATTAGATAGCTTAAGCAAGGAGGGAAATGGGGGGCAGAATCACCATTTCAACAAGAATAATGGAATGACCCCAAAAAAAGAGGTGTAAACACAAATTGGGTCTAACTATAGAACATAACAAAGGATTTAATGGGAAAGAGAGATATCCACTAAAATGTTAGGGTTGCAATGAGCCCCACCTATTAGGAAACTTCCCTTACAATTCAAAAAAAATCCAACACCTTCAAAATAGCTAAGAGGCCTCCACTGTCAATGATGTAGCTACAAATACTCCTTGCATCAGTACAACCTTAGAGGAGAAACATGCATAGCATCAATCCACTATGGTGGAATTAAAAGGTACTATTTATGACCCAATGTTTTTGATATTAATTGATCATGATGCTAGCCCAAGTTACATTAGTCCTAAAATTATAGAAAATTGTAAATTAGTGGCTGAAAAATATAAAAGCCATTACCTAGTTCAACTAACTATGGGTGCAAAAAAAAGAGTCTCTAGATAGATTAAAATATTCTTTATTATGTTGGATGAGAAAAAAATATATTCAATTTAAATGTATTACCATTACACTCTTATGATGTCTTGATGTGTATGGACTAGTTTGAAATTCATAAAGCAATGATTACCTTCTATAAAAAAATAACTACCTATATGACTGATAATGATGAAACTCAAATTATGAAAGGTATTCCTATGCTTATTTTTTTATTTCCAAGTAAAAAGTCATAATTTTATTAATGAAAACAAAATTACATGTTGCACTTGTAGATAATTGTTGGAGATAGGCTAGTAAGTTACATCATAGAATCATAAATACATGGGGATAAAATTAAACTTTTCTCCAAGGACCTTGTGTTGGCATGGTAGAAATTAAGGCAAGCTAATTTTCTATTGTGGTTGCTCCATTGTCTTTATTCGAATCTGAGGTATCTAAGTTGTGTTGTATTTTGTTTCCTCCACTGTCCGGTGCCCCATGGTCCATTTCTTGTTGGGCTGTAGTGGTAAGTTCTGAAAGATCTTGAATCTCTTGTTCTTATGTCTCTTGTTTTGTTATTGTTTGGTTGTTTTCATTTGGGATGGGTGCATCCTCTTCTTCTTACATCTCATGCTCTAGTTCTTCTGAAGGTAATTTCTAGCCCTTGGTAGCTTTCCCTGTCTTTTCATTTTTTCTGTTGTCTCCTTTTGCTTCTGGGCATGTGTTTTGCAAATGCCCTGTGTTCCTACATATTCTGCATTTGAATGCATTGTTTTCATGGTCAAGATGTTGTGTCCATTTTTTTTGTTTATGATTCAGTTGTATACACTCTGGAATCCCTTTAATGAGGTCCACTTCCACACAGATGCGTGCAAAGGTGTAGATCCTTTCCTCCAAGCATTGGGTGTCAGTTTTTATGTATCTCCTAATGGTGTTGCATATGCTTGGAATAACACCTTCATTCCAGAAATGAAGTGGGAGGTTGTATAGCTGAACCCAGACTGGAATACTGATGACCTCCATAGTATTTTTGTCAAAATATGGAAACCATGGTATGGTGAAGAGCTCGGTGGATCCCTAAAACCATGGTCCATCCCCAAGAATATTGTCTCTGGCCTTCGAGGATAGGAACTTGAAAATGAAAAAGCCTTTGAACAGAGATGGATTTCACAGTCCATTGTCCAATTATTGAAAATCCAATGAAAGAGCTCCACTGGTTAGGGCCAGAAACAATTAAATCTGCAAATTAGTGCTTGTGAATCGAAGTTGGATCAGTGTTCATCAATCTTTGGAATATCTATTTGCAGTTCTGGCACATGATTTATTTGTTCCACAATGTAAGGTTTGGGGCCATTCTCTGCTGGTACTGTTGGAGATGATATTTTATTTTTCTCCTGTAATATGTTCTTGTATGGGGGACATTTGTGAAATAATTTTTGGATGTGCTGGGTCCCCTGGGGCCCTGAGATCTGTTTTGCATAGTTGTTCCACCCCTCAATCTCATATTTAGATAAATGGTGGAGCAAGGGTGAATGGAGTATTCTTTGAGTGTGCAAGAATATCGTAAAACTCTCCCACAATGTATTAGGGATTGAAAATGGCATGGATATCCAGTGGATATCCAGATGTTTTGCTTCAGGCCTGATACTTCATCAGTGTCTTGTATCTAGATCAAAAAACTATTCCCCATAGGGGGTTTTATGATAATCTGAAAACAATTTTCTCTTACCTAATTCACTTTTGCTTTGATGCTAATTTCGACTCTTCTTTGTTTCTGTTCTGACTATGGCGATAGGGGCTAAGCAGTTTTGATTCTAGTGCTCATCAACTTTAAAAGTTTTTAAATATGCCTGCATAAACCTATGCATAACGCAGTGTGTCGGGCACTCGGCTGCCTCTAAGTCCCGGAGCATGTATAGTAAACCATGTGATGTAGAGTACCCCATCTCGTTTGATATCTGTTGGCTTTAGATGAAAGCCCATGCCTTCAAACCTTAGAACCCATGATATAGTGTGGAGATATCACAACAAAAATGGACACATGTGAGGTGCCGTCAGGGTAGTCCATGGCTGCCATGAGGTGAGGTGTCGATGCTATTCAAGATATTTGATGGGGTATCGAATTTCGGATGCGACAAGGTGTGAAAAGCCCCATGTCCAGTCCTATTTCCCCACAGGCCCTATACCATTGTAGCAGTGGGTGCCACCATGAGGGACTGTAGAGGAACAAGCACATTGTCACCATCGTGAAACCCTATACCTTCGCATTGCTGCCATTCTCCCTGCTCATTTCATAAAACTGGCACTCCTAGATGCTTAAGGTCTCGAATTATTCTTAGGCTTATTTCATTACGTCAAATATCGACATTATGGTTAAGGAAAGTAGCTAGGAAATGGTGTCAAATATTTTCCATTCATATCGAAAAATAGTTTGGAAACAAAACAATAAAATTAGTGGAATAGGCAGTAGTGAGAGAATTTCGATATGTTTCAATAGAAAAAAAATTGGAACTATCTCCCAAGAGGGAGATATAATTCTGTATAAAGTTTGTACCTAGAGATGTAGCAGTATCCAAAGCTCCATATCAAATCATAATCTCAGAACTCATTGAATTGAAAATTCAGCTTCAAGAATTGTTATCAAAAGGGTATAATAGATATGTTTTTCCCCCATGGGGTGCACCAGTCCTCTTCATTTAGAATAAGGATGGTACATTTAGGCTATGTATAGGCTATCAATAATTGAATAAGCCAATAATAAAAAATCAATACCCTTTACACGGAATTGATGATTTGTTTGACTAGGTTAAGGGAGATATCATGTTATCCAAAATAGATCTTAGATATGGATATCATCTACTAAGGATGAAAGGGGAACATATTGTTGGGTGTGGAGCCTGATTATATTTTTGATTAGTTAGAGGTTTTTTATTTTAGTCATGTTGGATCCTTGCTCCTAATGGGGTGGAAATTCCACCCATTTAATTGGCATTAGGGGGGTTGAAGGGGAGTAATGGTGACTTTTATGAGCCCCCACGAGTAGGGGTTCAGGGGAAACTCCCATGAAGGTAAAAAGAGATGAAAATTTTTCTTCTAAAGTATTGTAATTTCATATTCAATCTAGGCCTTTTATTAGGAGGATGATCTGATGATAGAAGTTATGCTAATTTAGGGTTTTTTCCGTAGAACAAAACCCTCACTTTATATGAGGGAATTGTATTGGGGTTGTGTAGTATTATTATCAGCAAGAGAGATAAGAGGTTTTGTGAGAACGAAGTGGAAATTACAGTGGATTCGTTGAAGGTTGTATTCCTTCATTTTATTCAATAATATAAGAGGAAGGATTAGTTATTTCTCCATGGACTAAGCCTAAATTGGGAGAACCACATATATCTGTCTCTATTTCTTGATGCGTTTTTTTTATTTTTGTTTCCAAAATATTTTATGCATTTAATTGCTACATTAATTAATTTATAGAAACTGGTATGATAGTTGAAGGTCTATTTTGCTTATAAAATCACATGAGAGAAGGGTCCCTAGTTCAAGTGGGAGTAAATGAGGAATATGGTAGGCTTAGGGTTGAGAAATTTAACGGGTAAAAATAACAGATGGGGAAAATGCAGATGGAAGATTATTTGTATCAGAAATATCTATACCTACAATTGAGAAAACATTTAAAGAAGATGACGAGTATGATAGAGGCAGAATGGGAGTTTCTCGATAGAAAGGCACTATGGACAACACAATTATGTTTGGCAGCATTGGTGGAATTTAAAATTTCGAAGGAAGCGACAAAAAAAATGCTTAATGATGGCATTGGCCAAATTATATGAAAAAAACTTGGCCTCAAATAAGTTATTTCTTCTGAATAATCTATTTAATATGAAGATGTCATAAAATGAATCTATTGATAATCTTTTAAATTAATTTAACACGATTTCTAGTCAGTTAAGTTCTGTAGGGGTTATTTTTTATGACGAAGTTAAGGCTCTGCTACTTTTGTTCTTAGTGCTATAAATTTGGAATGGATTAGTTATCGCTATTAGTAACTCTATCTCTGGACCTAGTACTTTAAATTTTTATGATGTTGTTGGTGCCATGTTTAGCAAGGAAATGCGATGGAAAAGATCCGATGAGACATGAGGTAATTCTCCTACTACAGAGACAAGGGTAATAAAAATTGAAGGAGGAAGGAGCCAAGGAAATCATAGTAAGTCGAGAAAACAAAGATCAAAATCCAGATCAGGTATAGTGTGCTTGTAATGTGGGAAGAAAGGACACCAAAAGAAAGACTACAAATCTCGGAAAGGAAAAGAAGGAGATGGAAAAAAAGAGATTAATCATAAAGAGAATGTGAGAGGTGATGTGTTGGAATTTTTCTTTTATTATTTCATTATAAATATTATTGATGCCCAAGTGGTTGGTTTATGGGCTTTATTCTATGCTACACTTGATAGGAAAAATTTTCATGACTATGTTAAAGGAGATTTTCGACATGTTCATTTTGGTGATAATAAACCCTGCAAAATCATTGGAATAGGTAAGGTTTTTATAAAGTAAAAAAAAATGAAACCAATGACTATTGAAGGAGGTATGTGCTCCAGATTTGAATAAAAATGTAATTTCAACAAGGAAATTAGGTGGTGAAGTTTGTGTAACTAAATTCATCGACAAAACTTAAAAGGTCACTAAAGGAGCCTTGATAATAGAAAAAGGAGAATAGGTCGGTAAATTGTATTTATGCAATGGTATTTCTTATTCTCTTAATTATTTTACCTCCACGGGAGCAGATATGACATTATTGAATCATAGGCTCGAGCACAGGAGTGAGAAAGGGATGTAGATGCTTCACTCAAGAAATTTGTTGTGAGGTTTGAAGCATGTTAATTTGGATTTATGTGAAAATTGTGTTTATGGAAAATAGAAGAGAGTCAACTTAATCAGAGTTGGGAAGGAAACAGAGAGTGAAAAATTAGAGCTTGTGCATATAAATGTATGGGAACCTAATCAAGTATCATCTGTCAGTGGCTCTCGCTATTATGTTACTTGTATTCATGATGCAACTAGAAAAACATGTATTTATTGTATTCATAATATATATGACACATTTTATACTTTCAAGAAATGGAAAGATTTGGTTGAGAATGGCACGTGAAAGAAGTTTAAGTGTCTCAGATGAGACAATGGAGGTGAATACTACAACAAGAATTTTTTATAACTATTGTTCAAACTATGGGATGTGTAGAGAGAATACAGTTTCAGGAATACCACTGGAAAATGGTGTGTCATAAAGGATGAGCATGAAAATCATGGAGCATGCAAGGTGCATGAGATTGCATGGATAATTGATCCTAAAATTCTAGGAAGATGTTATAGATACTCATGTTTATCTAATAAGTAGAGGGCCTTCAATTTATTTGGATGGTGGAATTCCAGATGAGGCATGGACAAGTAGCAATGTAAACTACTAATTTTTAAATACTTTTGTCTGTGAAGCCTTTGTTCACATTAATAAATAAAATATAAAAAGGTTTGAGGAAAAATCAAATAAATGTACCTTTATTGGATATGATGTTAATGATTTTGGTTATTGATTATATGATTATGAAAATCACAAAATCATTAGGATTAGAGATGTCATATTCAATGAAAATGTATTTTATAAGGATCAAATGAAGGAAAATAAATAGGAAAAGGAAAAAAAAAAAGAACACACAGTCATTGATGAGATCACAGAAAAATTAAAGGTGCCTGAAAATTATAATGATCAACAACCACAACAATAAGAACAACCGCAAAAGCAAAAAGCACTGAAAACTCCTGAAAGTGGTGTTAGAATATCTACTAGGATAAGTAGACCCTTTGAACAATATTATACTTCATTATATTTTGTATTTTCCATTGATTCTAATGAACTAGAAAGATATGAAGAAGTAATGCAGGTAGAATCTAGAAAGGAGTGGGAGAAAGCTATGGAACAAGAGATGGGCTCCTTGATGCATAGCCATACTTGGGACTTAGTCAAGTTTTTTGTGGGTAAAAAAACATTGCAGAATAAATGGGTTTATAGGTTGAAGGAAGAATATGGAGGAGGATAGAGGTATAAGGATAGACTTGTCATGAAGGGGTTTGCACAAAAGACAAGTATAAACTTTGATGAATTTTTTTCTCCTCTTGTTAAAATTACTTCAGTCAGAACTATTTTATGTCTAGTAGCAAAAAAGGATTTTCATCTTGCGCATTTAGATGTAAATACAACCTTTTTCCATTGGGATTTGAGGAAGAAATTTATATGAAACAACCACAAGGGTATGAGTTCAAAGGTAATGAGAAATTAGTGTGAAAATTGAAGAATATCTTGTATGGCTTAAGACAGGCTCCAAGGTACCGGTATCTAAAATTTGATAGGTTTATGTCTGAACAAGGTTATACTAGATGTCACTCTGAACATTGTATTTATCTTAAAAATAAAAATTATGGAAGTTATGTTATATGGTCATTATATGTATAGGACATGCTTTTTACAAGGTCTAACATGTATGAAATAAATATGCTCAAAGGAAAATTGGAAAATTCATTTGAATGAAGGATTTGGGTGTTGTGAAATACATCACTTCTATGAGAATAACTAGAGATAGGAAAAATCACAAATTAACATTATCTCATATTGAGTACATAGAAAATTTGTTGGAAATATTTAATATGCAGAATGCAAAACCAGTTAGTACACCTTTGGCTAGACATTTAATCTTAGTAAGGAGATGTGTCCTAAGACTCAGAATGAGATGGATTATATGTGTAAAGTTCCATATGCATCAGTAGTTGGAAGCTTAGTGTATGCAATGGTTTTCACAAGGTTTGATATTGCACATGGAGCAGGATTTTTAAGTAGGTATTTGAAAAAACTGGGAAAAGAGCAATGGATGGCAATGAAGTGGATTCTCAGGTATTTGAAAGGTACCACAAATCAAGAATTATTCTTTGGTAGTTCAAATATTACTCTACAGGGATAGTTGATGAAGATATGATAGGTGATAGAGATAAAAAGAGGAGCACCAAAGGGTATGCGTTTACTATAGGTGGAACAACTGTCAGTTGGGTTTCAAAATCACAAATATTGTTGCACTATCAAAAAATGGAAGAAAATTATGTTACTACTATAGACGGTAGTAAAGAAATGATTTGGCTACAAATGATTATGGATGAATTGGACAAGAAGTAGGAGATGTGAAAGTTATACAGTGACAACCAAAGAGTCATTCATCTTGGAAAGAACTCAACATATAATTCCAAGACTAAAAATATAAATCTCAAGTAGCATTTCATATGGCCAGTGTTGGAAGATGGACAATTGAAGGTAGAAAATATACACACTAGCCAGAATCCAGCAAAAATGTTAAAAAATTAGTCACCAGGAAAAACTATGATCCTCCTCAATTTCAATTCCTCTTGAAGTATGAGGATGAAGATGAGAAAAAACTAGGTCCATCAAAAGTATTTCTCATTTTTTACGTAGCAGGGTCCATCAAAAGTATGCAACATGGATCATCCTTGTTGCATCCAATGAGTACTACCACTCGAAATTTGAGTAAAACCTCAGGGAGATAAGTTTAAAATACAGGTTGAAAAGTAGTATTTTTTTTTTTTTAACTTTAATTTAATTTAATTTGTTTACCCCAAAAATGGTGATTCATCCCCCATGGTTGACTTCATCATCTTGAATCCTATTGGTTCTTTTAATGTCTATTTTTTTTTACATTTTTCTTAGGAGGCCCATTTTAGACCCCAAAAGTTCTCTAATGACGGCTCTATTGATATGAAAAAAACCATTAAATATTTTCAAGTAGTGGAACATGTCTATTTTAAAGTGCATCAAAGGAAAAATTCCCTGAAATTAGGGATTTTTTCTAAATTAGCTCCGCAATATTGCAGGCCATTTGAGATACTAGTCATATGTAGGCTGGTAGTAAAGAAATTAGCTTTACCGACTCATATTAAAACTCACAAAGTGTTTCATGTATCATTGTTAAAGAAATATATATCTAATCATAATCATGTAATTAATTATATTGTGGTATAATTCAAGCCGAAAAGAGAGTTCCAGGTTGAACTTGTACATGTTTTGGATCAGAAGGAAACTCCTCTTCCAAATATAACCATTTCTTAGGTCAAGGTGCATTGGTTATTGATTTTTCTTAAGGATATATTGTTCTTTGTTGTAGATAATTTAATTTTGAAAATTTTCATCATTTACATATCACATTGACCCCATAACATGTTAACATCATAATATATTATGTAGAAAAAGAACATTAATATTGTAGTGGAAGACAAAGGAACAACAAAAGAAAACCATGCACAAAGAGGACACTAATATTGAGGTCATAGATCAAGGAAAAACTCCATAAGGGGGACACCAAAATGAAATTTTCTTCTATTAGATATTCATCAATTGTTCAGTTGAGATAAAAGGTACATCCATAATGGGACACAAATATTTCAATAAAAAGTACAAATGTTTTCAAGGTCCAACCATGGTAGAAAACATTTGAAATCATCAACATAGGACCACAACATATATCCATGTCATCATAAGAGACATTGTCATCAATAGTACTAAAGACATTGTTGTCACTATCATATCAAGGGTAACTATCGCATGTCAAAGGCACTATCATATATCTCGAGAGAAGTATATCATTATCAATACCGTCTCAAACACACTGTCACATCATCATAATGAACAGGGCAAAACCTACAAGGGAACTATCATCATGTATCAGGTAAAAATTTACATCACTGTCCAAAGTTGCATCATAATAAATATCAACTATGATCACTATGGCTTAATATCAACATGGTCACAATATATTATGTATCAATAATAATATCATCATAAGAACATGGCCATTGCGAATGATTTTGTATCAAATACATCAAAATGTCATCACTATTTACATCAATGTCACCATAAATCAGAGATTACTTCAGAAATGTTTCATTAACTCAATAATACTATTAATACAAGTCATATTTCAATATACCAAGAAGATCTTACCATAGTGTCAAAATGAAAGTACATCATTGATATATATCAGTATATATATGTGTAATAAAAAGCTACAACGATACCAATGTCACAACAAAATCATGCTACTACAAAACTAGTCATAGAGAGTGTAGGGAGACTTTCCATCAACTCATATCGAGACCCTGCCACTACCATGGTGAGAAAATGTCATTTTGTGCATCATAGTGAGATAGATGATGCCATTGTGTATCATAACGATGAGTGTTATTCACTTTTATAGTGTGATTTTATTGTGAGATACTAGAGGATCAATTTTTACCATGATGTCACTCGGTCGATGGACCAATACGTACTTCACTCAATGTATCACTATGAATCTAAGTCAACGAAACAATATGTAGACGCTATGACGCCTCCTTATTTAATTTTTTTTTTCTTTTTTTTTTTCGATTTTAAGTATTAAGTATATATATCAATATATAATACCCCCTTGTTCTTTCTAGCTCCAAATTCCACTAACCCCCTTTTTCCCAATCTATAAATATATCTATAGATACCTAGTCATATTGATTACCAAGCAATCATTTTACTTCAAGTCTTATGCTTCATTTACTCACTTTGATAACATGACAATGTGTCCCCTAATTTCACTTATTAACCTCTCACATCTTCCACTCGTATGTCAACCCTATGTACACACTCTTACGTGGAAGTGGAAGATATTTGTAATTGGTGTCATGGCGCTAAGGCCATTTCTCATCCTATATAATAGTATGGTTAATATGTTTGGACTTGGTAATTCGTCTCATGAATGTACGTCCAACGTCATTCCCTTACTAGACTCTAACTTCTCGTTTGGATTTAACGTTAGCTCAACGATATGGAGAGTAATATAATTTCCGAATGTTTATGAGTATCATGCCAACTCCACACGGTACGTGTAATATTGATGAACTAGAGAATACTCTGCATTGAGCCTCACACTACAGCTTGAGTTTAATTCTGGACAAGACGTCCACATGACTTGAGATGACTTTGCTTATCTGTTTGTGTACCCCATCATACAATCAGATTTAGGGTTTCTGACCCCGGGATTTTCGTCATCGATCCTTGTGACACTAGCCCGATGATTGAAAAGTGTAGCGTTGAGACATTTAGGGTTTTCCTCCTACATTTTCTATTAGACCTATTTGACTTACTAGTTCATCCTTCTCCAAATTCTTCTCTCTTCCAGGCATCATTGCAAGAGGCTCGCTTAGACGAAGTTCATCATTTTCTATTTGGACGCAATGCGTTTCCCATAACCAGTTAACTCTTTGGTTCTTCCTCACACATTTTCTTTGTTATCTCTTAATTTTGAATTTGGCTTCGGCGTTGAAATTTGTTGAGCGTCCTCACCCTATCTCGTAGGTGGAGACGAGGGTCATTCTGGACAGAAATTCTTAGAGAGTTGTGTTTTAATGCCACCGCCATGCCCTGGTAACTTTATTTTTTTTGTTTCTCGTTCTCAGAGATTTATGTGGTTTTAATTTATAGTTATCGTTGCATAGTTTGATTTCCTCCTCTAGCTCCAAACCAGAAGGTATTGGTTCATTTCCAGCCACAGAGCTTAACTTAGTTTTCATTTTGTCTCAGGTAGAATGATCTCATGGGTTCGATCTTCTCGGCGCCACAAACCCTAAATGGTAAATGTCACCATTTCACCATACACCATACCTTGACGCTGAGATTTCTTCATTGAACTTATGGATACGTTCTGCGTTGATATTTCTCTGTCACTAATTTAAATTGTAACTAATTTGATTGCAGGTAATGCAGTTCTTCCGTCATGTTGTCACGAGCTCTAGTATATAGCTCAATTTTGTATTTCCCCTACTAACTCAGGGTTACGCTCTTCGTTTACAGGTTGGTAGATGTTATTCTACGTCTGTCGACCCTGAAGATATAATTTTACTTGAAATTCTATGCTATGGTTATGAGGGCTAGCCCACTTAGCGATTCTATTTTATTGTGTAACGATAACATGTATTAAATTTCTCATCCGTCATAACAGACTTTCGACTCAAACTGCCAAATCTTGGATTTTGTCCATGAACCCATGTTGACAGGATGCTCCAGTTCTTTCTATTCTCTGCTATTTGATTTGGTATATTGGTATTAGCTGAAATCTTTTGTTAACTCCCAGCTGGATATATATATATATATATATATATATATATATATATATATATATATATCTGTGTGTGTGTGCCTCTATACTGATTCGTTTCATGTTTCATGCATGCACAAACCTAGGTTTGATGTAATTGATTTTTGTCAATTTCAAACATGATTACAACTCAATATAATGCATATAATTTAGTAAGGGAAATTATGTCGAAATTATCGAGTTTTTTCGATAATAGAATAGTGTAGTTTTAATACAAATTTTGTTTTTCCTTAAAATCTCTATTTCATTAACATTTCATTCGTGCACCATCAGTTTTGGCAACATTTACAAAAAAATACGTTTATGTCAAGTAATATGTCAGAATTCTCACAGTTGACTATTATAATTTCTTTTCCATGGGTAGATGATCGAGACTAGGCGGACTTCTCACCTACGGAAGTTTTAATTTTGATTCTAATGAACTTTATCAGAACTATTTTTCTGTGTATCAATTCTACATATCAGTTCATAAAATAGGGAAATGTTATGTATAAGAACAGACTGCTTTACTAGTTATGAATTCGTCAATCATCTTACTTCCTCTTCTCTGTTATCATTTAATTTTAAGTAATTAAATTTGCAGACTTTGGTAATACATATGTATATATGCATGTATCTGTTTCATGCCCCATAGTCTGCCTTCAGGGCCTACTTATAGCCACTATAAAGGGTTATTTACATGATCTGCACTCTAGAAGCAATTATACTTACACAGATTTAATTTTTCTAAAAGAAATGGTGTAAGAGAGTCAATGACTCCAACTGTTAGTAAGCACTCCTAACCAGCATTTCTTTATGCTTTACTAGTGTGTCTCGATTTTTGCAAGCAACTTATGAATTCTGTCTACAACTGATCATAAATTTTTGTTTTATATTTTACTATGAATATGTAAACTAAATCTATTAGAAGCCAAGGATATCATTAATATCATGATTCCGGTTTGTTTCACAAACATAATTCTTACAGGTTTAATTTATAGTGCAACTACCCCAACTCCTATCTGGAGCCTGTATTAAATTTTCATTGGCATGTATCTACATCTATAAGAGTATAATCTTACCACAATCACCAGTTATTAATACATAAATCTAGGTTTTTTTTTTTTTTTTTGAAGCAGAATAAAGTTACACTTCAATTATTCCAGGGAAGCATTTATACTCTCTCCAGATTTAGACCACCCCATGGTTTAAAAATTCTAGCTAACAGTGTCCCATGGATTTGTTCCTACTACCATACAGAAGTTAGGAGAACTATTTCTTCTATTTAACTCTGTTAAAAGTAACGAAATTCATTACACATCAATTTAACTCAACATAATTACCATAGTACTATCCAACAATATCAAATTTAATTACTCAGAAAAACAATATGCGTACCACTTCTACAATTGAACAACCTCCCAACCTTAGAGTTCTTCTGTCCTCAAGAACTCACCCCCGAGATGAGATCATCTCCTAGAATAGACCAACCCCAATCTGTTCTGGAGTAGCTGATTTAATCTTATGCTCCCCAAAGCCTGTTTCTAATTCTCCATCTAGAATTGCAGGATGGTTTTCTTCCTGTTTGCCTAAGATTCCCTTATTTAGGGACTTTTAAAGCTGCTTTCTGCTTTTTCCAGCTTTTTACCTCTTCCCAACTACTCTCCACCTGATTGGGGAAACTAGATTTTTCCTCGAAAATCTGATTTAGAAATTCTTTCAAGGATTTTTGAAAGATTTTTGGGGAAAGTATTAGCCTCTTTCTATACCTTATGGATTTGGCAAGTGATCTCATAATTCTCATTTGGTCAATATGCACAGAATTATTTTATTTATTTTTCACAATTAAAAATTAATTACATCCACACAATACTTATCCATTGGGGTCCACTCCCCTTTGGATTTAAAGTTCAAATGTCTAGCTTGGAATAAAAACATAAACTAGGGGTGTTACATATTCCCCCGCTGAAAACAAACACCGTCCTCGGTGTTGACAACTAACTACTAGAGTTCATTTTGAAAATAGATATGGATATTTTTCCAGCATCTCAGATTCTCTTTCCCATGTAGCTTCTTGAGCAGTAAAGTGCTTCCACAACACCTTTACTCCAGCTACTGTTCGATTTCTCAATTCAATTTCTTCCCGCTCCAATATTTGAAGCGGCTCTGGAAGGAACTCCCCTTCTGGTTCCACTTGTATGACATTCCAATCAACAACTTCATGAACTTTAACATGGGGTGGTAGGGCCAGCTTATAAGCCACTGGTCCCACCCTTTCTAATACTTCAAAAGGCCCACAATATCTAGGAGCCAATTTAGCACAACTGCGAGCATAAAGTGTGCTCTTTTTGGGTTTAATACATAGGTACACATGATCACCCACTTTGAACTCTCGATGCAGCCTCTTCTTGTCAGCATATTTTTTTTGTCGATCTTGTGCTGTCTTGATATTTCTTTGTATTTGTTTGAAAACCATTTCTATTTCTTGTAAAGTATCTAGTCCCAATACCAGTTTATCTTAAGGTTGGCTCCAACTTAAAGGAGTATGACACTTCCTTCCATAAAGTGCTTCAAATGGACTCATTCTGATGGAGGATTGATAGCTGTTGTTGTAGGAAAATTCAGCTAAATGCAAGTAGTCTTCCCATTTTGATGGCCTATCCATCACATACATTCTAAACATATCCTCCAAAATCTGATTTGTTCTCTCTGTCTGACCGTCTGTCTGAGGGTGATAGGCAGTGCTAAAATTCAGCTTAGTGCCCATGCCCCAAAATAGCCCTTTCCAAAAATTTGTTGTGAATTTAGCATCTCTATCTGAAACAATCATCTTTGGGACCCCATGTAGCCTTACTATTTCTTTTAGGAACACATCCACTACTTGGGCTGTCCCAAAAGTAGATTTCATAGGTATGAAGTGTGCCACTTTTGTTAACATGTCTACTACTACCATCATTGAGTCATGTTGGTATTTAGTTCTGGGTAACCCTGTTATGAAGTCTATAGAAACAGTGTCCCATTTCCATTCTGCAATCAGCAAGGGATTTAGAAGACCAGCACGATGCTGATGCTTAACTTTAACTAGTTGACACTCCATGCATCTAGCTAAATATTCTGCCACATCTCTTTTCATTCCTGGCCATAACAATTTATTTTTCAAAGCTGTTAACATTTTCTGATATCCAGGATGCCCTGCATATGGCTATTTATGGTATTCATCTAGGATATCCTTTTTCAAGGACTCTACATTTGGGAATATAATATGTTTTTATAGCAGATCATTGCTTTTTGGTTTTGGGTGTACTTAGCCATTTCCTTTTTCTGCATTTTTAATTATAGATTTTCATAATTTGGATCCTGATCAACTACCTTTTTAACTAGTTCCTCTAAATCAACACTAGCACTAGTTCTAATGATGCCTATGTTTTGGCAAGCATTTCTGCTTAGTGGATCAACAATTTTGTTTTCTTTTCCTTTCATATGTTTTATCTCCATATCGAATTCACTCAGAAAGGATAACCATCTGGCTTGTCTGGCATTCAAATCTGTTTGAGGAAAGAAATATTTGAGACTAATATGATCTGTCATTAATGTAATTTTTTTTCCAAGGAGATAGTGTCGCCACATATTTAAGACATGAATTACCACCGCCAATTCTAGATCATATACACTGTAGTTCTATTCATGCTTCTTAATTTTCCTTGACTCATATCCAATAACAGAATTCTCTTGCAACAGAACTCCTCCCAATCCCTCTTTGCATGCATCAGTGCATACCACAAGCTCTTTGTCAGGATCTGCAATTTTCAGTATAGGGGCTGTAGTGAGTTTTTTTTCTATTTGTTCAAAACTGTTTTGACATTTCTCAGTCCACTCAAATTTGGTGCCTTTCCTCTGTAATGAAGTTATGGGATATACTATTGCAGAAAATCTTTCCACAAATCTCCGATAATAACCTGCAATCCCCATAAATGATCTCACCGCTGAAACATCAGTTGGCACCGACCATTCTCTAATAGCCTTTATATTTTCAAGGTCAACAACCAACCCTTGTTCAGAAATAATATGTCCCAAGTATTGGATCCTGTCCTTATAGAATTCACATTTATTGAATTTGGCATATAACTGGTTTTCTTTCAAAGTTTGCAAAACTATCCTCAAGTGCTCTTTGTGCTTCTCCTCACTTTTTGAGTAGACTAAAATATCGTCTATGAACACTAGTATGCATTTATCCAAGTACTTGTTTAAAACACTGTTCATTAAGCACATAAAGGTGGCAGGGGAATTTTTCAAACCAAAGGGTAGGACTACAAATTCGTAGTGACCGTACCTAGTTCGAAAAGTTGTTTTACTAATTTCTTACTCCTTAATTATGAGCTGGTGATAACCAGTCCTTAGATCAATCTTAGAAAATACTAAAGCTCTTCTTACTTGATCAAAAAGATCATCAATTTGGGGCAAAGGGTACCTGTTTTTAGTTGTC
Source organism: Pinus albicaulis (assembly GCA_034641835.2). Lineage (NCBI taxonomy): Eukaryota > Viridiplantae > Streptophyta > Pinopsida > Pinales > Pinaceae > Pinus > Pinus albicaulis. The sequence goes on along the minus strand of CM076569.1, from coordinate 813,667,221 downwards.
AACTTATTCAGCTGACGATAGTCAATGCACATTCTAAAGGTTCCATCTTTCTTCTTCACAAACAGCACCAGGGCTCCCCAAGGAGATACACTCGGTCTGATATAACCCTTATCCAACAATTCTTGCAATTGCATTTTCAATTCCATGAGTTCAGGGGGACTTATTTGATAAGGGGATTTGGAAATAGGTATTGCTCCAGGCACCAAATCGATTGCAAAATCAATCTCTCTTTTGGGGGGAAGATGAGGAATCTCATCTGGAAAAACTTCCTTAAACTCTCTTACTATTTGCAAACTATCCAGCGGGTTTCCCTCAGGTTGCTTTCCTAATTCTTCGACATGTACATCATATACTTGATATCATTTCCTAGTTGCTCTTTTTAATTGTAGAGCTGATATTTGTCTTATAGAGATTGGTTTTGGTTTTTCTTTGAGGATAAAAGGTTTCCCTTCCTCATCTATGCAATGCAGAGTTTTATCCCAACAATTCATCATAGCCTTTCTCTTTTCCAACCAGTCCATTCCAATCAACAGGTCATATGAGCCTAAGGGCAGAATGTTTAAGTTTACTTCTGTTTGAAAATCATTTAATTTAATTGTTGTTTGAGGTAGCTTATGAGTTACTTTTCACTTGGTGCCAGTGGCTAGTTGGACCAACCAAGACTGCTGAAATTTTTCAGTTTTGAGATTGCATTTCTCTACAATTTGTGGACTAATGTAACTCAAAGAAGCAACCGGATCAATTAAAACAATAACAGATTGGTCATCAATTTTACCTTCCATTTCAATCATGGTAGCTTGGTGTTTTGCTTGTCGATTCTCCAAAGCTGCACTGATAGTGGGTATATTTCTTGCTATGTCATTTACTGTGGTAGCTTCTCGATCCCTAATAATCATCTGAATATTCTGGTGGGGACAATCCCTCAAGAGATGAGGTTCTTCACAACCCCAACACTTCAACGGTTCCTTCATTTTGACTGTTCCCTCCTTCTTATTATCTCCCTCTATTTTTTTTGAACCAACTTGGGACTGAGCAATTTGACTTTCCTTGGGTTTGTTAAATTTCTTCTGCTGATCGTCCCTGCCAAAGTTCTTCAAGTAAGTTGGTTTCTGTTTCTTCCCCTTGAATTCATTCTTATTTACCCAGCTTTTTCCTAGTTCACTCTTGCCTTTAAACTGCTGGTAACACAATCTAGCTTTCCTCACCTCTTCATCCATAGTTTTGGGATTATCAAACTCTATTTTCTCCTTATACATAGTAGGCAAACAGTTCAAAAACCTTTGCACCTTTGCCTTCTCTTCCTGAATATAAGGAAAATACCTTAGCATATTTGTAAACTTGGTGACAAACTCATCTATGGTGAGTTGTCCCAATCTAAGTCCATGGAACTCCTTTTCTTTATCATCGTAATATCGTTCATTTAAATGGAAATTTTTAAACTTGACTTGGAAATCTTCCCAAGTTGACCAATTTTTCATCAATGGCGTGAACCATTTTCGTCTCCTCCCACCACAAGGTAGCTTTACCCTGCAATTGGTAGACTGTCAATCTAGCTTTAAGATTGCTCTCATATTCATAGACCTGAAAATACTTAATCATATTCAGCAACCAAGCCTCAGCATCTTCCTCCTTCTCCCCATCATAGGAGGGAGGTTTGATCTTTCGGAATTCCCCCTATAATTCCTTTTTCTACTTACACTGGTGTCTAGTAGTGTCCTGTTCCTCAGAATCATCAGAGAACTTTCCTTTCTTCCTCTTTCCAGAACCTTCACCTTCTTGGCTATTCCACGAAGTCAATTCTCTTATGAGCTTTTCCTTCTCGTCACTGGCTAATGACAGTCTGTCATTCTGGCTTCTTAGCTCAGCCATTTCTCGTTGCAAACTGTGCAACATAGCCATCACCGGAGCATTAGGATCTGGTGTATTATCTTCATCACGCAAATCAACATAGATTTCATCACCTTCAGCCATTTGGTTTTTCTATCTCAGCACCAGTGTACACTAAACAACACATATCAGCAATAATAATAAAAAAAATTCCAACAAGAAATAATTTATACGGTGAGAACAACAACAGCCCAGTGTTATCTAACATGAGCTCTGATACCATTTGTCATGCCTCCTCATTCATTTTTTTTTTTTTCGATTTTAAGTATTAAGTATATATATATCAATATATAATACCCCCTTGTTCTTTCTAGCTCCAAATTCCACTAACCCCCTTTTTCCCAATCTATAAATATATCTATAGATACCTAGTCATATTTATTACCAAGCAATCATTTTACTTCAAGTCTTATGCTTCATTTACTCACTTTGATAACATGATAATGTGTCCCCTAATTTCACTTATTAACCTCTCACATCTTCGACTCGTATGTCAACCCTATATACACACTATTACGTGGAAGTGGAAGATCTTTGTAATTGGTGTCATGGCGCTAAGGCCATTTCTCGTCCTATATAATACTATGGTTAATATGTTTGGACTTGGTAATTCGTCTCATGAACATACGTCCAACGTCGTTCCCTTACCAGACTCTAACTTCTCGTTTGGATTTAACGTTAGCTCAACGATATGGAGAGAAATATAATTTCCGAATGTTTATGAGTACCATGCCAAGTCCACACGGTACGTGTAATATTGATGAAATGGAGAATACTCTTCCTTGAGCGTCACACTATAGCTTGAGTTTAATTCTAGACAAGACGTCCACATGCCTTGAGACGACTTTGCTTATCTATTTGTGTACCCCGTCATATGATCGGATTTAGGGTTTCTGACCCTGGGATTTTCGTCGTCAATCCTTGTGACACTAGCCCGATGATTGAAAAGTGTAGCATTGAGACGTTTAGGGTTTTCCTCCTACATTTTCTATTAGACCTCTTTGACTTACTGGTTCATCCTTCTCCAAAGTCTTCTCTCTTCCAGGCATCGTTGCAAGAGGCTCGCTCAGACGAAGTTCATCGTTTTCTATTTGGATGCAATGTGTTTCCCATAACCAGGTAACACTTTGGTTCTTCCTCACACATTTTCTTTGTTATCTCTTAATTTTGAATTTCGCTTCGGCGTCGAAATTTCTTAACTGTCCTCACCCTATCTTGTAGGTGGAGACGAGGGTCATTCTGGACAGAAATGCTTAGAGAGTTGTGTTTTAATGCCACCGCCATTCCTTGGTAACTTTATTTTTTTTGTTTTTCGTTCTCAGAGATTCATGTGGTTTTAATTTATAGTTGTTGTTGCATAGTTCAATTTCCTCCTCTAGCTCTAAACCAGAAGGTATTGGTTCATTTCCAGCCACAGAGCTTAACTTAGTTTTCTTTTTGTCTCAGGTAGAACGATTTCATGGGTTCGGTCTTCTCGGCGCCACAAACCCTGAATGGTAAATGTCACCATTTCACCAGATGCCATACCCTGACGCTGATATTTCTTTATTGAACTTATGGATACGTTCTGTGTTGATATTTCTCTATCACTAATTTAAATTGTAACTAATTTGATTGCAGGTAATGTTGTTCTTCTGTCATGTTGTCACGAGATCTGGTATATAGCTCAATTTTGTATTTCCCCTACTAACTCAGGGTTACGCTCTTCGTTTACAGGTTGGTATATGTTATTCTACATCTGTCGACTCGAAAGATATAATGTTACTTGAAATTGTCTGCTATGGTTATGAGGGCTATCCCACTCGACTATTCTATTTTATTGTGTAACGATAACATGTATTAACTTTCTCATCCGTCATAACAGAGTTTCGACTGAAACTGCCAAATCTTAGATTTTGTCCATGGACCCATGTTGACAGGATGCTCCAGCTCTTTTTATTCTCTGCTATTTGATTTGGTATATTTGTATTAGCTAAAATCTTTCTTTAACTCCCAGCTGGATATATATTATCATAGCCATATATATATATATGTGTGTGTGTGTGTGTGTGTGTGTGTGCCTCTATATTGATTTGGTTCCTGTTTCATGCATGCACAAACCGAGGTTTGATGTAATTGATTTATGTCAATTTCAAACATGATTACAACTCAATATAACACATATAATTTAGTAAGGGAAATTATGTCGAAATTATCGAGTTTGTCCGATAATAGAATAGTGTAGTTTTAATACAAATTTTGTTTTTCTTGAAAATCTCTATTTCATTAACATTTCATTCGTGCACCATCAAGTTTGGCAATGTTTACAAAAAAATACGTTTATGTCAAGTAATATGTCAGAATTCTCACAGTTGACTATTATAATTTCTTGTCCATGGGTAGATGATCGAGACTAGGCGAACTTCTCACCTACGGAAGTTTTAATTCTGTTTCTAATGAACTTTATCGGAACTAGTTTTCTGTGTATCAATTCTACATATCAGTTCATAAAATAGGGAAATTTTATGTATAAGAATAGACTGCTTTACTAGTTATGAATTCGTCAATCATCTTACTTCCTATTCTCTGTTATCATTTAATTTTAAGTAATTAAATTTGCAGACTTTGGTAATACATATGTATATACGCATGTATCTGTTTCATGCCCTATAGTCTGCCTTTAGGGCCTACTTATAGCCACTGTAAAGGGTTGTTTACATGATCTACACTCTGAAAGCAATTATACTTACATAGATTTAATTTTTCTAAAAGCAATGGTGTAAGAGAGTCAATGACTTCAACTGCTAGTAAGCACTCCTAACCAGCATTTCTTTATGCTTTGCTAGTGTGTCTCGGTTTTTCCAAGCAACTTATGAATTATGTCTACAGCTTATCATAAATTTATGTTTTATATTTTACTATGAATATGTAAACTAAATCTATTAGAAGCAAAGGATATCATTAATATCATGATTCCGGTTTGTTTCACACACAAAATTCTTCCAGGTTTAATTTATAGTGCAACTACCCCAACTCCTATCTGGAGCCTGTATTAAATTTTCATTTGCATGTATCTACATCTATAAGAGTATAATATTACCACAATTACCAATTATTAATACATAAATCTAGTTTTTCTCTTTTCTCTGAAGCAGATTAAAGTTACACTTTAATTATTCCAGGGAAGCATTTATACTCTCTCCAGATTTAAACCACCCCATGGTTTAAAAATTCTGGCTCACAGTGTCCCATGGATTTTTTCCTACTACCATACAGAAGTTAGGAGAACAATTTCTTCTATTTAACTTTGTTAAAAGTAGGGAAATTCATTACACATCAATTTAACTCAACATAATTACCATACTACTATCCAACAATATCAAATTTAATTACTCAGCAAAACAGTGTGCATACCACTTCTGCAATTGACCAACCTCCCAACCTTAGAGTTCTTCTGTCCTCAAGAACTCACCCCCGATCTGAGATCATCTCCTAGAACAGACCAACCCCAATCTGTTCTGGAGTAGCTGATTTAAGCTCATGCTCCCCAAAGCCTGTTTCTAATTCTGCGTCTAGAATTGCAGGATGATTTTCTTCTTGTTTGCCTAGGCTTCTCTTATTTAGGGACTTTTAAAGCTGCTTTCTGTTTTTCTCAGCTTTTTACCTCTTCCCAACTACTCTCCACCTCATTGGGGAAACTAGATTTTTCCTCAAAAATCTAATTTAGAAATTCTTTCAAGGATTTTTGAAAGATTTTTGGGGAAAATCTTAGCCTCTTTCCATACCTCACGGATTTGACAAGTGATCTCATAATTCTCATTTGGTCAATATCCACAGAATTATTTTATTTATTTTTCACAATTAAAAATTAATTACATCCACACAATACTTATCCATTGGGGTCCACTCCCCTTTGGATTTAAAGTTCAAATGTCTAGCTTGGAATAAAAACATAAACTAGGGGTGTTACAGACGCGAGCCTTAAAATATTTAGAAACCACTTCATCTTATATGAATGCAGCTGTTGGGTGACTTACGAACTATCCTATATAAATCTAAGCTTTTGCAGATAAAATCAAATTTCCCATATCCCATATTTAGGTATTTCCACTTGAACGAAATGGCGACTTGAAAGAACCAAGCCAACTTTGTATTCTTTTGGAGGGAAAACATTCTAATTCAAAATTTTCTCATTTTTATACTAAATATATTTTTACACAAATTGTAGATTGCTTGTCCCAAACATTTTTGTGCCTTATCATTCTTGTTGAATGATGATCAATGTAGAGCATTCTCTCTTAAGCAGTCTCTAGGTGGAGGCTCACCTATGAGCTGCTAAGTTTATGAATATACCAAGTTTCTTCAAATTTTATCACAAACACTAAAAATGCATATTTATATGTTCTAGAAATGATGATTGATTATCCATATTTTTCTTTTAAAAAAAAAAAAATATTAAACACTAATTTTATGGTTTTTATTATATTCCTAGTTTTTTAAAATTATTGTCCTTTTAGTTATAAATTTTAATCTTTATAATCATTTATATTTTAATAAAAGTGACTTATATTCATCAAAATTAAATGTAAAATTTCTCAACAATAACCTAAAATTAAAATCAAAATTAAAATTTTCCAAAATTTTCGATTGAAATCGTGCTATATCGTATAAACAAAATAAAGATTATATATTTATATTTCGAATAGAATTTAAAATTTTTAAAAACTTGTGTGCCGTAAGATTCCAATTTAGACTGAAACTAAAATATATCGTCAAAGAAGATTATGTTTCAAATTAAATGAGAAAATGCAGTAATTGTGGTTATGGCGTACGCGATATTATAATTTACAACAAAATAAAATAAAAATTATATAGGATTAAATTTGAAATCAGAACTAAAAAAGAAAGGGCGGTTATGACGTACGCGATATTATAATTTACAACATAATAAAATAAAAATTATATAGGATTAGATTTGAAATCAAAACTAAAAGAGAAAAGGCTTTAATGATGGACGGTTGCCAAACACGTATGAAAAAACACAAAGATTCTGACGTTCTGACCGAGAATACCAGATAAGTTTAACCGATTAAATTTGAAATCAAAACATGGACAATGGAGATAAGTCATAAAAAAAAGCAGAAATATTCTAACGGGCACTGCCAGCTCATGATGGGTAAATTGAACCGTTGAGATTTTGTTTCTTAAAGGGAGGGTTGTTTCGGAATAGCGATGAAGGAAAAAACTAAAAAATATCTATACGTTCAAGATTAAAACAAGCAAATAAAGGGTTGGAATTTTGAAATTTCAAAACAGGGTTACTCGTCAAATTTGTCAATCTTCACAATTTTAAAGGATCTTGATGGTTTTATAATTTTTTTAACTGTATTTTATGGAAAATTATTTCATGATGGGAAATTTGCCCATCCATGAGTCCGGTGTGTGTTTTTTTAGATCTACGAGGATAGATGTCTATGTGATGTCTATGTGGTTTAAATCCCCGAAGGTTATTTGCCTTTGTTGTATAGTGTATAGTGTGAGTCCTTATAGTCTACATCAATTTTCACCTTGTAGTGTTTTGTATATGGGTGTTCAATAATGTGATTGTTCAATGTGGTATTTTATGATGTTAATTTTTTTTCATGATGTGATGTTTATATTATTATGTGATTTAAATGGTTTTGTAATTTACTATGGTTTTACTAAATATTACTCTAAGTGATAATGATGGTTATTCTAATAGTCATTGATAGATATAGAAAGTAATTTAAAAAGTTACATATTGATAAATGTTGAAAACAATTCTAACTCCATATATTTTCCATAAGATTGTATCCTCTAACATATCAGCTTATTTACCAAGGAGTTCAGAGAGCATTGACTTCCATCTACTAATCACGTAGATATAAGAACCATAGAAAACTTTCCCTTTGCAAATAGAATATCCATAACACATCATGTTCCAATTGCTCCAACATGCAACATTCTACAAGGAACTATGTCTCACTTGTTTTCTTTCTTCAACCACTCTTCCCAATATGCTTCTATTCTACCCAATATGCTCTTACTCTAGAGCCAATGCTTATTCCAATTATCTTGTATGCCGCACTCAACATACAATACCCACAACACCCTACTTGTGTCTACTAACTTTATGATCTCCATTCATGAAGCCCATAGTCCAACAACTTGCATTTCATGTAGACCACTAAAACCTAGACACAAAAGCTACTAGCCATTAAATAAACACCCATGACTTAACAAATTTGACATATTTCTAATTTTTAAAAATTATAATCGTTTTAATTATAACTTTTAATCTTTATAATCATTTATATTTTAGTAGAAGTTATTCATCAAAGCTATATATAAAATTTCTCAATAATAACCTAAAATTAAAACTAAAATTTTCCATTGAAATTGTGTTATATCGTATAAACAAAACAAAGAATATTTATTTATATTTAGAATAGAATTAAAAGTTCTTAAAAACTCTAACATGTCTGGGCTCATATTCCAATTTATACTGAAACTAAAATATATCGTCCAAGAAGATTACGTTTCAAATTAAATGAGAAAATATTATAATTTACAACAAAATAAAATAAAAATTATATAGGATTAAATTTGAAATGAAAACTCCAAAAAGAAAAGGCTTTAAGTATGGATAGTTGCAACTTGCGAGACAGGTATGAAAAAGAATAAAGATTCTGACTGATGATGTATAAGTTTAACGGAGTAAATTTGAAATCAAAACTTGGACAACGCAGATAAGTGATAAAAAAACAGAAATTTCTAAGGGGCACTGCCAGCTCATGATGGGTAAATTGAACCGTTGCGAATTTGTAAGGGAGGGTTGTTTCGTAATAGCCACAAAGAAAAAACTAAAAAATATCTATACGTTGAAGATTGAAACAAACATATAAATCTCCAACCTTATCTTGCTTTATGTGTGGTCCGTTGTGTGTCATTTAAGTCTACGAAGATAGACGCCTTTGTGGTCTAAATCTCCGAAGGGTTTTGTCTTTGATGGGGGATGGTGGATTGAATTGAAAGATGGTGGATTGAATTGAAAGATATATGACTAATTGGTAGAGATATGACTATTATTTCCTGTGCAGTACATTTAGAAGCTTTAAATTGCTTTGTAAAGCCATTCAGCCATATTGAATTGAAAGAAATACTCTTGGTAGCTGTACATTTAGTTACTATTACTTCTTGTCCAGTACGTTTAGAAGCTTTAGATTGCTTTTTAAATCCATTTAGTTACTATTAATATTATCTTTTTCCTCTCAAATGCTATCATTTCTTTCTGTCCATTTCATTGGAGATGTTCATTTCTTGGCCGAGTTCAATAGAGAAAACAAAAGAGACGGAGACTTGCATATGGGTGGAACACTACAAGATTCTTTGACCACACAAATTTGAGCTACAGGTACATAATACCTTCCATTCTCATTCAATAGTTTGACCCTTATTTTGTTGCCCTACAATGGCTGCATTAATCAATTTGCGACGAATCTGCGTTATCTAGTAAATTTAATATTTTGTGAATAGTGGTTTGAAAAAGCATTTTTAATAATTGAACTTTTTAGTAGTTTAATCTCGTATAGTATATTTCTCATTATTTAACCACGATGTCCTTTTTTAATCAGTCTTTTACGTGTTTATGGTATCTTTATCTAATTATTTTTTTATTATTTGCTGCCTTTGTTTAATTAGTTTTTTTATTGGTCTTTTTGCTAGCTTAATCAATGTGTCACTTTTAACCGACCCTTCTTTACTTGTGGAATACTTTTTTTTTCATTAGCTGATTGACTAGCGACACAATTCTTTCCCTCCAATTGGCTGACAAACGTAATGCAACGCTTACCGTTAGCCCTCATTTAACGCTCGCCTACATTACCACTTAATTGCAAGTTGACTTAGTTTAAGAATTTCAAAGCTAATCACAAAATCTGTAATATTATTGAGCTCCATTTTTCCTTATTCATGTGATTTCAAGCATTCACCGAGTACATGTTAAAATGAAAACAGAACAAAAAAAACATCAGAAATATAATTATTATTAAAAAATGATTAAGGACATCTCTTAACCACACTAAACAGAGATGGCGTTTAGGATTTTACATGTATTTAATATCAAGTCTCTTTATGCCCAAATTCATATGTCGACAGTCAAATCTTCATTATTGGCCCATACTAAAAATCTTAAAGAAAAATGATTTAAAACAGATTAAGTGTATCCTTAGATTGTGTACTTAGAGTGTGCATTTTTCTAAAGATGTGTATCTTTTTCCATTTCCTTTGTAATTTAGTAATTATTATGTGTTATCTTTTTCCGTTTCCTATCTAATTTAGTAATTATTATTACACAGTAAAACCGCTTCATCATCCTCTAGATAAATATTAGTACCTTGGTAACTCCTTGCTATTTACCTCTCTGCATTTAGACTTCATCCCCAAGTTCATTTCAAAAAGGATAAATAGTAGATTCAGATGGTAAAAGCTTTAGATATGGGCTGGAACAGTAACCAAGTCTCTTGAATTAAGAGCATTGGAAGTGTATGCATGCTTCTATACTTGTGGTTTTCGTCTTTGATATGTAGAATGATATAAGAGTTCTTTTTTATTTTATTTTCTTAATTAATGAATTTTAAAACATGATAAAATTATAATGAAAATGTATTTAATTCGTGTGATTCTTAGTTTTATCATTTATATTAAGATTTATAAGATTATTAAAACAAGAAAGTTATATATATATATATATATTTGATTTTCGGAAAACAAAAAGAATATGGTGCCACTTATCTATATATATTATTATTATTTTTTACAATAAGAGAATTAACTGTATTTTTTGTTATAATGAAAATTAATATATATAATATATTAATTTTACTTTTTAGTTAGTAATTTAAAATTAAAATTTATATAAATTTTTTTGCATAGTTAAAAATATTTTGTTATAGATAATAAGTTTTAATTCAAATAATCAATTTTTTAATGTATAAATTTGTATTATATAACTTTAAACTTTATCAATTTTACTCTGATATTGATCATTGTTATATATATATATATATATATATATATATATATATATATATATATATATATATTAATGTTTCTTATTCTTTATTTTTTACAATAAGAGAATCAACTGTATTTTTTTTTATAATTTAAAAGTAATATATCTAATATCTTAATTTTATTTTTTATTTAATTAATTTAAAATAAAAATTTATATGAATTTTTTTGCGTAGTTAAAAATATTTTGTTATAGCTAATAAGTTTTAATTTAAATTGTCAATTTTTTAATGTTTAAATTTGTATTATATAACTTTAAAATCTATCAATTTTACCATCATATCGATTATTGTTTATGTAAACGGTTTACGTAGCTATTTATGTGTGGGATACACTTTTATGATATGTTTTTCTTATTAGTTCACCCTATTTTGTATACTCCAATACTCCAAATTCAATAGTGTATGTCCAACTCTTTAGTCAACATTAAAATGTAGATTTTTTAAAAATATATATGGTTACATGATAAATGTTTTTAATATTGTGATTTTGTTATAATCTTAGTATACGTCTAACTCTTTACTCCACATTAAAATGTAGATTTTTTAAAAATATATATGGTCACATGATAAATGTTTTTAACAATGTTATTTGGTCATTTTTTTTTTCTAGATTACAGTGATATAATTTGGAGTAAAACTTAAATGGTATATATTTAAATCTTTACTCCACATTTAAAAATGAATTTTTGTAAAAGTATATATTATTACATTACAAATTTTTTTAACATTATCAATTTCTCAAAAAAAAAAATAGCTAGGTTATGTTACAATATGATAGGGAGAGTATAATAGGCTAGGCTATTGTAGGATTGAGCACACTACGTTAGGCTAGAATAGACTAGTACTTGCCAAAGAAATGTATACTAGAGTAGGTTAGAGTAGGCTAGGGTAGGACACGGTTGGCTAATGTAGAGTACATTAACAAAAAATAGGATTCGACAGAGTAGGTTAATGTAGAGTAGGTTAGGGCATGTTAGGTGAGCTTATGCTACAATAGGTTAAGAAAGGTTACACTAGGCTAGATAAGAGTAGGCTAGCATAGAGTAGGATAGAGGAAGGTTTAGTTGACTAGGAGAAACTAATGTAGGCCAAGCTAGGGTAGGTTATAGTAGGATGGGATATGTTACAGTAGGATGGGAGCTAACTAGGGCAGGTTATAGTAGGAGGGGATATGTCACAGAAGCATAGATTAGGATATGATAGAATAGTGTATGCTAGAGTAGATTGGGATATTCCAAATTATGCTAGTTAATCTATAGTAGGATATGATACATTATATAAGTCTAGTATAGTTTCTACTAAAGTAGAATAGAGTAAGAAACATTACATTTATTTAGGCTATGTTGGGGTAGAGTATGGGCTACGATAGCATATAGTAGGATAATTTAGGTTGAGACAGGGTAGAGTATCCTATGTTAAGTTATAGTAGCCTAGGATCCATTATCTTAGACTACGCTAGTATATAGTATATAAGAATGGATTAGTATACAATAGGTTATCCTTAATAAAGACAGGTTACATTAGGTGTGTATAAGTTAAAGTAGCACACAATAGGCTAGGTTATTCCAGTGTGGGAAAGGTCGGGCTAGAGGATGCTAGAGAAGAATAGGATGGTGTAGATTAAGATAAGATAAGCTATGGTAGCAAAAGTAGTCTAGGATATTAAAGGTTAAATCAGGGCATCTTAGACATGAATAAATGATATAGAAAAATCTGAATTTTGACATAATACGCGAACCTATGAGTTGTGGGCCCACATAATAATTGGAAGCTCGCAACAGCGGATCCCTTTATCGGACTTCGCAACTTAAAACAAATTCGCAATCGCAATATAAGGTACATCGCATATAGAAGAATATACGATATCATAGATCAGAAATTTTATGATCTTATAGATTGCAAGGTTTAAAAAATAACGTTAATGATTTAAAAATATTTATTCTAATGCGAAGTTGTGATGACGATGTCACATCGCAACATCGCAACTTCCATAGCTTATCACAAATCATCCTCCCGCAAGTTTAAGTCTACACTGATGACTGTTAAACCATATTATCTGCGATGTACGATATGCACTTGATCGCTATGCCAACATGTGCCTCTTGTTCATCGCGTCGAAAGTTATATCATTTAACTTGTGACATCCTAACGCATAAATATAATACTTTCCGATTGTGATTTGCGCTCATTCGTCCATCCATTGTTGTTCTTCTGTGTTGTGATCTTCATCGTTCGTTCATCCTTCACTATGATAACTGTCGATAGAATTCACGTTTCAATAAATTTGTATTCTGCCATAGCTTTTATCTACAGCCAAGTTCATAGGAACTTCGTTCACCACTCATACTCACACAACCTATCAATTAACAGAAAAGAATGCGTATGTATACTGAAATCGGAATTAAATAACACCCAGATATGGTAAGATCTAGAACATTGCTGGATACTGAAAAATAAACAAATTTCATTATTAACTTGATCTCGAATACAAGCTAAGGCCACTATGGCCTGAGTCACAATTTCGCCCGCAGGCTACATTGTGTTCCCCCTATCATACAATACAGACTTACATTATAAAGAAATTACAAAGCGAGTGGATAATTTAAGATCCACAAGCTTCTCCCATAATCGCTTAATGAACCCCTGAAATATCTCTCTTTAATTACATGGCAAATAATTAAAATAAATCAAATCTTCTAGAGACATATTGATTCCATCATTTTAGCTCTATTTCATGGAAATTAGCCCCAATTTACAAACTTTCTTCCATGTTTCACCTTTTGCAATGTTAAATTTCAATTATGATAAGGATGGTCTTATGCTCCTTCATCAGACTCCCAAGGTACAAAAATTTTATGACCTCTTGGTCATATGCCTTCTTGATCTCTGTAAAAAGTCTGATACTTGATATCAATATCAAGTCCTCTTCTTCAGAAATTCTACCCACATCCTTTGTGGAATTTCCTTTGTGATCTTTCCGTAACAACATTTGTGAACTACAACAAAACCTCTGCAGTAGAAGGTCCTCCCTGCTACACGATACCTCACTAAGCTTATCTCCTCTTAGCTCAGTCTATCAGCATCTCTCTGGTTCTCTCCTCTGGAACCAATTGAGCACTCCTTGCTCTAGGCTCCTACAATATTTTCACTTTCCTATGCCACTACTTGCCCAAATATATAAGACCACAAAATTTTTCCAATCTTCAATAAATTTTCACCTCCTTCCTTTGCACGTAGAATTGTTTTAGGATTTGATACCATTTGATGCAGAAAAATCTACATTTTAACATAATACGTGGACCTGTGGTTTATGGGCCCACATAATAATTGGAAGCACGCAACAACGGATCCCTTTATCGAACTTCGAAACTTCAAAAAAATTCGCAATCGCAATATAAGGTACATCACAGATCTAAGAGTATACGATATCACAGATCGAAACTTTTATAATCTCGCAGATCACAAGTTTTAACAAATAACGTTAAAAATTTAACAATATTTAATTCGATGCAAAGTTGCAATGACAATGTCACATCGCAATATCAAAACTTCCACAACTTATCGCAAATCGGCCTCCCACAAGTTTAAGTCTACACTAATGACTATTAAACCACATTATCTTTGATGTGTGATATGCGCTTGATCGATATGCCGAAAAATTGCTCTTCTTCATCGCATCGCAAGTTATATCGTTTAACTTGCAACATCCTAATGCATAAATGTAATAATTTTTTATTGTGATGTGTGCTCATCCATCCATCTCTCGTTATTCTTATGTGATGTGATATTCATTGTCGTTCATCCTTAACTTTGAGAACTGTCACTGGAATTCACGTTTCAATAAATTCGTATTATACCATAGCTTTGATCTACAATGAAGTTCATAATAACTTCATTCACCACCCATACTCACACAACCTATCGAGTAACAAAGAAGAATTCATAGGTATACTAAAATCAGAGTTAAATAACACCTGAATACAGTAAGATCCAGAATGTTGTTGGATACCAAAAAATAAACAAAATTCATTATTAACTCAAGCTCGAATACAGGCTAAGGCCACTATGGCCTGAATCACAATTTCACCCTCAAGCTACATTGTGTTCCCCCCTATCATACAATAGAGACTTAAATTATAAAGAAATAACAAAGCGAGTGGAGCATCTAAAATCCACGAGTTTCTACCACAATCACTCAACTAACCCCTGAAATATCTATGTTTAATTACATGGTAGATAATTAAAATAAATCAAATCTTCTAGAGACATATCAATTCCATCATTTTAGCTTTGTTCCATTGAAATTAGTCCCCATTTACAAATATTTGTCCACGTTTCACCTTCCGTAATGTTGAATTTCAATTATGATAAGGATGGTCCAACGCTCGTGCATCAATAACATATAATGATAGGCTAGAGAAAGGTACATTATGGTAGAGTAGGTTACGTTAATATTTAGTAGGTTATGAAACGTTAGCTCAGGCTACGATAAATTATGCTAAATTAGGATATAGTAAGTAGCATTAGATTTGGATGGGATATGTTGGGGTAAAGTATGTTACATTACGCTATGATAAGATAAAGTATTTTAAAATATACCACGATAGGGTAGAATAGCATGGTCTAACTTATAGTAGGCTAGCATGCATTATCTTTGGCTAAGATAGTCTATGTTAAATAGATATAGAGTAGAATATAATAGGCTAGCCTCGTTAAGGGAACACTACATTAGGTGTGTATAGGATAGATTTTTTCATTCTAATTTACTTTATTTTAAAGTTGTTAAGTCAAGGCTAGAGGGCGCTAGAGTAGACTAGGCTAGGGTAGACTAGGATGGGCTAGGTTATGGTAGTAGAGAGTAGTCTAGGCTACTTTAGGGTAAATTATCATAGTTTAGACAAGATTGACATAGAAATATAGGGTGGAATGAAAATTTATGTAACACCCCTATATTTTACCATCAGAAGCATAAATTCCATTAATCCCTGAAGAATATGGGAGAATATCCTTACTCGAGAAGACAATAATATTTTGAAGATACCATCTAATACCTATTTTTAAAGGGTCTCGCATGTGAGACCATAATTTTCTAAAACACTACTAGGATAGAATTATGTATAAATTATTTCCTACGACATTGTCCCACATAAATTTTTCATAGGATATGATATTGTTTAACGAAAGGTATTGATAAAACCAATATGAGAAGCTTCTATTTTAGAAGCCTTGTGGGTGGAATCTCTTTCGAATGGTTTGGATATATCTCACCTCACTAGCTTGTTCGATGAGAAACTCCATCGCTTATCATCCTCCTATACTTTGCGAAGCTTGCAAATAGAACAAACTCGCATTTAGATGGCATTTTCACAAATCTCACGAGAACTTGGTGAAATTGACCTCAATTATCCACCTTTACTTCAAATATTTTGAGTGCAAGGAATTGGAATGAAGGAAGAAACTTGAATGGGATTCATAACATCGAAGTGAAAGTTATGAGCACTTGTTTTATGATTAATACATTGACACATTTCTTTCCCATAAATATTATCTTCATTTCACGGATTTTATGACATTTCATTGATGATATGTATAGGTGTCTTTCAAATAATATTTGTCTATTTGTTCTTTGAGCTCTTATTTGTTTTTTTTATTTGCATGTTTCATATTCTTGAAGCATAAATATAAAGGTAAGAGCTAAATATTACAAGAAAAAAGTAAGGAAAAACATCAGATAACAAGGTTTAAAACACTCATATTATTATTTCTCATCTATAGACAGATCATGATAGATATACAAAAATATTTCTATTAATTATTTTCTT
This sequence comes from Pinus albicaulis, assembly GCA_034641835.2. Taxonomy (NCBI): domain Eukaryota; kingdom Viridiplantae; phylum Streptophyta; class Pinopsida; order Pinales; family Pinaceae; genus Pinus; species Pinus albicaulis. Next base: position 813,650,438 of record CM076569.1, on the reverse strand, counting down.
TGTTCTAGGTTCTTATGCTAGGCTTGGGGAGATCATTCTTATCCACAAGAGGTATTTACCCTTCAAACGAAATAGGCAACCATACTAGGGATCAAACATAGAATCTGACTAGCATTCTCACTAAGTGTTCCAACACTTGTAAATGATCTCTCATGCATGAGATTAGGAATTATTTATGGAACCTACATTAAAAATGTCCCAACAAGGAATTTGAATCATTCAATGGGATTACATCATCTACCTCATGCTTGTCTTCCCTCCACTCCAACATCCGGGTAATCAAAATGCCTACAAACATCAAAGGCATAATATATTAATTCATCAATAGGACAACTCCTAATTTTCTCAACTTGAACAATGAAATATTATTTTTCGTTTGCACTAGTCACACTGGCACTTTTTGAGACATTGTGATAGTCTTGCACCTTGTCCATTTAGGAACAAAAATAACTATATAATGTCCTAGGTATCAATTGGTGGGGGATGCGAAACTCTTCGAGCATAACTTTTTATACTTTAAAAATTAAATATGACCAAAAATTTTGTGGAAAATGGAAGTAAAAGTTTTGAAATTGAAGAGGAGAGTAATATCTCTTACCTAGAAGAATTGGTGTAAAAAGTTGTCCATAGAATTACTCAAAATTGGCTCCTGAAAAATGAAATAAAATGATGTATTTTCACTCTAACAATGGGTAGAAAAAAATGGTATAAATATATTGTATTTTCCCATTTTAACAAAAATAATTTGAATTTATTTTACATTACAATTTGAATATTTTATTAAAAAAATACCACATTTTACCTGTTTTTAGCATTTTTTTGGAATATATGATAATTTTGTTAGCCTGAGCATGTGTAGATTACAATTAAAATATTGAAATATGAAAAATTATGTTAAAAAAAGACTAAGAGGGGGGATGAATCAATATTTTTAAACTACTTGAACTTTTCTTTTCTTATTCAGATTTTTGTATTCTATTGTTATGACATAAACCTACGTATGTATGCAACTGTGATGAAGACATGTAGTGAATATCCAGTTAAGTAACTTTTCAGTTAATTCATCACCCGTTCTATAGAAATTTATAAAAATTGTGATGTATTACCGGACTCTCCTAATATAAATACTATATCCATTGTTAAATATGTAATCCTTCTACTTAATTCTTTGCAGAAATTTAATCCCCAATTGCAAACACATGAAGAAAAATCAATCACACATAACACATAATTTTTTACCGGGAAAGGATAAAGCTAAAAACACCAAATATCATATATTATGTATATCATGGATCATGAAAAAATCTCATAAAAAACTCTACTCCAAGAGCTCTCACTACAATATACAATCATCTCACACTGTCATACAAAAATTGGTTCACACATGCACCAATTTATTGCCTCTTGACAGCCTGCCTCCACTACGCAATCCCTATTGATGAAGATCCCTGAATGAATTCGATCTTGCCTTGCCTTCATTGCACAATCCTCATTGGAATCTTCAATTTGTGTATAGTTGCATTGAATGCACCACTAAAGTCACAACTGATAGTCAACCAGGCCCTTTCACCTATCTCTCAACTGGGTCTCCACTGGATCTGACATGCATGTAGTTAACAGTAGTATTTATTCAGTTGCAAGTGAGACCACTACTTCTGAATTAATTAAATATTCAATTCACTCATCTCTCACTAGTGTATCTTTAGTTACAACTAGCACAACTGAGTTTAACTAACTTAACTGAGTTAAAATAAATAACAACTCACATAACTACACATCCAACTTTGTTACAACTTTGTATCATTCATTTACAATGAAGTCCACTACATGGTCCACCAACCAACCACTTCAACTCAAAATCCACTTAGCTAACTGATTTTCCACTTCAGTTAAGTAGTTCCAAGTGCTCATTGAAAAAAGATAATTATTTATTGTCTAATTTTTGTTAAGAGCTTAACAAAAATCAACAAAAATCCTAATTTTAGACATGAATTCCATGAAACAACTTCGCACATGCATTGAAAAATTAGATGCTCATCCATCCATCCATCAGCTAAAAATAGCCTGCGGGCTCCACCTAGTGTAGGTGCTTAATTTTCAACAGGGTTATCATCTTGTTGAATCTCAAAAATCCCTCTCAACAAGAAAGGGATTATCCTTCACCCTGATCCTGCTTCTATGATATTCGAATTTTCTCCTGGTGAACGCCTTCATCAGAATATCTACATCCTAATATTATGTATAAATGTACTGAAGCAACATGATCTTCTGCTGCACACAATTTCTAAAATGATGATAGTCGATATCTATATGCTTAGATATATCATGAAACATAGGATTAATTGAGAGTTTAATGAAATTATGATTATCACAATGAATCACTGTAGGATCTAAATGAGAACCAAACAAACTGACCAGGATCTTCCTCATCCAGATCGCCTCACATGCAGCTTGACTTGCTGCCATGTATTCCACTTCTGCTGAACTGAGTGCCATGGATATTTTTTTCCCCTTGTACCAAGAAATAGCTGTAGATACGATAATAAAAACCCCTCCTGATCTTCTCTTTCTATCCCTTGGGTTTCCTACCCAATCTGCATTCATGAAGCCATGAAACTTCACCTCATCCATCTGACGGTACCATAAGCCATACTCAGATGTGCCCCTGAGATATCTCAGGACATGCTTTCCCGCCTTACAAAATATCTTGGTAGGCTTAACCATTGCTTGACTAAGTTGGTTCACCACATACCATATGTCTAGTCTTGTATTAACTAAATACATGAGCAAACCCACCAATAGTTGATAGAGAGTATCATCCACTACCTTTGCCAATGTAGCATCCTCTTTCCTCTAGTTTCTTGGAAGAGGAGTATACATGGGTTTGCAACCCTCCATGTGAAACTTATCGAGTATCTCCCTCGCATACTTTCCTTGAAACACAAATAGTTTGTCTTCTTGCTACCATATTTCCAATCCAAGGAAATAGTGAAGGAGGCCCATATCCTTCATCTTGAACTCCTTTTCAAGATCCTCCTTGCACGAGTGTATCAAATTCTCATCAGAAATTAGTATTAAATCATAAACGTAAATAAAAATGATTAAAATCTTACCCTCCAGCATAATCTGGTATAGGTTTGCATCCGCCTCACACTTGGTGAAGCCAAGTCCAGTGAAATAGCTATTGATCCGAGTGTACCAATCACGGGGTGCTTGCTTCAGCCCATACAATGCTCTTTTGAGTCTGCACACATGCAACTCACTGCTAAAGATCTCAAATCCTTCAAGCTACTCAATGTACACTTCTTCCTTAATGATCCCATTAAGTAATGCACTCTTCACATCCTTCTGATGAATGTTCCAACCCATCTGTGCTGAGAGAGTAAGGATGGTCCTTATCGAAGAATACAGTACGATAGGTGCAAAGGTTTCTTCAAAATCAATCCCCCTAATTTGTGAGAAGCCCCTAGCCAAAAATATTGCCTTATATTTCTCAACACTCCCATTAGTAGCTTTCTTTACCTTGTAGATCCATCTTGAACCTACCACTGATTTATCAACCAACCTTCGAACAAGTTCCCAAGCACTATTTTTGACAATGGAGTCATACTCCTCCACCATTGAATCTACCCATGTCGGCTCCTGCACTACTTCTTGAAAGGAATATGGCTCAATAACAATGCATTTTCCCATGAGAGCCATGTATCCAGTATATCGGTTTGGAGACTATCTCTGTCCGCGCTGTGAAGTAGGGACTCCTACATTCTCTACTGCATCAAGCTTCAACCTCTTAGCTTCTGTGGTACGCCTTGTGCCAGTTTTGATGTTTGGCTTTGTATGAGTGCACTCCTCCACTCCATGAACCTCCTCCTGTGGTTGATCAACATCTAGAGACTCATCTTTGGGAACAAGCAATTCCTCCTCTGCATGCAAGTCTAGTTCCATCTGTTCCATCTCAAGTGATAACTTCATGGATTTCTCCTCATTGAGTATTGAGTATTATATCCCATCGCACCATAGTCATTCGAGTGTTTGGAAAATACAAATGATAATTATGGGGTGTTTCTATGTACCCCACAAATATCCCAACTTCAGTAGTCAACTCCAGATTCTTCCTTGGCCACGTGCACAAAAACAGATGAGCCAAAAATATTAATGTGAGAAACATCCAGTTTCTTACCAGTAAAAGCTTCTTCAGGTGTACTCATGCCAAGTACTCTATGAGGACAGTGGTTTTGCAGATAAACTGCAGTGTTGCATGCTTCCGCCCACAAGTGTATTGGTAGGCCCTGATCATGCAACATAGCTCATGCAGCACCAACGATCGTTCTGTTCTTCCTCTCTGCGACCCCATTTAGTTTTGGGTTATGAGGTGCTACGAGTTCTCTTCGAATTCCTTCTTTGCTATAGAATTATTTGAATTCATTCGAGATATATTCACCACCATTATCGCTCCAGAAAGCCTTCACTTGCGTCCCTGAATCTTTCTCCACCAATGCTTTAAACTCACAGAAATTTGAAAATGTTTGATATTTCTTCTGCATGAATAGGATCCATCATCTACAGGAATAGTCATCAACAAAAATAACATAATACCTATGTTTTGTTGTTGAAGCAAACGAGAATGGCGCACACACATTTGTGTGAACTCTCTCCAGGATCACCAAAGCATGGTTCTCCTTTTTATGAAAGGTGGTCTTCACAAATTTTCCCATAGTACATCCCTTGCACTGACATATCTGTGCAAGTGTACCCTTAGGAATTCAAATGGAAATCTGCTACAAAATATTGAGGGTGCCATGGTGAATATGGCCCAATCGCCTATGCCATAATTTGCCATCATCGCGACTCACCACTTGTTCTTCTTTGCCCACCATTGTAGCACATCCATCTACCTCTAGCTTGAAGATATTCTTGACACCAATCCCTATCCTCTTGGTTTGAACCATTGTTTTATGTCATAGGAAATCTTTTCCATCGATGAAAACAACGTCATGACCTCTATCCTCCAACATCACGACTGAGACCAAGTTCTTCTGTAGACCTGGAACATGCATAACATATCTCAATAGAAATGGTTTACCTGACTCCCTCTCAAAGGTAATGGTACTAATGTCAGTCATATTGTATCATCCATCATCACCTATCTCTATATGCATCTGGAGATCTTTATCCTCCAAGTCACTGAACAACTCCTTATCTCCTGTCATGTGGAAGGAAGCACCATTATCAAGATACCATACCGATCCCATTGCACTTGAAACCAAGCATTGGATCAAAGAGAAATCAAGTTGAAATTGTAGGGAAAGGGCCTCACCAGCTGCAACTCCAACAACCTTCTTGTTCTTCTTTTTCTGTGGGTAGTTAGTGGCTAGATTCCCATGTTTGTGACAGTGTAAGCACTTCACCTTGGAAAAATCCAAATTCTTGCCTTTAGCCTTAGATTTTGAGTGGAATTCCTTCCCCTTCCCTTTCCCTGCTTTGGCAGCCAAAGAAAAATCCTCTTCATCATCATGATTTGATGAATATCCATCCTTGGTGTTATGTCTGAACTCCTCCTACACTAGATCCGACCACAGTCGTTCCCCAACTGGTAGATTTTCCCATCCGTTAATAGAGTCTTGATAACCGTTACAAATATTAGGAATTCCAAAGAGATCCAAGCTCACCAAATCATCATCAGCAACAGTGATTCCCACACTCCCCAGCCCATCCCTACATTGGACAAAATTTGTGAGATACTTAGGAATATTGTCGCCCTTTTCCATTTTGATTTTTCTGAGTTTATCCTTCTACGTCGATTTCCTATGGTTGCTGCTGCTTTGGAAAATATCTTTCAAAGCCTTCCACATTGCAAATGGAGTGGATTTCAAATGAAGGCTTGAGAAAATATGGTCTCTCACACCTTCCAACAAAATTCTTCTCGTCTTCGCTACCTTTTTTTTATAAATACGTCAGGTAATGCAACATCCGTCGAAGAGGGCTTAGGAACATCACTATCATTGAAATCCTTCAATCCATTACCTTCAAAAACCCCCTCCATCCTATCCTTCCATGAAATTTAGTTCGAGCTGCCCTCGAGTGCATACTCTAACCATAAACCATTGAAAGCCATTTCGATGTTTACCCAACTGTCCCACCAAGAAATTCTTGCAACAAATTCGAATTGTTTCCATGAACAAAACTCAGCTACTACTCTAATATTTTAATATTCTTAGCTCCGATACCATGTAGAAATTTATAAATATTATGATGTATTACCAAAATTTGTTGATCTAACAATTATATTAACTGTTAAATACAAAATGCTTCTACATAATTCCTTGCATAAAGTTAATCACCAATTGCAAACACATGAAGAAAAATCAATCGCACATAACACAGAAGTTTTTACCGGGAAAGAATAAAGCTAAGAAACCCAACTATCATATATTATGTATATCACAGATCATGAAACAATCTCATACAAAATTCTACTCCAAGAGCTCTCATTACAACATACAATCGTCTCACACTATCATACAAAAATTGGTTCACACATGCACCAATTTACTGCCTCTTGACATTCTGCCTCCACTACGAAATCCTTGTTGATGAAGATCCCTGAATGAATTTGATATTGCCCTGCCTTCATTGCACAATCCTCATTGGAATCTCCAATGTGTGTGTAGTTGCATTGAATGCACCACTATAGTCACAACTGATATTCAATTAGGCCCTTTCGCCTATCTCTCAACCGGGTCTGCACTGGATTTGACATGCATGTAGTTAATAGTAGTATTTATTCAGTTGCAAGTGAGACCAATACTTCTGAATTAATTAAATATTCAATTCACTCATCTCTCACTACTGTATCTTTAGTTACAACTAGTTACAACTAGCACAACTGAGTTTAACTCACTTAACTAAGTTAAGCTAAATAGCAACTCACATAACTACACATCCAACTCTGTTACAACTTTGTATCACTTAGTTACAACGAATTCCACTGCATGGCCCACCAACCAACCACTTCAACTCAAAATCCACTTAGCTAATTGACTTTCCACTTCAGTTAACTAGTTCCAAGTGCTCATTGAAAATAGATAATTATTTATTGTATAATTTTTGTTGAGGGTTTAAAAAAAATTGACATACATTCTAATTTTAGACATGAATTCCACGAAAAAAATTTGCACATGCATTCCAAACTCAGACACCCATCCATCCATCCATCACCTAAAAATAGCCTATGGGCTCAACCTAGTGTAGGTGCTTAATTTTCACTAGGATTATCATCTTGTTGAACCTAAACACTCACTCTCAACAAGAAAGGCATTATCCTTCACCCTGATCCTACCTCTATGGTATTTGAATTTTCTCCTGGTGAGCGCCTTCGTCAAAATATTTACATCCCGATCTTTTGTAGGAATGCAGTAATGCAACATGATCTTCCGTTGCACACAATTTCTGAAATGATGATACTAGATATCTATATGCTTAGATTTGTCATGAAACATAGGATTAATTGAGAGCTTAATGCAACTCTGATTATCACAATGAATCATTATAGGATCTAAATGAGAACCAAACAAACTGATTAGGATCTTCCTCATCGAGTTGGCTTCACATGTAGCTTGACTTGCTCCCATGTATTTCGCTTCCGCTGAATTGATTGCCAGGGATATTTGTTTCCTTCTGTACCAAGAATTGGTTGTAGATATGATAACTAAAACCCCTCCTGATGTGCTCTTTCTGTCTGTTGGGCTTCCTGCCCAATCTGCATCAGTGAAGCCATGCAACTTCACCTCATCCATATATCGGTACCATAAGCCATACTCAGATGTGCCCCTGAGATATCTCAGGATATGCTTTCCTGCCTTAGAAGAGAGCTTGGTAGGCTTAACCATCCCTTGACTAAGCTGGTTCACCGCACATCATATGTCTAGTCTTGTATTAACTAAATACATGAGCGAACCCACCAACTATCGATAGAGAGTAGCATCCACTACCTCTGCCGATGTAGCATCCTCTTTCCTCCAATTTCATGGAAGAGGAGTATCCATGGGTTTGTAGCCTTCCATGTGAAACTTACCGAGTATCTCCCTTGTATACTTTCCTTGAGACACAAACAATTCACCTTCTTGCTACCAGATTTCCAATCTAAGGAAATAGTGAAGGAGGCCCATATCCTTCATCTTGAACTCCTTTACAAGATCCTCCTTGCATGAGTGTATCAACTACTCCTTAGCAGTTAGTATTAAATCATCAACATAAAGAAAAATGATTAAAATCTTACCCTCCACTACAATCTGGTATATGTGTGCATCCGCCTCACTCTTGGTGAAGCCAAGTCCAGTGAAATAGCTATCGATCTGAGTGTACCAAGCACGGGGTGCTTGCTTCAGCCCATACAATGCTCTTTTGAGTCTGCAAACATGCTACTCACTGCAGAAGATCTCAAATCCTTCAGGCTGCTCAATGTAAACTTCTTCCTCAATGATCCCATTAAGGAATGCATTCTTCACATCCATCTGATGAATGTGCCAACCCATCTACGCTGAGAGAGAAAGGATGGTCCTTATGGAGGAATATTATGTGACAGGTGCAGAGGTTTCTTCATAATCAATCCCCCCGATTTGTAAGAAGCCCCGGGCCACAAATCTTGCCTTATATTTCTCAACACTCCCATCAGTATCTTTCTTTACCTTGTAGATCCATCTTGAACCTACCACTGATTTATCAACCAGCCTTGGAACAATTTTCCAAGCACTATTTATAATAATGGAGTCATACTCCTCCACCATTGCATCTAACCATGTGGGCTCCTGCACTGCTTCCTGAAAGGAATATGGCTCAGTCACAATACATTTTCCCGTGAGAGCCATGTATCTAGTATATCGGTCAAGAGAATATCTCTATCTGCGCTATGAAGTAGGGACTCCTACATTCTATGCCACATCAAGCTTCAGCCTCTCAGCTTTTGTGGTATGCCTTCTGCCAGTTCTGATGTTTGGCACTGTGTGAGTGGACTCCTCCACTCCATGAATCTCCTCCTATGGTTGATCCACATCTAGAGACTCATCTTTGGGAACAAGCACTTCCTCCTCTGCATGCAAGTCTAGTTCCCTCTCAAGAAACAAATTCATGGATTTATCCTCATTGAATTTTATATCCCGTCGCACCATAGTCATTAGACTGCTTGGAAAATACACAAGATAATTATGGGGTGTTTCTATGTACCCCAAAAATATCCCAACTTCAACAGTCGGCTCTAGCTTCTTCCTAGCATTCTTGGTCATGTGCACAAAAACAGATGAGCCAAAAATCTTAAAGTGAGAAACATTCGGTTTCTTACAAGTAAAAGCTTCTTCAAGTGTAATCATGCCAAGTAATCTATGAGGACAGTGTTTTTGCACATAAAATGGAGTGTTCCATGCTTCCGCCCACAAGTGCATTGGTAAGCCCTAATCATGCAGCATAGCTCATGCAGCACCCATGATCGTTCTGTTCTTACTCTCCGCGACCCCATTTAGTTGTGGGTTATGAGGCGCTATGAGTTCTCTTTGAATTCCATATTTTCTATATAAGTATTTGAATTCGTTTGAGATATATTCACCACCATTATCACTCCGCAAAGCCTTCACTTTCTTCCCCAAATATTTCTCTACCAATGCTTTAAACTTGCAGAACTTTGAGAATTTTTGATCTTTCTTCTGCATGAATAGGATCCATCATCTACGAGAATAGTCATAAAAAAAATAACATAATACCTATGTTTTATTTTTGAAGCAACCGATAATGGCCCACACATGTTTGTGTGAACTCTCTCTAGGATCACGAAAGCACGGTTCTCCTTTTTATGAAAGGTGGTCTTCACAAATTTACCCATAGTAAATCCCTTGCATTGATCTATCTGTGCAAGTGTACCCTTGGGAAGTCCAGTGAAAATCTGCTGCAAAATGTTCAGGTCGCCATGGTGAAGATGGCCCAATCACCTGTGCAATAATTCGCCCTCATCTCGGCTCACCATTTATTCCTCTTTTTCCACCATTTCAACGCAACCATCTACCTCCAGTTTTTAGATATTCTTGACTCGAATCCCTATCCTCTTGGTTTGACCCATTGTTTTATGTTGCAGGAAATATTTTCCATCGCTGAAAACAACGTCATAACCTCTATCCTTCAACATCACGACTGAGACCAAGTTCTTCTTTAGACCTGGAACATGCATAACATCTTTCAATAGAAATGGTTTACCTGACTCTCGCTCAAAGGTAATGGTACCAATGCCGGTTACACTGTATCTTCCATCGTTGCCCATCTCTATATGCATCTGGAGATCTTTTTCCTCCAATTCACTGAAAATCTCCTTATCTCCCGTCATGTGGAAGGAAGCACCACTATCAAGATACCACACCGATCCCATTGCGCTTGAAACCAAGCACGTGATCAAAGAGAAATCAAATTCAAATTGCAAGGCACGGCCCTCACCAGCTATAGCTCCGACAACCTTCTTATTCTTCTTTTTCTATGGGCAGTTAGTGGCGAGATGCCCATGTTCGTGACAGTGAAAGAACTTCACCTTGGAAAAATCCATGTTCTTTCCTTTAGCCTCATATTTTGAGTGCAATTTCTTCCCCTTCCCTTTCCTTGCTTTGGCATCCAAAGCACAATCCTCTTCATCATCATGCTTTGATGAAGAGCCATCCTTGGTGTTCTGTCTGAACTCCTCTTGCACTAGATCCAACCACAGTAATTCCCAATCTGGTAGTTTTTCTCGTGCATTGACAGAGTCTTGATAACTATGCTAACTCTTAGGAAATCCAAAGAGAGCCAATCTCACCAAATAATCATCAGCAACAGTGATTCCCACACTTCCTAGCCCATCCTTACATTAGACAAACTTTGTGAGATACTTAGGAATATTGTCGCCCTTTTCCATTTTTATTTTTCTGAGCTTATCCTTCAGCGCCAACTTCCTATGGTCGCTGCTGCTTTGGAAAATATCTGCAAAGACTTCCACATTGCAAATGGAGTGGATTTCCCATGAAGGCTTGAGATAATATGGTCTCTCACACCTTCCAACAAAATTCTTCTCGTCTTCGCTAATTTATTTTCCCATGTGTCAAGTAATGCAACATCCGTCGAAGAGGGCTTATGAACATCATTATCGATGAAATCCTTCAAGCCATTATCTTCAAGCACTGCCTCCTTCCTATCCTTCCATGGAATTTATTTTGAGCTACTGTCAAGTGCATACTCTAACCGCAAACCATTGAAAGCCATTTTGATTTTTACTCAACTATCCCACCAAGAAATTCGTGCAGCGAATTCGAATTGTTTCCACAAACAAAACTCAGCTACTGCTTCAATATTGCAATATTCTTAGCTCCGATACCATGTAGAAATTTATAAATACTGTGATGTATTACCAGACTCTCCTAATCTAACAATTATATCCACTGTTAAATACAGAACCCTTCTACTTAATTCTTTGTGGAAATTTAATAGCCAATTGCAAACACATGAAGAAAAATCAATCGCACATAACATAGAAGTTTTTACTGGGAAAGCATAAAGCTAAAAACCCCAACTATCATATATTATGTATATCATGGATCACACATGCACCAATTTACTGCCTCCTGACAGCCTGCCTCAACTACGCAACCCCTGCTGATGAAGATCCATGAATGAATTCAATCTTGCCTTGCCTTCACTACACAATCCTCATTGGCATCTCCAAGTTGTGTGTAGTTGCATTGAATGCACCACTATAGTCACAACTGATAGTCAACCAGGCCCTTTCACCTATCTCTCAACTTGGTCTCCACTGGATTTGAGATGCATGTAGTTAATAGTAGTATTTCTTCTATTGCAAGTGAGACCACTTCTTGTGAATTAATTAAATATTTAATTCACTAATCTGTCACTAGTGTATCTTTAGTTACAACTAGTTACAACTAGCACAACTGATTTTAACTCACTTAATTGAGTTAAACTAAATAACAACTCACATAACTACACATCCAACTCTATTACTACTTTTTATCACTTAGTTACAATGAATTCCACTGCATGGTCCACTGAGCAACCACTCAACTCAAAATCCACTTAGCTAACTGATTTGACACTTCAGTTAACTAGTTCCAAGTGCTCATTTAAAGTAGATAATTATTTATTGTCTAATTTTTGTTAAGGGCTTAACAAAAATCAACATGCATTCTAATTTTAGACATGCATTCCAAGAAACAACTTCACACATGCATTCCAAACTTAGATGCCCATCCATCCATATAATTTTCTCAACCATATATAAATATATTACTGCTAAAAATAGACTTTGAACCAAATTCCAAAAATAGACATATCACCTAAAAATAGCCTACGGGCTCCACCTAGTGTAGGTGCTTAATTTTCACTAGGATCATCATCTTGTTGAATCTCAACATGTTCAAGTTGAACCAATGGATCAGTACCTCATTAGACATTAATTAAATAGTAACCATGTGAAGTAAGAACATAATAAACCATCACACACAAGCAACACATTAACACTTATGAACACCATAATTTTTAGGTGGAAACCCAATGTGGAGAAAACCATTGTTGTTGTCAAATTTGTCTTCTTATTTTATAATAAAGAGAAATTTATTACAAACTTGTACTAGCGCGGACTCATACTGGTACCCAGAAACCCAAATATAGAAGGCTACAACCTTTTCTTGTACTCCAGCTTCTACTAGAAGGGAGCTACAACCCCCTAATGCTCTTTACTTTCTGGATCACTTTTGAGAATGTTTGAAACTGGATCCATTCCAAATATATTCCAAAAAGAAACCAAATGGAAACACCTAGTAAGAAACCATAAAGATCTATGATGACGCATGAAGAAAATTAATAAATGGAGCATGATACATGAAAATTACATGACCAAGTGAAACAAATTTTAGTCTCAGAAAAAGTAACCAAAAATGAAATGGAAGATATGATGGATGGTTTGATGAAAGTTTTAAAAGAATACATGGAAGGTTTGAAGGATGGATTAAAAGAAACATGACTGATAAGATGTATGGTTTGAAAGAATACATGGAACATTTGAAGGAAAGTTTGACAAAATTCCTATACGAAATGCCTCCTAATGGACAAAAGGTATTCAATGAAACTCATGATGAGAAGAAAATGAATATTTATGAAAATTTTAGAGACCCTAACTTTGTATTGAAGACCAAACACATTCCAAATATTTATATGAGGAAGTTTAATGGCACGGATCCCATGATGTGAAACAGAGACAAAAAGTATACATTGCACCTTTATATTCAGAACCCAATCATTTGGTATGGTATCGTTGGATCTGTTCTAATAAAAAACTTATGAGTTGGTCAATGTCTATAGAAGAAATTATAGCACATTATGAGGATACAAAGAGCAACGCCATTTTTAGTTAATTGAAAAATCTTAAACAAAGGTTTCAATGGGGAACCACATTGAGGACTTTGAAAAATTGAATATCAGGGTAAATTATATTCCAGAGGATCATAAGATTGATGTCCTCATACTTAATTTTAAGGATAACATCCAACATGAGGTTCTCCTTCGGGAACCTAATTCATTGGATAAGGCATTTAGGGTGGCAAGAAAATTTGAAACCAAAATTATGTAAACAAGGAAGACTAACAATCACAACTATAAAGATGGAGGTGTTGTTGTTCCTATCCTTCAAAAACCTACAATTTTGATGCCACAAAATTTCGAGGAAAAATAACAAAAGGGCTTTGTTATAGTTTTGATAGAAAATAAAATGAATGTCATAACTGTGTTGAGAAGAAATTATTTTAAATAGATTGCGAAGAGGAGGAAGAGAAGGAACAATAAACATCAAAAGAGGATGATGTGCACCATGAAACAACTTCACATAAATAAGAAATGAATCCGACCATATCCTATAATGCATTGGAAGTAATTAAGAAGAAAAATGTAATAGTGTGCATTAATTCGGGTAGTACCAATAATTTTTATTCATTGTGAGGATGCAAAAAAATTAACCTTTTTCCTATATCTAGAACCAAAGTGTCAAGTCATGGTTGTAAATGAAAGAACTATAAATTTATATAAAAGGTGCCATCATATAAATATAACCGTGGGGGGATGTGTATTGAATAGTCCAATGATTTCCATTCCAATGGGTGGTGTTGATGTTGTATTGGGAGTCCAATGGTTATGATCTTTGGGGACGATAGATTTTAATTTTCAAGAACTTTTCTTGAAATTATTTTGGGAAGTTAAGAAATTTTAATTAAAGGGTATCATATGGGAATCAGGAAATATAATCAATTAAAATGGCATGAAAAATATTTAGAACAAAGAACAATGCAGTGTAATTTCACAAGTATGAACACTAGAGGTTCAAGCATCAAAATCATCTATTCCTCCAGATATTCAAAAGGTCTTGGACAATCATTCTAAGGTATTTGAGACTCCCAAAAGCCTCCCACATATTCATGATAATGATCATGCTATACATTTGACTCCAATAATTTTGCCTCCAAACATCATACCTTGCAGGTATCCCTATGCCCAAAAGAGTGAAATTGAATGTATGGTTGTGGAAATGATAGAGGCTGGTATAATTCAACTTAGTCAAACTTATTTCTTTGGTCTAGTAGTACTGGTTCACAAGAAGGATGGGTCATGGCATATGTGCCAAAATTATATGGAGCTCAACAAGCTCACTATTAAATATAAATTTCCCATTCATGTCATTGATGAATTTTTGGATGAATTACATGTATAAATTAACTTCACCAAGTTCCATATTCGTTCAGGATATTATCAAATTAAAATGAAGACTGAAGACATTCCGAAAATAAAATTTAGATTTCATGAAGGTCACTATGAATTTTTTGTCATGTCTTTTGGCCTTACCAATGCACCTTCCACATTTCAAGGTTTGATGAGTTCCATTTTCAAACCCTTCCTTAGAAAAATTGACTTGTAATTTTTCAATGATATCCTATTCTACAACAAGTATTGAAAGGATCATGTTCAACATGCTGACATCTCAAACTATTTGAGGAGAAACAATTATATCCAAAACCTCCAAATGTTTATTTGGAGTAAATGAGATGGAATATTTGGGTCATATTGTATCTCATTAGGGTTTTAAGGTAGGCCCTAACAAAGTTAAACAAATTAAGGAAAGGAAAAAGGAAAATTCCCACAACTATAGAGAATCTTCGAGGATTTCTCGGGTTGACAAGGTATTGCGAATTTGTTAAGAATTATGGGATAATAGTAGCACCTCTAACAACATTACTGAATTAAGAGGCATTTTCTTGGACTCCAGATGAAACTAAGAATTTTGAACATCTTAAAGAGGAAATGTGCCAAGCACCAGTATTAGCTTTGCTAGACTTCACAAAAACCTTTATTGTGGAATGTGGTTCTTTAGGAAATGGAAGTGGTGTTTTTTTAATGCAAGAAGGAAGACCCATTGATTTTTGAAAGTCGTCAAATAAAAGGAAAATATTTACACAACACTATTTAAGAGAAGAAATTGTTGGAAATGATACATGCACTAAAGAAATGGACACCTTACCTAATGGGAAGACACTTCAAGGTAAAAAGATATCATGATAGTATTAAATATATTTTGAAACAAATATTATCTTCAGAAGAGTAGCAAAAATGGGTCACAAATATGTGGAAGCTTGTTGAGCTCCAAAGAAACAAGTACACATAATATTATGTGCAAGAAACATAATATTCTTTTTTTTTGCAAATGCACTCTCAAGAAAGGATGAGGATGTGGAAGCCTTGCTTTGTACAATTTCTATTATATAACCTGATTGGATAACCAAAGCAAGGGATGAATGGAATATTGAAGAATATTTCTGGGCACTCACTCAAAAGATTCATCAAGATCCTAGTTCATCTAATACACCTATGTCCAAAAATGATAAATTATGGTACAAATATCGATTATATATTTGTAAGAATTCCCAACTCAAGAAAAATATTATTTTGGAACTTCACACCTCCTCTTTAGGACGATTCTTCGGGTTCTTAAAAACTTCACAAATGGTCAGGAAGGATTTTTTTTGGATCAGCCTTAAATCTGATATTTAGAAGTTTGTGGCTAAATACTTGATTTTCCAAAAAAATAAAGTTGAGACAATTACAACCTATAGTTTGTTGCAACCTTCAGCCATTCCAAGTAAGCATTGGAAGGAAGTCTCAATGGATTTTATCATAAGCGAGGTTAGAAGGAAAGAGTGTCATGATGGTGGTATTTGATATACTTACCATATATGGACAGTTTTTTGCATTATCTCATAATTTATAATCAAGCTTACTTGTTACTTCATTTATGAAAACAATTCAAAATATAGATGGAGACCCAAGATTATTGGAAGTGACAAAGATCCCATTTTCACTAGAAATTTTTAGATGGAATTATTTTCTTGTTTTGGTAATAAATTACCTCATAGCTCATATTATCATCCTCACTCTAACGAGAAAATTGAGATAGTAATAAAATGTTTGGAATGATATCTGTGTTGCTTTGAATCTGATAAACAAACACAATGGGTCATGTGGTGACCTCTAGTCGAATGGTTATATAACACTTCCTTCCATATTTCAGCAATAAGTATCCCATTTATGACACTTTATGGATTTCATCCACCGTCCATTAGATAATATTTAACAAAAAATTATAAGGTTCACGCATTGGAATATCACATCAAGCATCAAGAAAAATTTCTCCAACTCTTAAAGGTTAAACTCACTCTGGCGCAGAATCGAATGAAACAATAGGAAGATCAACATCATAGTGAAAGAAGTGTTGATGCAGGTGACTATATTTTTTTACGACTACAACCATACACTCATATATCCCTCAAGCAAGTTAAGAATGACAATAAATTATCATGCTAGTACTATGCCCCCTACAAGGTGTTTCAACAGATTGGTACTATGACATACATATTGGAGATTCTTGCATCTTCCCAAGTACATTTATTTTTCCATGTTTCATTCCTAAAGCAGGTTATAGGTGACAACCTACCAGTTCAAGGAGTTTTTCCAAAACTTTATGAAGAAGTAAAAATCATATTTGTTACAAGAAGTCACAAAAACAAGAATCCGTTATCCAAAAAATTCAATTAATTTTAGAGTATCTCATTAAGTGGAAGAACATACCCCCTGAAGATTCCACATGGGAGGATAAGAGTTTTATAAAAAAGAATCCATAACTACACAAAAATTGAGTAAAACACTTTTTTGGAGAGGGTCATGTTAGGTCCCTATAATACTAGTATATTCCCATTATTGTTATTTTAGTGTAGCTCCCTATTGGTATTTTTGTCCCCATATATCTCAGATGTTGTTATTGTTTTTCCCCATAGATGCTAACTATTTTTATTATTGCACCCTATGAATATTATTGTTATGTAGGCCTTGATTATATTGTGACCCCTTGGATTCCTATATATACCAAGTTTGTATTATTATTTGTATCATCCAATAATTTTTCATTTATGTAATGTAAATGAGGTTGCTCCCTTGAAAACACTAATTTTTAAGTCGTTCATATATACTTTTTTCTTTATTGTGAGTTTGTTTCATAATGATAAACGATTCTTGGATTTCTTGCATCAACCAATAAACCACATGTAATTGAAATTTTCTGTGGAATGGCCATGGTTTCAAAAAATATTGGCAAGTCACAATTTTCTTTTTTGTGAAGAATTTTTTTTTGTCTTTGCAATGGATAGAAAACAAGAAATAAAATTTGAATATTTTCGTAGCTATAAATAATTATGAGTATTAATACAAATTTTTTTCTTTTACTTATTGGTGTTTTTTAGGGGAGAGATCCCATTTTGGTTCTTCTGGATATAAAACAATCATGACTAGCGATAGATGTTATGAGTGAAAGATTATCTAAGAATCACATTGTGGTAAATAAAATTAATATAAATTAAAAGATAATGTTCTAGTGTGAGATAAAGACTTCAAGGACATATAATGGTTACTACATAAATGTTGAGGATGGTGTTATCTTTAAGTTGAGAGAATGTAATATGCCTAGATCTCATGTACTTACATTTTTCATTACCAATAGTATTAAAATATAATTAATTTAATATTCTTAACATACTCTAAAAAAATTCCATCAAGAATTAGTTACAAAATATTTTGTAAGACTTGTGGAAATGAAATGTGTTTGAAAAAAAAAATTGGTTATGCCTTGTAATGGTGTCCTGGATTATATTAAAACTCTAGAAAATATTCGTAAGAAGCTAAACTGACAACTCAAAAACAATTATTGCACAAGTGTGACTTCTATTTTCCATATCTCAACCTCAATATCAAATACTGGTTGATATATTAAATCCAAATAGTCTAGATATCAATCTCCTTATGAATGTAGTTTTCCTTCATCGGTTCAATTGTATAATTATGTCCCATAATGTATGAGTGGTGGTATTGATAGAGTGTAGCCATAAAAAATATGTTCTTGTTTCCTCACAAATTCGAAAAAAAAATGAAATACTATACATATGAGTTAACTGTGTTATTTCCATTGAATAGACTTCATGGATTCTTGTGAACAAATATTAGTTAACTATATTAATTTATTAGAAATAAATCTAATAAATTAGGAATTGCATAAGGGTGGTTGAAATAAAAGGTGAACAAAGAATATGGATACCCAACTAAATTTTAGACATGGCTTTAACATATAGCATTGTTACAAAAAGGTTACTTGGAAACATTAACTTATAAGCATCATGTGATATCATGAGACAATGTAGGATGGTTTGAACCACACTATATAATGGCTAGAATAATAAACACGCAAATGGTATCAATTTTTTTTACATGATGGATCTTCCTTAAGAAAAGTGAAGTAGAGAGGTTGGCAAACAAAACTCATACAATACAATAATCTATTTTGAAAGGATAAAACACCAAGAAAAATTTAGAAAAGGGGACAAGGTGAAGTTGATTTCAATAATGATATATGATGCTAAGGGATATGAACATGCATAAATGAGCAAGGAAATTCATGGTTGAATACCACATGAAATCTCAGTGTGCTTGAAATTTAATTTTAGTACGAAATGATGAATAAATATTTGATTTTCAATTTGTAATGTTAATCATGACATCACTAATCAGTCAACTAGAAAAGGCATCTATTATACCATTTTATTTCTATAGAAAAATATTTATAATTTATTTATCCCCCATAGAATGTTCTCATGGAATATGCATGTTAGGTATTCCATTTGTATTAATTCTTGTTCCTAAATATCTCAACAATACCTCTTCAAACTCGATATTCTAGTAAATCTATGTTCTAGTTGTTTAGGTATTTTTATGTCTCAAAACAAATTTGTCCCTACAACTATCAAGATTAGAACGATTAAATTAATGATCTAGTCCTTAAATTTTACTTTTGGTAGTCAGAGGCTATGTTTTGTTCTCATGTAACACATATTCTATGGTGATTCCCATCAATTTTGATTTGAAATGTTTTATTAGGAATAAATCTAATATTTTTAGGATTAATAGAACCTCCAATCATATCCCATTTTGAGCTTTATGGTTTTTGAATTTTGAAAGAGGTGATTTGAAAATTTATGAATTTGACTGGATTGGGACTCGCCTACATTGGGATTGGGACTCACCTAATTCAAGTGTAGGTGAGTCTGATGTCTGGGTCAATTTTGATTCAATGATATGTGTCTTTCATGGAATAGGAAGGATGGATAATTTGGATCACTACTCTTGTTAGAAGTACATTTTATTTCTTCTGCAGTTTATTAGTGTTGTAGAGACTACAATAATTGATATTTAGTATTAAATTAGTTCAACGCTAAAATTTTATTGTTTTAAACCAATGTTTCAAACAAATCATAGTGTTCTAATCTTCAAATTTCGGTTTTTACCTATACTTTTTTTAGAATTGAAATCTTATTTGGCCTCTTCCCGATGAAAATAAGAGGAAAATATTCACATTTTCATTAGATTATAATATATATTTATTCACAATTTCTTCCCAACAGAGTACTTCTAACATTAAATTAACAATACTTTATTAATGTTAAATGTTTAATTATCTATACAATCTACGTAATACACTTGTTCGGACTTTCTTTGTCTGCACACTTTCCACGTGCATCATCATGCATAGTGAAATAAAGAATTATCTAAAAACTGGTGGAGGAAAAACCATAAATCCTCAGAGGATAAAACAAAAAATGATAATGGGATAGAAATGGTTTGTGAAAAATGGAATTGAAAGGGTTTGTGCAAATCTCACCCTCAAGTCTGTAATTATATGCATCACTTGTATTCTCTTTAAGGCCTGTAATAATGTAATTATTTTCATCATTGGTATTATCTGTAAGACCTCTCATTCATTACATCAATGGTATTCTTTGTAATCCAGTAACGCTCTTGCAACTCATCTCTGTAAGACTTGTAATTCTCTGCATCACTAGTATTCTCTGCAATCTCGTAATCCTCTTGCAGCTTAATTATGTTTGTTTCAATCCTCTTGTAGACTAGGTATGTGGATATGTAGCATGTACTCTCTTATCAATATCTACAACCACAATATCATTTTTTTAGTAGATACAAATTCAATGAATTTAATTTCTAAAAAAAATTCTATAATACGGATAATCATTCTTAATTATATTTGTTTCTATTGCTTTTACATAGATATTGGATGAATCCCAATTATGGGAAAATACATTACGAGCTTAAATATGAACGTATGTTTCTTACAAATTATAAATTATATTCATTTCTACGAATTCAAGGAAGAAAATTAGTGTTTAGGCTTTATATTTACAATGAAAATATAGTAATTTACAAACTACATGTCTGATGAATTAGCGGCATTTATGTAGATTAACATGGAGGTAGATTATCTCTTAACATAAATACCATGAATCAAGAAAAGTAAAATTTCCTTATCAAAGAAATAAGCAGGAAACCCACCTGCAACCCTAGCACAACAAACAAAATTCAGGGCCAAGGTAATCATGACAATTGAAAGACATTTGTATATTTTTCTAGTCTATTCTTCCAGTATCTTAATTTTACATGGTTGGAGCATCACTAATACCATATCCCGTCACTCTGAAGAATTTCATCTCTTTCTATAGGTGTCTAACTATATCATATTTATGTTTTGTTCTATTTATAGAGAAAAAATTCAACGAAATGCAACCCACGACATGTAAAAAGTGAAGTATAACTTCAAAAATATTAAAGCAAAGAGATACATTACAATGTTACTGTGAGAAATTACATAGACCTATAAAAATCCCATTGAAGCCATCAACCATTTCAATCAATTAATCAACAATAAGAGATTGATTTGATGCACCTTTGTCAATACAAAGTTGCGAAGATGAATGGTACATTTTTTTACTGATTTGAAGCCTTCAAAGGCTCTCTCTTTGGAAATGGAATCAAGAATCGCTTCTGTGGTTATTCCCCTTCTTGTTTTTGTTATTTCTAGGACGCAGGGTTGATGGTGGATTCATATCTTTGGAAATGGAATGAAGAATCCATTTTGTGTCTATTCCCCAGTTCATCCTTCAATAGCTTCTATGATGAGATGTTCCAAAAATTTTAATATCCAGATGTTATAAATTTTTAATCTTCATTCATAGTGGAAAGAGTTGAACATGGGTTTTTTAAGCATGGCAAAGATTATATGCCTTAAAGTGGCTTATGGAATGTTGGCTAGGTGGTGGAACACACAATGCAACTTGTCACGCCAATTCAGGATCATTGTTTCCAATAATTTCTGGTTATTAAGGCAAGTAAGCTTGTCAATGATGTGTTTTATGTTAATGAGAAATTTGGTCAATTTATTGGGAAGAGTTGAGATAGAGGGGCACCTAGGTTGCATACAAGCCCACATGCCTCCTCAAAGTTTATTCAATTTTTTTTATTATCAATATTTAATTATTTCCCCTATATTAATTATCTCATTTTTTAAAGAGATAAAGTTATGGCTGCTAGACTATAATACAAGTGGATGTGGTATTTTTGGGATGGGATACTTAGCAGACGCACCAAGTGCTATTTCAGGAGCCACTCTATCTATAGTTGCTATCATTTTAAACAATATGCTATAGGTACTGAATTTCTATGGAAGACAGTAGGATTGGAATAATTATCACGAATTTACTTCTTTCATCTTTATCCAAATTGTCTTAATAATGTTATATCCTCATCTACTTGAGCATTAATAGAACTCATCTACTTATTCTAAATACACAACTGCCTTATGTTTACCTTATCCTCTGCCTTATGAACAACTTGGGTTGCATTGGGTTCTCAAAGGGAAGGCTAAGAAGATTTCTTGGTACCAGAGTAGGTCTCATGTTCACTACTTGGTCTATTTGGATTACCAGCATAGATCCATCTAAAACATGGATCTAACATGAGCCGAAAGGGATCACATTCCTTTTGTTGAAAACTTATTTTAGAATACAAAAATTTGTTATTGTTTAAATTTCACTTTTAATTGTTATAGAGATTACATAACACGTGTATTGAAACATTTTATATTAATTCATATTAAATTATTTTATTCATAACTCACATTGGATATTTGATTCTATCATACATTAAAATATTTTCTTTTAACATTTTTTTCTATATATAGATTTATATAAAGTTGATATCACTTATTAAAATATTTTTTAAAAACATAAGGTTTAAACATCTTACTCAAATATTTTTTTTACTTGTAATTACTCTACATGATATTAGGTCATATGGACAACTAATTAAAAATGCATAGCATATATATTTTTTTTCATTTTTATTATAGCCGACAGAATATTTTATTTTTATTTTACGAGGAATGAACATACTTAATGTAGCCTTCACACTGGAATGTAGAAACAATATAGATGTAGTTTAACCACATATCTGCCAAGGGCCTTGAGAGATCCAATATCAATTTTTTTTTTTAAATTACATGTCAATTAATACATTTTACTGCTTCGTAAATTTGTGATTAATATAGTTTTACATTTTCCTCTTATTAAAAAGTAACTACTCTACATTACCTTCAATTAATTTTTCCTTTCAAGCTAAGGTTAACACACACACACATATATAAATACACACTTTCTGTAGAGAGAGAAAATCCATGCTGAAATATATTAGTTAATATGGATATTCAAACACTTTTTTTAAGTTCTATATATATTTTTTATTTCTATAAAGTTGTATAAAATTATAATATTAACCCTTAATTGTTGTGTTAATAGATTATTAGTTGTTTAAATTATTTTTATTATTTTTTGAGGACGTGACATACTTACACATCTCCCTTGTACTGGATTCTAGAAAAATCCTTGTAGACAGTTATTAGTTTTTTGTATATTCTACGAGTTATTTTTTGCCTCAAGCTTGTATAATGTGCAGTGAGTCATTCCTTTCACATTGCTATCTAGGCATTGTTTTCATGAAGAAACTATATGCTGCTTTTCCTTTATTTATAATCCTATTTGATATATTGTTATTTATTTACCTTACCTCTTTATGCCTCTTTTATATTTATTTATTTACCATACCTCTTTATATCTATTTTATATTTATTTATTTATTGATCATACTTGTTTATACCTCTTTTATATTTATTTATTTTCCCATGGTATTTGGCCCATGGTATCAATATTAATTTGTCCCATGGTATTCGTCTCATAGGCTTCATCTAAAAACCTCTTTTTAAAGCTTTTTTAATATAAAAAGGTTTATGGAATAAATATAAAAAGAATATTTATTTATTTACCATACATCTAGTTTATATATATTTTTATTTATTTACCATAGCTCTGGAGTAAACATAAATTCATTTTAAAAATATTTAATTAAAAGAAATATTAAAAGATTTTGGATTTTGATTGTTTGTGTTGAATTAACTCTTTTCCTTTGATTTAGGAAATGGTATTGACTTTAGTAAAGAGTAAAGATGTTTAAAATTTTACTTAATTTGGAAATTCAATGTGGTAATTTTTTTTGTTAAAGGCAAATTTATGATCCATTCAAATTCACGTATATAATTTAATATCCATTCAAATTATATACATAATACATAATTGTATTAGAAATTGATATATGTTCTAGCACAATGGGATTTTTTTTTTTTTTAAATTTAAAACTTAAGCCGAGAATTTGTATGAGGACGTGACATACCTGACATCGGGGTCATATTGGGCTGTAGAATGAGCCTTTCGGCTCAATAAGGTAAGTTGTGAAAGGATATGCTTAAGACAGTAGGCTACGTTACTGCAAAAACCTATATTATCTATATTCCTTATATCCTTACTAGTATAAAAAATAACTAAATCTAATCCTCTCAATAAATCATTTATTCTTACTATTCCAAGAAGCAAGAATTAACTAGAGTTATTATTGGGTTCATAGTTTTTAGAACACATCATAGAACAAATTATCCTAGAGCACTAGTTCGTAGTGCTGGACATCATTTTGGTAGAGACTCCGATATGTTGGTGCGAACTGAGTTCCTCTCTTGGGAATAAGGAATATGGGAGCTCGACACCAATGTCCTGCTAGACCTTCAAAACTCCCCAAATGATAATTTAGGCTCGAATGACCTATATCTATGGTTCAAAGATTCTTCCAATCCACTTAGAAACATGCCCCTTTGTCCTACTTCATACTTGTTTAGGAAAACCATAGCAAAATGGGAGACATGTAAAACTCCTCCATATAATATACATCGATACGTTCAATAGATTCATAGATGTAGAGTTATTACTTCTTCGACATTTCTAATGTTTTAAAATGGATCTATTTTGAACTATGTGTCATAATCAATGCAGCATAGCAATAAAGGCAGGTTACACAACTCTAGATAGTGGGTTCTCTGGAGTCTATTTCCCCATATAGTTGTTTGTTATCGAGTTGATGCAAGGGTTCTATGTATCCGATGCACTTTTGTAGAATCCCCTTTAGACATGGGAGGAGGTGACATGACCCAAAAATTCATTCATTCACTCGTATGGAAATGACAAGGGGGGGTCTACATTATCCCTGCTACTAGGTGGGTGATGTGGTAGACGAGATGAACAAATTATCTTTCGCATTATATGCTTTTGCATTCTTTATTTTTCCTTGCAGATAGGAAATTATCGTTTATTGACCCCACCCAAACCTTAATTAAATCTGATTGATGAGTTAAATAATGGTGCTAGCGACAATTCCTCTATCCCTTTTTGGTTCTGTGGAGCCCACTCTGATTGATAGGATGATATGCCAACTTAGGCCAACTTTGAATTTAGCCACTTTGCCTGGAAAAGAGGTTTGAATAACACAATTCGTTTATACATTCCTAGTAACTGCCAGAAATTCCCCACAGGTGGCCTTACAAACGAGATTTCAGTTTGCAGTGCTTTTTCCTACTCAAGGATCATTCTCTCTCATCACCCATTGTTATATACACAACATAAAACAAAATAGGGTGTCATAAAGCTGAAGAGGATATGGACCTTCCCAGATTTTGAGCTCATCCTTGTGAATCAGTAAAACATTGTTCATGGGATGAAAGCTCAGCTAAGCTTGTCCCATGAACTAGGTATATATGCTTAAGACATGGAGTCATTTAGTTCTTGTGGGACCTAGTATCTATGAATTAGTTTGGCTTAATGGATTGGATGGCAGACCAATACGAGTTTCCTTGTATAGAAGAAATGTGAGCATATCAAATTTATTATTATAGTGCTACGTTGAGAGAAACAAAATTTTAGAATATTCGTAGGATTCAGGAGTTTCTTTAACAATAACCATTAAGGAGCTAGGGAATTACTATAGTTATAAAATGGATAAAATAATGACTCTAGCTTTCACAATTATCAAGTGGATATACAAAAAAATGATTTTGGTTTTCTGTGCTAAGAAGCCAAAAATAAAATTCAATGTCTTATATTTCAGAACAAAAACCATTAGGAACTAATCGTTGGTAGCTATTTGTAATATATATTTCTTAAATTTTGAAATAATTAGCTCAGAAACCATGATGTATTAAGCTGGTTCCAAATAACTAAAGTAGTGTATTTATTACAGTGAGGATGGCATGGTTTAAGTATTCCTTAATCGTATTTTCCCTTACACACTCTTGTCATAATGTTTTCATTTTAGAGTTTTTTCACGCATAACAAATCTATGTCACTTTACAACTATAGATTCCCTACATCTCAGGTCTTAGTCCTCCCCTAAATCTGTGTCCTAAAAATTTAACAAGATATAAGATGATCCTTGCATCTCAGGGATTAGTCCTCCCCAAAATTCCTAAAAAAATTGAGTTATAAGTTGATGACAATTCTTGGAATTCTCTGCGCAAGAAAATTTTGCTTCCCTTTCATCATAACGCCTTGCTGCATAGTTAAAGTTGAATGTTTATGGGTTATGTTACATGAAATATTTTTTGAAAAATTAAATTGGAAGGGACGCTTTTCCTCTGTGACCACTCTTTTTATTCTTAACAACATTAAATTTATTTGTAAATCCACAAAGTGATATTTATTTTTTTCTTCTCTCAAATGTTATTTGGATCATATCTTTCTATCAATTGGATTATCTTTCAGGTTTAACTACATGTTTAGATGGTAATTTTCATTTCTTGAATGGTTCCGATGGAGAAAGAAGAAGGACGCACCTTTTGTATGATTCAAAAATCCTTAGAAGATGAATTCAAGGTACCGGTAAGTAAAATATTCCATTGTCATTCAATAGTTTGACCTTATTTTTTTGAGCCAAAAATGTTGACGAAATTTAATAATGATTATAAGAATCATATTTTAATAATTAAAATCATTCATTTGATAGTTTAATATCTCATATCATATTTCCCATTAATTTTACCAGGATGTTCTTGTTTAATCGAACTTTCAAGTGCCTATCCTATAGTTAGGATAATTAATCTATTTATATCTCTATATCAATGTTAAATTAATTTTTATTGGTGCCTTGTTAGGTTAATCAACCAATCATGTTTAATCTGACCCTTTTTGCTTATGGAATTAGATGTTTTCTTTATTAAGTTAAAATCACACAAATTTTTCCCTCGCTTATGTATGTCGCAATAGAAAGCTTACTCTTAAACCTAATCTAACTCTCCCTCCAACATAATTCAATTGAAATTTCACTTGAGCTATTTATTAGATTTAGCTTTCTAAATTTGAAATTTAATCAAAGTAATCTTAATATTACTAAGCTCATTTCTTAATAATGTATAATATCCAGACTTAATGCTACAAAATTCAGGACTAGAATTGGTTGATTTACACATTCCAGAAAAATGTGCCCTTATGGGACCATAGATGGATTGCCCTAGGAGAAGAGCGATAATGTTCAAAGTGGTTCTTGCACGTATTTTATTCTTCTAGGTGGATTTATTTCCTATTCCATTCATTAAATAAATTAATGTTATTATTGGTAAATTCCTCTAATTTGGTGTTGGAAATCATAGGAAATTTCATCTTTGTAGGCTTGAGTCTCTTACAAATCCCACTGAGATGGGTGGATGGGGCATGAGAGACACGATTTAATTTGTACTCACTCTTTAATAAACTCTACAAGTCTCTCAATTCATCTTGAATCTAGAATGAAATTGTACACTGGAAGTATCTTAGTCATCTTAGCCTAGAAAAATGGGTTAAAGTCAAAGCTCCAAACTACAAAAATATGATCATACATCTCGAGAAGTATAATGGTGGAAAATATTTGGATATCTGGAAACCTATGATGACTATTTGGTGACTGAAGAAAAAACTTGATTAGGTTGGACACTATAAAGGATTTCAATGAACATAATTGCCTCTTGATGAGCCTCCAAATTAGACATAAATTAAGGACCATATAACTTTTTTTAGGAACATGAAGGATATATTAAACCTCTCCTTATACACTTAATAATTTTTTTTTAGCTTTAATTTATTCTTAGGAAGGTATAGACATAATTTCATACTATGTTCCTAATATTATTTACTTTTGTAGAATATTGTGAGAATATTGGGGAGATTATGAAGATTTGGAGGAGGAGATAATATAGGGACTTCATCCCTACTGCAGGAGGACTAATATTATATAATAAATGAAAAAAATATCATGAAATTATTGAAAAATTCTAGAGCTCCAATGATTGATAAAATCTGGGAATGTGTTCCCTTTCATTTAATGCAGGTTCCTAGTGTTGGGAATAAGATCCACTATTTGAGGCATTTTGGAGGGGAAAGCTCTCCCCTTTCAAGAAAAATGATTCCCCGTAATTTTTTATATGTACCAATTCGAATTTTCCTCTAAAGGCATTCATTTCATAGTCTTCTTGTCCAGAAAACTTGTTATTTAGTAGCACAAATTTCATTTCTGGTAGGGATGTGCTTGGATTGATTTAAATAATGAAATTTGGTGTCATTTTTAGCTTCTAAAAATTCCTCTGCTTCATAGGACTTTAATTTTTCTAGGTCTTGGTGATCCTAGGAGCCTAAGATAACCCTCGTACAATTTATTTATTTCCATTGAATGTCTTTTTCACATACATCTCTTATTTCTACATTTACTGATCATGATTCTTTCGTTATCTATTACATTGGTTAAATTTTTGAAGTCAGTTTTTTTGCAGTTTATTTACATATTAACAAAAATTATTCATCCGTTGAACATCTTTGGAAATTCAAATTCATCATTTAGCTAAAAGGATTGGTTTACTAGTTCACAAATATATCATTTCTAGAAGTCCCTTGTAGCAAAATAGTAGTAATTTATGTTATTTTTTAGAATGTGTTAATAAGCTTCACTGGAGTTTATTACACTTCCATTGGATCATAAAAAAATTCAAGTTAATAATAAAATTCAGGCCATATTATTTTCACTTGATCAGGATACACATTTGGTACGTTAACTAGCTCACTAGTTCTTAAAATTCCAGTTTTTATAGTAGTAATTTTATGCTATATTTGATGACGTGTTAACATGGGTATTTTCGAGTGATTACACATGGAATGGAGTCCTAAGAAATCCTACATAATAACAGGCTTTCTCCCATCCAATTTTCATTTGATTTTTTTTTTCATTCATATACTTATCTCCTCTTGTAGCAAAATAGAGCCTGTGTAGCACCTCCTGTAGCACATGTAAACTTGACAATTTTTTTTCTATAAGCTTGGTTTTTCCCCTTAGGCTTGAATAATGACCCCTATTCTCTAAAACCAGGATTGAGGAAAACCAAAGACCACATATAATTTCCCTTTTTACCCTTGCAACAAATCTCAGAAATTTCGGTTAATGGACAAATTTATGAATTTGATAACACAATAAGGATTTCCTTGATTGCCACAAGAAGTATATAATGAAAATTTTCAATGGATATATATTATTTATAATGTAGTGATTTATTACATTATATTTCCTTAATGCATGTTAGATTAGTTTGTTTTCTTTATTCTTAAGCTAATATTACGCTCGAGTTTCAATTAAAATTTCACCTTATGCAATTAGGCTAGTGTTTGATTTCATCTTCATTGCATCATATCAACAAAATAAGGACACATTACATGTTGCACATATAGTACCAACATCTCTTAATTTTTAATGAACCTTGGGTTTACAATTTAACTTGGTAGCCTTGGTCGTTGCAACATTATTTTTGCGATATTAGGGCTCACCAATTTTTGGCATCATTGTCGGGGAGTTGTCAAAGTATGATTTTTTTTCTTCCATAGTTTATTCATTTCTTTTACTTTCTGCAAGATTATTTTTTTTTCATTATGCATATTTATTCAAATATAGAAAAATTGCATTTCATTAGAAATTTTATTCAAAAAAATTATAAAAAAAAAATACCTCTCCAACATTAAACCCCCCCACTTGATCACGTGGTGCAGTAAAGATATAAGTTAACTACATTTTTTATGTCGATAATATTTCATGGATTCTTATAAACAAATATTACTTAACTATATTATTTTTTTTGAAAATTTTTCAGGTTCTTGCACATAGATAAGTTAATTATGTTATTTTCATTGAAAATATTCCATGCATTCTTGTCAATAAATACTATTTAATGATACTAATTTCTTGGAAAATGTTTCATGGCTCTTGGAGAGAGATAAGTTAACTAAGTTGAAGATATTACAAGGATTATTGTGAAAAAATATTAGTTAACTATGTCAATTTCCTGAAAAAAAATTCATGGTTCTCATGTGCAGAGATAGTGTTACCTATAGTAGTTTTTAATTACTTGATATATTTGCATGCATCATCTCTATTGCAGGTCATATATATCTAATATACAAGGATATTTCTTTTCCTTTGGTATACACTTTTGCAATAAGTCAATTCGGCTATGATTATAAATAGTCTTACATTTATAATAGGAGTAGACCTTTATCAATGTGTTTGTCATTTTATAATTGTATGGATTTAATTAATCCATGTGGTACTTGGATAAATACACACACTTTTATAATCATTATGAATTTATTCAATGCCTGTGAAATGTAGATGAATAACAATGTTTTTTATATTTATAGGCATTGCATGACAAATGTGGATAAAAACATAGTTTTTTATAATTACATGCAATTATTTAGTGCATGAAAAATATGGATAAATAAGGGTGAATTGATAATGTTTATGCATTTTATTTAATGCATATGATATGGGGATAAATATACATGGTTATTATTTATTCATTCCCATTTTTCCATTTGACTCTTTTTTCATTCATTCACTATCCTGAAGATGGATCCCCTTTGGGATTTGAAACACCGACAAAATTCAAAATATACTTTGTTAAATCTAAATATTTTTCTAAAAAAACACCACAAAAACTTAAAATCGATCATGGTTTTGTATAATGTACTTGAAATAAAAAGAAAATAATAAGTTAAGTTTATATTATTTGTAATCACAAGATTAATTGTAGCTGATGTTGGTAGACATGGATTTATATTGAAAGGAACAAGTTTGTTCATACCCATGGGATTGCAACAAGAAAAATATAGATAGGAATTATTATCATGATTTTGTGGGTTACACAATGGTTTTACATTTTTTTAAATACATTAATAGAGTAATTAAGGTGTTAAATACTTGTGTTTTTGTAATTAATGATGCATGCAAAAGTAAGAGATTAGAGATGAATTTTACTTTTATTTATGAATTTTAAACAAAGTGTTACATTAAAATATGTAAAAATAATAAAACGTTATCAATAATTATGACATAATGACGATAGTGCATAGCTAATCATGATGTTAGGGTTTTGTTGACTATATGGATTGTAGGAAAGAATCATGAATTATGTTAAGAATGGATTGATATATTCTAAATCAATTCCTTTTGAAATAATTGAAAGATGGATTATAACTAATAATATGGTATAAAATGAGGCTATTAATCATAACTATAGATATATTCAGAGTGAATGATTTTCAGGCACTACTTACAACGGGTATCCTACTATAGGAAACAATGATGCCATGAAGACATGGTGCTCAAAGAACCATTGGATATTGTTTTTTAGAAACATAAAATCATGTTTAATGTAATTTAAATGTAATTTAAATGTTTGATTCTCATGAAACGTTTAATAAAATAAATGTTTGCTGATTTTTTCATTTGGGGTTTCAAGGGTAATATTAATGTATATTTATGTCCGTTGTTATTTTGTTATTTTGATTATATTTTTATGTTACATTAACTTGGAAATTAAATAGTTTAATGTGTTATTAATAACCTCTCATTAATAGAACAATGTTAATTATGAAAAGTTGCAACAAAAATCATTATGTTAACAAGTTGAAGTAATGGCTATTACTTTACATAAATAGCTATTCCATTTCTATGATTACTTCTCATTATGGTGATGATTCTATTTGATGGTGAGATAAATATGTGATGAGCCAATAGTGCAATGCTACATGTTGAAGAATTTGATAAAAGTTTTACTTTAACCCTTTGTAGTTTGCATGAGGTATACTTAGAGATGTGAAAAGTGGTATTAGAGAAAAGGTTCCAGTCTAGTGCCTCTTCGGTTCTCTAAGAATGAGAATGAGTAGAGGTATGGTTTTATTAGATATAAGCTTAACTATGATACTAAAGAAATTACATGGAAATATATACAACATAGTGCATTTAATATGAGATGCATGAAATTTATAATGCATGTGTTGAAGAATGACAGTGTTAATGAATGCTTGGAAAAAAAATTTTTACTAGTGACATTAGAGTGTTTATGTTGATAAAAGACAATTATTTTTTTTTTGCATTTGATTATAGCTAATTTATGGGAAATCCTCAATACTCATATTGTAAACAATGATAGTTCGGATTAACTACCAACTTTTTTATCCATACTTTTATGATAATTTTTAATGGTACAATAGAAAAAATTGATTGCAACTGTGATGCATTGCTTAGAATTTCGACAAAAGAAAAAATGTATGTATTTCTTTGTCAATAATAAAAATAATGTGATAATGAAAGAACCTAAAAAGGATAGCATTTTCCTCGATGTTATTGATTGCATGTTCAAATGTTTAAAAAAATATGAAAGAATTTTCTTAAATTATTATAATAAGCAATAAATAAAGTCATATATTTTTAGGAGTAAAGGCATGCTTGGTGTTAGTATGAATCCTTTGTCGAAGTGTACGAAAAAATACCACTTTAGCTACGCATAACTAATAGCCCTAACATCAAAAATGGCTGCCAATATCTTCAGATCTGCAGTTAGTTGATCAAGACAAGAGCTACAAAAAACCAGATCTATGCATAGAAAGACATTAAGCAGTAAAAAGAAGGGTTTGCTCCATATATCCAATAGACAAGAAAAGAACAATTTTTGAAAGAATGTTTTGTATTAAGGGCACCTGGGAGGAAAACAAGAAGATGTTTCCAATTCTCCTCAATGGGATGGGTTCTTGGAAGTCCTCAGCACTTCAGATCTAGAATCTCTCTCTCTTGTTGGTGTAGAAAATCCAGACAAAGATAGAACTCAAAGGGAGCTCACACAACAAATAATGTAGAAAAATGTGACCAAGTGTATAGATCCAGAGTGATCTAATAGGCAACAAAAGGTGAAGAATGGTAGGAAAAACCCTCCTATTTATAACAAAATATTGGGTCATTCTAGATCTTGGTGCATGATTAAAATAATGTTAACCAAATGTAGATCCACCTTTTATGGAATATTTTATTATATTTGTTGGAGGGAAAAAGTATTTGACTTGGGTCAAATCCCTTTATTTGTTAATAATAAATAAATAAATGATTTATTTATCTTTTTAAGGAAGTGGTTGAAGGATAATCAAACAAATAATGATTTATTTGATTATTTGTAGGTGATTTGGTCATATTTAACAAGGAATATTATCTAAATAAGATTTAAATAATTATTCCTATAAAATAATAAGATAAATAAAGGTTTATCTAATTAATTTCTTTGTTTTGGGTTAAACATGACTAGGAATAATAATTAAATTATGGTTTAATTAATTATTCCATGAGGAAAATCAAAAAAATATAGGTTTGTTTAATATTTCTTTTTGGGGTTTCCTGTTTAGACCATAAACAACCTAATAAATGTGGTTTATTAAGTTATTTTACATAGTGAAAGCAATTTTACTTAGGGTAAAATTGGTCTTACACGGTGTACTTGGGTCCATCTAATGATAATAGGTTAGATGAACAAAAAATGGTGTAACAGATTGCCCCCCAGCGTGCGAGTGTGAGAAGCAAATCGTATGACCGAAGTACGTTGTAAGAACTCAATCACTAGACATCAAGAGGGAAGTCAGAGAGAGAAATGTGAGGTAGACTAAGGTGCTGAAGAACTAGACCCTAAGGAGACGAAACTTACAGGTGCAACAAGTCTCTTTTTATGAGAGGGTACTTGTGCTAAAGGTGATGGGGGAGGCATACCTATGCCTGCCGAGACAAAGTACAAAAGAATAGTGTGTCCAGTAAACAAGGGACCGAACCATAAAGTACAGTCGGCATAATCATGAGCCAGATAAAAATACAATGAAGAATCCCACATACATGCTGTGCCTGGGATAACAGCCAGGACTTATACAATAATATCTGAGTACATGATATACAAATACAACCCAAATGCCCCCTGTAAATGGGGAAGGGCTCACAAAATCTAACTGATACATGCAAATCAAATAGGCGTTGCAAGTGGCTAAGGCCAACATCATCAAATATCTGGAGCTACAATGAAGAGGTCATCCGGGCATGTGGGGGGCTACCTGCAGGGCCACCCCCTCATGAGGGCTGAGACATCTCACACACACTCGGGAATCACCAAGAGCTGTTGCGGCATCACTGAACCATCAAGTATACGGATCTCGATCATGCTGAAAGGAGATGGAGTGGAGAAACAATCAAGTCAAAGAGAAATGAGAGATCCCTTTGCCTGATCCGAGGCACCGTACAAGAGTGGAAGCTGGAACCAAGGTACACCACCCTCTAGACCTGTCTTCTGGAATGAAGGAGCTGATGTCGACAGAAGGAGGTCCACTATGGGTGAGGCAATGGCACGAGAGAAAATAGTAGAGCGACAGATAGACTAATACCCATGATGATGGTGGAATGGAGGGGACTGAGTAGCAAATGGATGACTTCCCTTGCTAGAGCATAAAGGGCATGAATGACATGGCAGCGACTAACTCAATATCATCAGGGATAAGGGATAGTGGGACTGAAGGCCATTATGTGCGACACAAGAGAGAAATCAAGCAATGAGGGATGGAGGACTATAGTGGGGTACAAAGGGACTCGGGATAGACTCCATGACTGCGATGATGACTCAACTTGGATGCTCTAAACAAGGGCGACTCGATGGTGCTGCCACATAGTATGGGTCCGATGGGGGACCAGGAAAACATGAGTACAAGATGGTATCTCATGACGAAAATCGACACGAACATGGACAAGTATGGAGGCGAAGTGGTGCCCCAAGTACAAGTGTTGTAAGTGAGGAAATTCGATTTAAAGGGGAGGTGAAGTGACCCTTCTTGGAAAAAATGGGTCCGGGTGAAGTATCAAATCACAAAAATGAAAAATATGCTGGCTATCTAAAAGAAAATAAAACATGCATTTCAGAAGGGAAATGCTAAGGGTAATATTTCTTAAGATAGAGTGCATTGCGAGGATTAGGAAGGGGATTGCCTTCGAAATCCTCTAAGAGGTATGCCCCCTTACCGAGATCCTTACTGATGATGTAAGGGCCTAGCCATAATGAGTCAAACTTTCCATGACCGAGGACATCATGGGCCTGGTCATACACTAGAACAAGGTCACCTTCGTGAAAAGTGTGAGGCTGGACTTTTCTGTCATACTGAGATTTGGTGCGTTTCTTGGCCACTTCCATGGTTTGCAAGGCAACACGACAGTCTTCAGAGGCGCACTCAAGCATGATAAGTCATTGTTCTAGAGGTTGGGTGTCAGGGAGAAGTTCAACGGCCAGATGTAGGGAAGGAATTTCACACTCGATCGGTAAGACTACCTCCTCTCCAAAAACGAGGTGGAAAGGAGTAAACCCGGTGGAAGTTTTAACAGAAGTTCGATAGGCCCAAAAAGTAGGGAATAGCATAAGATGCCAGTTGGTTTTGTGCTTATTCACCGTTCATTGAAGCATAGTCTTGAGGATTTTGTTGACTGCTTAAACTTGGCCATTACCTTGGGGGTAATAGGAGGAGGAATATTGGTGCTCAGAACCCAACAGTGAGGATAGCTCATGCCATATCTCATCTTCAAAATGTCTGCCGTGGTCAGAGACCAGTTGTTTTGGAACCCCGAATCGAGCAATAACGTGGTTAAAGAAAAAGAGGGCTGCGGTAGCTGCCGTGTTGTTAAATTTTGGCATAGCTTCGGCCCATTTTGTGAAATAGTCGACCGCCACGATGATATATTTATGGTTACCAGTGGATGGCGGGCGACGCTCCATAAAGTCGATGGCCCATTTACAAAAGGGACTAGTTGAGACTACCGGATGGAGGGGAGCTGGGGGAGCTCGCGCCTTAGGGGCAAAATGTTGGCAATTTGGACAGTGTTTGACTGCCTCAATGCAATCACTGAAAAGGGAAGGCCAAAAATACCTAGCGCACATGACCTTCTGGGCAGTAGCAAGACTGGAGAGGTGGCCACCGCAAGCGCCACTATGGCAGGCATTAAGGACCTGTTCAGCTTCAACGTGTGTGAGACAACGACGAAGGACAATATCTATATCGCGACGATAGAGGTCATCACCAATAGGAAGGTATCGGGGAGCCTGGTGTCGGATACGTTGGCGAGCCTCATGATCAAGGTGGAGGGCGAACTTTTTGGGTTCACAAGTAAGTAAGAATATCGCCATACCACTGGTCATTTGAAGTAATGGTGAATAAGTGTTCATCAGGAAAATCATCATTAACTGGAGGGTCTTGCGATCTGGTAGGTAATTCAGAAATGAGCTCAACAAGTGCTAAGCCTTTCTTACTCTTTGGTGTGACAAATTCGAGGTCGAATTATTGAAGAATAACGACCCAACGGGCATACTTCCGGTGAGGATACGATGACTCAATAGGAAAGCCATGGGGTTGGAATTAGTCACAACCTTGGTGGAGCGCATGAGGATATAATGACGAAGTTTTTGGACTGAGAACATGACAGCCAGCGCTAATTTTTCTTCATGCGAGTAGGAAACAGGAGGCCCTACAAGGCTCTTATTGACGTAATATATCACATGCTCGATACCGTTGTCATATTCCTGGATCAGAACTCCAGCGACCGAATAGGTGGAAGCGGAGATGTACAGGATGAAGTCCCTATCAAAATCAGGAGGGCGGATCAAGGGAGCGGATGTGAGAGCCTGCTTGAGGGCATCAAAAGACTCATGAGCATAGGTATCCCATAAAAACGGGATGTTAGAGCAGAGGAGTCTAAGGAACCCATGTGCAGTGGTGGCATAGTTAGGAATGAACCGGCGAAGAAAATTAGCTTTGCCTTGGAGGCTTTGTAGCTGGCGTAAGGTACGAGGAATGGGAAGTTCAAGAATGGCTTGAACTTTTAATGGGTCAAGAGTGATACCGTCTTTGGATACGATGAAACCTAGGAGACGGCTGGTAGGAACACAAAAGACACATTTCAACGGGTTAAGGCGGATGTTATACTTGCGACATCGGAGGAAGACTGTGCACAAATCATGGAGGTGTTGCGCCCGATGTTTAGAATGTGCAGTGAGGTCGTATAAATAAGCAAGAATAATATGAGCTAAATCATGGAAACAATAAGACATGGCTCATTGAAAAGTGGCGCCGGCGTTTTTAAGGCCGAAAGGCATGACTCGGTAAGCAAAATTTCCCCACGGACTGATGAACGCGGTTTTAAGTTGATCAGCAGGACGGATAACAATTTGGTTATATCCGGAGAAAACATCCATAAAGGATAGAACCTCATGCCCCACACACTCGTCAATGATTTGGTCAATGAACGGTGTGGGGAAGTTGTCTTTGGGACAAGCTTTGTTCAAGTCGTGAAAGTCCGTGCAGACACAGATGGAGCCTTGTTTCTTGAGGACGGGAACTGGGTTGGACACCCAAGTGGTGTATTCAATAGGGTAAATGAAACCAGCCTGCTTGAGCTTATCGATTTCGGCTTTTATAGCATCACGTCTGGAAGGATGAATGGGTCTCAACTTTTGACGGACCGGATTGGCATCAGCCCATGTGTCGATATGATGTTCGACGACGCCGGGATTGATTCCGGGCATTTTGGAATAGGACCAGGCGAAAATATCGCGAAATTCTTTGAAAAACTTAGTGTAAGCTTCAATTTCTTCTGGGGTGCATTGGGCACCCAAGGTGACATATTCTTCGATTCCTGGTTTGACTAAAATTTCAATTTTAATAGTAGGAGAGATATTGGCCATGTTACCTTCTTCGAAAGCATCAGGTGCAGGGATGGGATTTTTGAACCAGTCGACGGCATGGGGGATGAAGTCTTTGGTTTCGACAGCATATTGGTCATGGGACTGATGTGGGAGGAAGTATGCGCGATGGTGCATATCATGCCAGGGGAAGTCAGGGTGGGTCATGGCTTCCATAATGTCTTCATCTGACTGGAAGATGGGAAGACTAGAAGAAGGGGGTTCACCCGATGATGTAGCAATACCTGACTGGTCACCCTGTGGAAAAGGGCTCATATGGGAAACATCGGTAGATCCAAGGTCTGCTAAGGTGGATCCAAGAGTGTCCGCAGGCAGGAGGTTAGGCAAATCAGCTCTCAAGGATGACGATAGGTAAAAGATGGTGGTCGAAGGCTCAGTGGTTTCGACGGTTGGGGGGGGAATGTGGATGGGAGTAGGAAGGTCATGTGGGTCCACCGGGGTAGAACTCGCAAACAAGTGAGAAGGTATCTTGTCATGTGCAACCTTGAATTGGTGGTACGTGGCTAAGGAGGAATGATACTCGTCAAGGCGGGGACAGAGGTGGGTGTAATGGCCATGGAAATCGCACAAAGCACAAGGGTGATTTGTGCGCAAGGTTTTGAGTTTCGGGATAGAATCCAGGATAGTGACGTAGACTTCAGGGATATCAGAGTCAGGAAACGTCTCCTTGACTAGTATCTTGAGGTGCGGTAATTCAGGACACATATGGGTGGCGTGACCGACAATATCGCACAAAGCACACTGGATAGCGGGCTTTGGCGGGTGAGGAGGGGTAGGGTTTGTCGGGGCGGCTTGGTCCTGATTGGTTGCCCCCTTGCGAGCTTTACCTTTCTTTCCTAGGGCTGTCACCACAGGGGCAGGGTCCTGGGGAGGTGCGGGGGGCCTAGTGGTGACGGAGGAAGCGAGGGGGACCAGTTGAACCGGTGTCAAAGAAAGGTAGGGTTTGGGGTGATCGGGTGGGGTAGTGGTTGGAGGGTCAAGGTACCGAATGGGTATGCCTAGGGTCAGGTTAGGGAGAGAGAGAGTGGCCATGACGGGGACCGTATAGACTCCGGGAGGGGGAGCCAGGAAAGGTATCTGACCAGTGGGATAATGACCAGGAGGAACGGCTCCGAGATGGTTAAGGCCTGGGGGAACCGATCCAGGGGGATAAAGGGGTTCAGGGATACCATTTTTAGGAGAAGGGCCAGAAGGAGGAGGTCCGGCTGGCGGAGATGAAGGGCTAGGAGTGGGTTTCGGTGGGCGAGGTTGAGTCTGAGGTTGCTAACTAGCCGAAGCGGGTTGCTTAAGGGCAGCCCGAGATGATTGCATCATGCAAACATTCGACAAGCTGGGATCAGAGAGATGAGGAGGGGGGAGACCAGGAAAATTTCCAAGCAGGGAGGAATCTTTGTAGACGCCGAGGGAGACACTGGTCAAGGAATTGACGGTTTGCTTATTGGCTACAGAAGAGATGGTCGTCTCCGGGGAGGTCTGAGACAGCGGCTCATGGTAAGTCAACTGGTAAATGGTGACTATCTTTCCATTGTGAGGAAAAGACATTTTGCGAAAAACCATGGATGGGACAGCAGACATAGCATAGGTGTAGCTTCGCCCTAATAGAATGTTGTAGTCTAGAGGGGCATCGATGACTTCGACGTCAACGCAAACGGTCTTACCGGCAAGGGTGATAGGAAAATTATGAAAAAGGCCAATGGGCTGGGAGGCATGGATGTCCCATGCTCGAAGGGTGATCGTGGAAGGGGCCAACTCAGGAGATCCAAGTTATTTCCAAACCGAAGCAGACATCACACAAGTGGATGCCCCCTCATCAATTATACACCGAGAAACGTTGGCATTCTGGATTTTGACTGGGATTTGGAAGGCGACGGAAGCAGGAAGAGGAGGATGCTCTGATTGATGGGTGTCAAAAACAATCATTTGGTCATCAGCAGGATCTACAGCGCCCACGACAGATAGCAGAGCCTTCTTTTGGGAAGGGCACGATTGGAGGAGTTCCAACGTGGAAATGGAAGCAGGAGATTGTGCCAAATCATCTACTATGCTATACGAATGAGCATCTTCACCAGAAGCAACATTTCGACGTAACGGTCCTTTAGGAATCTTGGGGTGGCCCTCAAGTTTGGGTTGAGGGATATGTAAGGGACCGTTGGATGTCTAAAGAGGCTCTGTAGAACTGGAAGAAGAGGACTTGGGGGCAGACTGAGCGGGAGGCTTGGGGTACTAGCGAGACCGAGTTTTAAGGTGAAGGTCGACGGTTGGGGAAGGATTAGAGTTCATCATGAGGATCTGGTAATCAGAGGAACCAGAAAGGGAAGGTGGAGTGGCGACCTGTCCGTCAGGTGGTTGGGTCGCCACGAATCCTTGCTGAGGGAAAGGATCAGTAAACACAGCTGGTTGAGTAGTGGTCACATTAGGGGGAGCATGAGGGGAGGCATGTTGTCCTCGCAATGTGGCTTGAGACTCCCACGTCTGCCACATCTGTGGTAAGAGGGGGCAATCATGGGTGTAGTGACCATAAACACCGCAACAAGAACAAGGCTTATTTGTGTGAAGCGGCCTGTCGGGCTTGGGCTGAATGCCCTGTTGCTGGTTAGCAGTGTTAGGGTCAACACCTTGAGGATTGGGTCCACGAGTACCAAGGGAAAATTGATTTGGATTGCCTCTCTGCCTTCTTTGAGCAGGGGGATTAGTCGCACCCTGTTGTGCAAAGACTTGCCCAGGAGGGGGCTGTAGGTGCTGTTGCGGGGTTGGAGGAGGCAAGGGAGACGGAAGCGCATATGTTGGAGGAGCTGGTGCACCAGGCTGCTGATAAGGGTAATGGTTAGGTTGGGAAACATTGAGGTAAGCAGGAGGTTGGGCAAAAGGATGAGGCATGCCGTATCCTGGATACATGCTACCTGGAGGGGGAAAAGTGCTATAGGTGCTGGCCCCTCCCTGAGGGAGACCATAGCCCATAGGAGGTTGAGCATACGGATGAGAAAGGGCTCCAACGATACCGTCGGCGGAATGAGATGCCCCCGGGGCGTTAGCGTCGTTGGGCCTGGGGAGGTCGTAAGGACGGTGTATAAACATAACCGGCATCGTTACGCATCAGGTCATATTTCAAGGCTATTTGGAGGGCATATTCTTCGCGTTTTGAGGAAATGATGGCATCTTTGCCAATGGGAGCTAAGAGAGTGCGAAGGAACCAGTCCATATAAACCTGATCTTCGAAGGGGGGAGCTCGACATAAGCTTCATCTTTGTCGCCATTCCTGGACATGAGTGGAAAGGCGTGTTGAAGAAGTT
This sequence comes from Pinus albicaulis, assembly GCA_034641835.2. Taxonomy (NCBI): domain Eukaryota; kingdom Viridiplantae; phylum Streptophyta; class Pinopsida; order Pinales; family Pinaceae; genus Pinus; species Pinus albicaulis. Next base: position 813,609,155 of record CM076569.1, on the reverse strand, counting down.
TGATTGAAAGAGGTCAAAAGCTCTGTACCAGTATCGTATCAGAGAGGGAGCTGGAAGTAGGATAAGAAGGCTTGGGCAATGGTCACAAAGGTGGTATGGGAAGAAGTGGCTTGGTCAACAGACCATTTAGAAGCTTCGTCGGTAAGCATGCGTTGGAACAACCGAAGATGGATGGAATCATCGGTAATGGAATTGGAAGAACACCACATGTGGAAAGATCGGACATGATTGGTTGGATCTTCTCCAGCAAGGCCTTCGAACTTAGGGATGTTGGAGGGGAGCTTGGTTGGCATAGCAGGCCAACCAACATCGTGGTGGATAGGGTCATTGATCAACTGATTGAAATCGGGGAGGCTGAGGCCTGCGATGTACGACAACAAGGGTGTAGCCGAGGTAGTTCCTGTGGCGGTTCTGCTAGTAGTAGTTCCGGCATTAGGGCCAGGAGCACCACTAGCGTTAGGCCCTGGACCAGACATAGTGAAGGTGATAGGGGGAGAACCGGAGGTAAAAGCAGAACCCAATGAATCAGAAGAGGAGTCAGAGTGCAGACTCGGAGGAGGACTGGCTCGACGACGGTGGGACGGAGCAGGTCGATCGACTGGAAACTGAGGGTGAAGGCCAAGAAGTCTCTGGGAAGCACACCTTGCGGGGCTGATGGCAACAAAAACACGGCACAAGGGGAAGAAGAACGACCACAAGGGAAAGGTGGTGCAGAATCAAGTGATTACAATGTCGAAAAAAGGGGAGATAGGTGCAGTGTCAATTGATTTTAAAGTCTTTGCCTGGCGGTGTAAACTAGGCTCTTCTTCGCTTAGGGTGAGTGTGTGGCATGTGTTAATTTTAATTTTTAAACCCTTTTTCGTTTTGAGAGCAAGAGAAAAAGTGTGCTGCGTAACTGAAAATAATGCTGCAAAAACAGTATATAATGCTAAAATAACATAAAATTAACAGCTACTAGTGCATCGATTCAACCCAAAAAGGCGGGTCTCTCCAAACTAATCTAAAAGAGGGAAAAAAAATCTAGTCAAAATGCATTAAAAATAGGCCAATAGATCTAGGGTCGAAAGGCACAGGGATCTAAAGGGAAAAGCTGCTGAAAAGACGTGCAGATCACAGCCAAGAGGCAGAGGCAAGGTGGCTGGAAAAAAAGAGGAAATCAGCAAAAAGCAGAAGGGGCAAGGAGGAGGCCCTAAAAGTAGATCCAAAAAAATCTTTAGGAGGTGATTTGAAAGGGAGAAGAGTTGATTAAAAGAGGTCTGAAAAGGAGGTATCATATCTGGAAGAAGGGGGGCTGAAACTCTGAAAAAACAGACCTGAAACAGATAAAAACTCTTCCACAAAAAGTGGAGGGTACTGAATGTAATGATTCTGGACACCACATATCTCCACAATGGTATGATATTGTCCACTTTGGGCCTAAGCCCTCATGGCTTTGCTTATGGGCTTTACCCCAAAAGGCCTCATACCAATGGTGATATTTGTCCATCCTTATATACCCATGTTCCTCCCCACTTCTAGTCAATGTGGGACTTTGGTCGTATACCCAACAATCCTCCCCTCGAACAAAGGACCATCGAGCCTCCCCTCAAATGATTATCCATCCGTCCACTCTCTACCAACCAGGATTCTCCGCTCCAATGCGTTGGAAGCACACGCCTTACATGGAGCACCACCTGCCTCGAGAGCTTGCTCTATCCCAGGTCAACTCCTCTTCACCGTGTTGGGACTAGGACACGTCCATGAAGAATCCGGAGCATACTGCCTGTCTAACCGAGCTCATCCATGGATCCCATCGTGATATTACTAGGGCCCACCACCTTCGTTCGGCATTCGAGGATTCATCCACTTCGCTAACTTCGGGGCATGGCTCTGATACCATTTGTTAGGAATTACTGTAGAAATAAAATATTTACTGAGAGAATAATACACATACAAAACCCAACAACAAATCACATAAATATAAACATAATGTTTAACCAGGAAAACCCCAAATCTGGGGAAAAACCCAACCAATGAAATTTCATTAACCATTGGCCAAAAAACCTTGGCCAATCCGGCCAAGTGAGCCTTCACCACTCACCTCCAGGCCTACCTTACAATGAAGTATTCCCAGCCTCTTATAGGCTCCATTACATGTAATACCATGGGCCAAAACCATGGGTGCACAAAACCATGTGCCCCAAAACCACTACTATCTACCCTAGTCAACATTGACTCTACCTCGAGTCATGTTTACCTAACAATTTCCCCCTTAAACTTGACTTGGGGATTATTGACTAAATCCAGCCAAACCTACTAAATGAGACAACACCGCTCACTCTAGCTCTTCCCCCCTCAAATTTTTACCCAGGGTAATTGTAAACTTGACATCCCCCCTATCACCTAGGTCTAACCCAGACTTTACCAGAGATTACCCAGGGGTACGCATGCCATACCAGGTCTTACAGAAGTATTCCCATTTACATGTAAAAAATTAACTCCATTATAATAATATTTTTTTTGTTTCATTGTCTCTCTTTGTACATATGAAATCAATGTCCATATAAAAAGAACCCATCTACCGGATTACATGGGTCACCAGCCTCTGTAATCAATTAATTAATCCATGTGCAAGCATCCTCTCATCTCTGAATTTCTCAAACCAACTTCTTATCACTGCTAGTCGCCAGATTTGAGCTGTGGCAGCACCATTGTTCTCTTTATCCATTGAGAAACCCTCCATGGAATTCCCCATGGAATCAATCAATTGGATATTTCCTATTTCCTAGAAACACCATGCTCCGTATGGCCAGATCTGCAAAAGGCTGCATTGATTTCTCCATTCACAGGCCAATAAAACCCTTGGCTGCAAAAGCGTCCCTTTGAAGCCAAATATGGCTCTAATACCATTCGTTAGGAATTACTGTAGAAATAAAATATTTATTGAGAGAATAATACACATACAAAACCCAACAACAAATCACATAAAGATGCACATAATGAAAGAAATTTTACTTAGGGTAAAATTGGTCTTACATGGTGTACTTGGGTCCATCTAATGATAATAGGTTAAATGACCAAAAAATGGTGTAGCACTTGGTATGACTGTAATGGCTAACAAATGAATGTATTTTGATGTAGAATTATTTTTAATGTCGATTGAATTTATGGTAGTTGGTGGCATGGTATATTTAGTAAATTTTACTATCCTTGGGTGAATTAGCATCACTTGATACCATATGTTTATTAAAACATTAATTGCAACATTCTTGGTAAATGAAATGGAAACAAATTTTGTGTGATTTTTCAGAAAATTATTAGCCTTAGCCCTAGTCTTATAATGCAATAATTTATTGGAATATTCATCATTCAAATTTTGGATGATAATTATTGAAGTTGTAACGGTAATTGATATTCATGATATTGACTTAATGGTAAAATATATGATTTTTTTAGATTGGGTTTAATTGAATTGTCAATTATTACCAATATTTGTTATTGACACTCAATTATTAATGGTAAATTAGTGTTCTTAAATAATTAAGGATTTGTATAGCTGTTTATGAATATTAAGATAGTATGCCTGAAACTATGATGGCTACAAAATTAGAAATTTGTTACCATGCATAAGCATGATTGTATGTTATTCAATGATATAAGGAACTTAAATCATGATAAAAATAGTGTGTTACAAAAGTTACTAATAAATAGAGATGATTTTTTATAATATGAACATAAAGGAAAAGGGCTGTGGCCTTTTGATATGAACATGCATAAATGCTAACTAACATGATAGGGTGAACACAAATTCTTTGAAAGTGTAATAATGTATTTTAAATTAATGAGAATGCATGAGATGAAATATATTATGTATGTTGTACATAATTAATGATAAAACTAGTACGATCCCATGTTGCTAATTACATTGATGTTTTAAACATTAGGGATGACCATCTAGTTCTACAAGTTGATTATTTAGTCATGGTGTTAGTATGAATGAGTCAATATAAATAATGCATTTAACATAATATTGTATTCTTATTCTTTGGAAATTAATCTAGACTATGTAAATATTATGGATGGTACAACATGCTCAAAACGATCAACTTCGTCGATTAAGTTGTGGAATTGTGGAGTCCTCATTAATTTCTAAGTAGAATATAGATGAAACTTTTAATCACTTCACATTATTGATTTCCTTGACTTGAAGGTGTGGATCATTTCATACAAGCTAGTAATGTTGCATTATGACTCATGGTTATACATATATGCATGAAAGGAAATATTATTTTAATGTTATATGAGAATGGCTATATCTATTAGAAGGCCATGTTTCCCTTACTTATTGTTACAAAAAACATCTCGATGGAAACATTGTTTTAATTCCCCTATAATTATAATGTGGAGAATACACCCTTGTTTTTATATGATTACTCTTAATGCATGGAGACTGATCATGTAAGAGAAAAAATAATCACACCAATACCTTTCTACTTTTCTAAAGTATTTAGAAGCATTGATTCATGTGAAAATTGAAATGCTTCTTGAGTATATATGCGAAGAGGTTTTGTAAATAACATGATTTTGTTAAGAGTATTATTCTATGAAGTACAACTGTGAATGATGTTGCTATTATTATTAATTAGGGGTAGCTTCATTATGACATGGTGACATCAATAATATTCTAGTATCAAGAAACATAAACAACAAATTAAAGGTAAAAGGGTTACACATGACTTGCGATTGGAAATATGAAGGTATAATGTTGTTTATTATGAAAGCATGATGCGTAGAAATTATGCATACAAGATATAAAGGTGCCTTTCGTAGAATGCATGTTGATTATTATGTGATAAATTTGAAAAGTAAACAACTCATGTGACATGATATGTAAACCATGATTCCTATGAATTATTTCATTTCAAGGGATGCCAAGATTGAAGGCAAAATTCGTGGGGATGCTCAGGTAGTAGAACCTGAAAATTTTCATGGAATCATGAGTTGGTAGGAATCATAAGTGGTAATTGGAAATATTTTCAAGGAAAAGTTCGATGAAAGTAGAAATTGAATGGAAACTTTCATTATTATTATTACAATACAAATTCACAAATACATCAAAAAGAAGTCGTAAATCCATTTTTAAATGATTTTATGTTTTTTCTAAGATTATATATGGTTGAAGAGCACAAAAGGAAAAATAAAATATTCTTTGTAGGAATGTAAATATTTCTTTTGAACTCGTAAAATAAGCTAATTTTGTTTACTTTTACTTTTGCGAATAATAGAGGAGCAAGTATCTGAGAGTTTACACTGTTGATTGTCAAGAAACAATAAAAATATGTCATGGTTTAGGAAGGGAAAAGAAAATGCTTCATTTTTGCAAGATTTCCCTATTCAGTTGATATGACCACCAAAATAAAACATCACTAAACATAAATGTCATGGGTGGAAGACCACCAAAATATAACATGGATGGAGATAAATTTGATGGGTGTAAAACTAATAAAATCTAACATGACTAGGGATAAATTTCATGGGTGGAAGATGTATGAAAATGACTACAAGAGATAAAGGAACTCTGAATTTGAAGTTGTCAGTAATAAATAAATACTATACATGTACCCAAATATAGTAGGACACTTCTTCTATTGAGGAGGTGTAAATTTGTGAAATTTTTTTCATTAGTTTATTGCCAGGTAAGGAGAGTAGTGCTTAGCGAGGATCTAATAGAGTAAAAGCTTAAGTAAGAATTTCTTGTATTTCAAGGAATTCATGACACAAAACTTGTGAATATATTTAGCAAGGGCTAAGAAAATATGAAATTACGACTACCTTGATCCTCTCTGTGATTAGAGAACTATCTGCTCACTAATTAATTGTAGAGCTATTGGGAGAAATGATTGATAATTGAAAATATTACCTGGAATTGGATAAATGAATAAATGTAATATGATTACCCTTGAGAAATTCTAATTGGATTTGTTGGTCATACAAAAAGAGGTGTTTGTTTTTGGGATGATAAAATTCTCTTGTAGTGCTTGATCCAACTAATAAAAACCTGTAATTAAAATAAAGTGTGGAATTCCCATGATTTCGAAGAATGTTGGTAGGTAAAAATCTATTTAAAGACTTTTTTTCTTTACAATGGTTAAAAAAATGGAAACAAAATTTGAATATTTTCATATCTGTAAATATTTATGATTATTAGTACAACATTATTTATTTTACTTAATTAATTCTTAGGGTAATGATCCCCATTTGGTTGTTTTGATTACAAAATTATCATTATTGCAGATAGATGCCATGAGTGAAAGATGACCTATAAAGTATATTGTGGGAAATACAATAAATTTAAATTAAAAGACACGGTCCTAGTGGGATATAAATACTAGAAGAATTTATAATGAATATTATATCAACACTAAGGATGATGTTATGTTTAGGGGGGTGGGAGATGGGATATAAATACTAGAAGAATTTATAATGAAGGCTATATGAAGAGTAAGGATGTTGTTATCTTTATGGGTGGGGGGACTATAATATCCCTACAACGCGTGTATTTAGATTTGGATTTCATGACAATATGAAAATATTATTAATTTAATATATCAAATGTAATCTTAATGGTTTCCATCAAGAATAAGTTACAAAATATACTATAACACTTTTGGAAATGAAATGTCTTTGAAAACAAGGTTTGAGGATGCCTTGTCATGGTGTCTTGCATTATATTAAATTTATGAAAAATATTGATAATAGGTTGAATACAAAACTTAAAAACCATGATTTCGGAAGAGTGTCTTATATTTTCCATATCTTAGCCCCAACATGAAATACTAGCTCAGGATTTAAAACCAAATTGTCTATATATGAATCTCCTAACTATTGTGGTTTTGCTTCATTGTTTCAATTGTCTAATGATGTCCCATAAAGTATGGATGGTGGTGATGATCAATGGTAGCCACCAAGATATTTTCTTGTCTCCTAACCATGCAGAATAAAAAGGGAAGACTATACATATAAGTTAACTATGTTATTTCCATTGAAAATATTTCATGGATTCTTGTGAACAAATATTAGTTAACTATATCAATTTCTTGGAAAAAACTTAATAATTAACATATGGATGGTTGAAAGAAAAGGTTAATGAGGAATAGTGATGGCCAACTAAGTTTTATACATGAATTGAACATATAGCATCATGACATAGAAGTTACTTGGCAACATTAACTTGTGAGCACCATGTGATATTATGCAACAATCGAGGAGGCATTGCAGCACACTCTATAACTGATAGAAGAGTAACCACCTATATGGTATCAAATTTATTTGACATGATGGAACATCCATCTGAAAGGTGAAGCAGAAAGGTTGGTAAAAAGAACCCACACATTAAAGTAATATGGTTTGAGAGAATAAGGTAGTTACCCCTTCCACATTCAAGGAGAGTTACCCAATACGAGTAAAATTTTTCTCATACCAAAAAATTATATTGGTTGAGTGGAATTAGGAGAGTCAATATTTTTATTATATTTTGAACCATCTTAAAATCACATTAACTGTTAAAGAAGAGTAAATATTTTTCAATGTTTCTCTCAATATTAATAAACTAAGAATTATCCATATTGTTTTGAAAATAATATCCACTTATTATTGTATTAGAAGCAATAAAAATAGAGCTTTTTCATTTAGTTACACCAATATTGCATTGATTGAAGAAAACCATAACATGATATTGATTTTGGTATTTAAAAAAGACTAGAAACACAAAATTGATTATACTTAAAAGTGATTTTTTTTTTTAATTTATGGAAAGGGTATAAAAGTATTGCAAGGTTTAGAAACTAAGATTGTTCTTATACAGATAACATTTTTATGACTTTAGGAAATGCAGGACACATAAAAAAACTCTAAAAATTGAATTCCAAAGTTTTTTCCATAAAGAAGTCACAATGGATATTTCCATAACACTACATCACTACCCTACAAAACTAGGATACACTACAAGAAAAACCCACATTGGTGAGGGTCATGCTTGTGACAGACCTTTAAGGTCCATCACCAATGTCACATATGGTGACGGTCCTTAAAAAACCGTCACTGTAAGTGTATATAGTGATGGTCCTTTATGGTCCGTCACCAAAGACATTTTCAATGACACTTTTGGTGAGGTTCGTTAAAGGCCCATCACTAATTCTCCCTTTGGTGACACTTCTAGTGACGAACTTTTAATGACCCTCACCAATGCTCTTTTTGTTACTTTTGGTGACGGTCAAAAAATGTCCGTCATCATTGATAATTAAAAAACCGTCACTGTAAGTGTATATAGTGATGGTCCTTTATGGTCCGTCACCAAAGACATTTTCAATCACACTTTTGGTGAGGGTCATTAAAGTCTCATCACTAATTCTCTCTTGGGTGAAACTTCTAGTGACAAACTTTTAATGACCCTCACCAATGCTCTTTTTGTTACTTTTGGTGACGGTCAAAAAATGTTTGTCATCATTGATCATTCCAATGAGATTTTGATGACGCTATGTGCCTGTTAATATAGTTTTTGTCAAAAGATAACGATTTAATGCCATTATTGTGGATTATTTTTTATAATATGTCCAAGGCCATAGTGGTTAGGGTCAGTCAATTTTTTAAGAAGTAATTAGTGTGTATTATTTCCCTCAAGTAATGACTAGTCAAATATAGATTTCCTATGAGTCAACACATGATTCATATCTATTATGTTTATTATCTAGAAAATTCCCTTTAGATAAATTTCCACTATTGTGTGTAGGAAATATATTATTTAATACATAATCAAGCTCTGACAATTCTATTAATGAGAAAGACCTAACACTCCTCAACAATCTGGGCACACCTTAAATTAATTCTTTGGCACACACTAACATTTCTTAGCACCCCACATGTCTTGGAACATCTTTGTACCTAGAACATCTTGTGATGACACTGGCGCCCAAGCACATGGTGGCATGCACTAGCACAACATGGAACTCTCCTAGCATGTGTTGGCATGCTGCATATAGTCCCTAGCATGCCCTGGAAAACCTTGGTTGAATGCATTGACATACATTAGCACTTGGCACACAATGCCACTTGACATGTACCCAAATAGAATATTTGGATTCCTTGCGAAAATCTACCGAAATGGAAGAAAAAAAATCCGGTCGAATCAGAGCTTGGATGAGGGAGATATCATTGATTTAAAATTAAATCTTTTTTAGAAACTTTTTGAAATGTCAGGACAATTACAATGTGCACGAGTCAAGAACCTATATGCATGCAAAGCTTTGAGGAGAAAGGCAGAAGTTATAGACTTGGTGGTTTAGAGGGAGCATACATTACCTCTCAACATGCATCCTCATGAGAAGCAGTCTCAGAAGGTTGTGGAGTAGCTGCCACAATTGGAGAAGTAGAGAGGATACCGAGTGGAAGCGTCCACTTAAGAAGAGACCTCCATGAGGGGGAAATTTCGAGCCAGATGGGAAGAGGGAGCAGCCATACCTCGAGGTGTAAGGTGGGGTGATTTGTAGACATAATCCCAATATAAGAAATTTGGGCAAGGTCCATTGAGATGGCGTGTCTCATGGATCGAACCTGGCTATGAGGAGACCACAGTACAACAGTAGTAGGAAGTATCAGTTAGATTGAGGTAGTCAGATGTCAGCAGGATAGAAATTAGAGTGAAAGATGTCAAATACTGGAGCAGAAATCAGAGTTAGCAACAGTTCAAAGGGCACGGATGCAGATGTCAGCAGCAGCACAGAGAATCCAATACTAGACAGGTGTAGTAGCTAGCAGCAATCAGAAGAATCTGATGACAGATGCATTATACTGATTCAGTTGTTCGGAGGCTATTCAGTTTCAGGATTTGCAAGTGCAAACAACACTAGAGAAGTGTAGCATGCAGAAAATTCCAAAGGTACCAGATGGGGATAGATTGAATTCATTTCTTGTTGAGAGGGAGTGTTGAAATTTGCAACAAGAAATAGTGAAATTGGAAACTAGAAAGGACAAAAGAAAATGCACCCACACTGGTGAGGAATTTTGATGTACCAGGAGTGAGGAATGTGAGGCGTATAATTTATTTTTCCCTTAAATAAATTGGACAATAAATTGTAATTTCATCTCATAACAACTTGTGTCAGTTAACCAAGTCATGATGATTGAGTTAGCTCAAGAAATTCAATTTAAGGTGATCGAGGTGGATATTGGTGGCCACCCATCTATTCCACTTGGGCCCCCGCCATTGTCTCTTTCAGTTTTTCAGTTTCCTTATTTATAGCACAATTTACTATTTTTGTCAATTTTTCAGGTCCTAAACTTTCGGAGCCATTTTGAGGCCCTAAACGACATTTTTTGGGCATGAAAGGTTTAGCTATTTCATAGAAATCGCATTAGCAGTTGTATTCCTCGGAGAGATCTTTCTAACGAGGTATCATGTGCGTCAAATGAAGATCATATGACCAATTTACGACCTCGGGAAGTTGGCTGCCCAGCTAACCCCAACGGGGCCATAAACCCTTGGTGTTACATCTCCTCGGGTTAGGGTTTTGGTTGTTTAGGGTTTTCTCTTATTTTAAATAATAAAAATGCCCCTGATCCTTATTGTAACGCAGTTTAGAGGAACATAACTATCAGTTGTATTTATAGAAAATTTCCCATGTGCAATTATAAAGTCATTAGGATGCCATGATGGATTGCAAAGTCAAGGAAGGTCGATTTTCCTAACTAATATGGAGATAATTCCATAGGAATTGTGTGAGCAAGGCAGACTGAAGGAAGGCTGAGAATTGGCTAAGTACTAGACCGATTTTGCCTAGATTAGGAGGATACAATTGGCAGAGTGTTGGAGAATCTCAAGAGAGATTAAGCATTGTATTGTTTCGTGATTCCTTGACTTAATAAAAAATAGAGACAGAGGGTTTTGAGTAGTTGCTTCCCCAAATACATCTTGCGTTGTGCGATTGATAACTTGTTTCTCATACTTACATGTGATTCATGTGCGATCGTGTTTTGTTTCCACAAATTGTAGGAAGGATTCAGTATCTTGTTTTAGTACATTACAAGATCAAATTGAATCCCATTGGTTAGATTTTCTACATGAAATAGAAGAGAGGGTTGATACCATCTTGCCTTGTGGTGGTTAGTAGGCCACAAGGTCTATGATAAAGACCAACATAAATGGAGGAGGGCTTGCACTGTAATTTAGAGCCATAACAGAAGTCGACGTAGGCGTAATATTAACTGAGTTAACCCTAGTTTGAGGGTTGACATTGAAATCTGAAGTTCATGTCAAGATTCAGTCAAAGAAATGCCCATAATCTATGGATCCATATGAGTTAGGTCGAGTCCCTTATGGAGGAAAGAGTCGTGTTTTTTCTAAGGTTGGATATGGTTTTTTCTACAACAATTAGAAGTACATAAGTTTAATGCCCTAGTTAGGACAATTTCCTAGCATGTTTAGTTCATAAGGTATGCCCTTAAGGTTGTGACAAATTTGTGTAGAAGAAGACGTGTTATGACCCTTAGAGCGAGGTTTATTTCTGCAATACAGACCGCAAATCTGGAAGATGGTTTGCAAATTCAGTATGTGTGGAGACAACAGATACTAAGGAGGGTGGAACCTAAGCAGAAGATTAAGCATGCAGAATAAATGTGCCATATGAATAATGGATTGATATGCAAAGGACTTGATTTTGGTGGATTGTCCATAGAGTTTTAGACAAAGATCTGAAGCAACCTATAAAAAAGTATCCATTGGATTGTTAGTGGTTTATTTGTGACCCTAGTTCAGTCATCAACAGATTTTTAGAAGGATGATAATAGGAGTAGTTCATATTTGTTCATAGATTTGACAAAAAAGATCAAATTATCGATACACAAGAACAATGACTTTGAGAGGACTCAAACCATTGCTAAGTGGCAGATTTGAAGAGCCTTGGATGAAGACAATATTGTGGGCCCTAGATCAGTAAAAAGAATTTATTGTGGTTGGGCAGATTGATGGTAGTCCAAGTACAATTGGAGGGTTGTTAGGTGACTGTCATAGAAGAGCCCTAACTCTTGTTCTTGTGAAGGACAACAAGATTGGTAGAAAGGCAGGTGTGTGCTCCTTAGATCACCTATAACTCACTCACACGTCCTATCACAATCTCTTAATTGTTCATTCCAATGCATTATTTTCACCTAGTGCTCCCTTGTGTGTCTCTAGGACTACCTAACGCTTCCTAGCATGTGTTGGCACACCATGGCACCTAGCACATCTTGGCCACATGCCACTCTGGCACACTAGCATGAATTAATTCTACCTAGCATACAATGTCACTCCCTCCTCAGAATACCTGGAACTCGCTGACACTCCATGTCACACACTCTTATTCATTCATTTCCATGCATTTTTACGTAATGCTCCCTTGTGTTTCCCTGGAACTAGCTAACACTCAACACACATTGGAACTTGGCACATCTTGGTATGCTTCCCTAGCACTCTAGAATGCCTTGGAAATATCTAACATATCTTTTCAGTCACTCCTTAGAAAACTTGGAACTCCATATAATTCCCTATAACTCATTGGCACATATTGGCTCTTTGCACTTAGTGGCACTTAAAAACTATTGGCATGTGTTTGGATGCCTTGGAATTACTTGGCATGGTTAAAGATAAAATTTATTTTAGATCAATTATTCACAATTAAGAGAGAAGTAATAGAGGATGATTTGGCACTTAATACAAGCTAAAATATGGCCCTTGGCATGTATTGGCACTAGTGTTGGTATGCCTAGCATTCCCCTCTTGAAAAGGTAAGGTCTTGAATTACTAACCCTCATATGTGTTCACTTCTTTTCATTTCAACTTGGTATTCCCATTTGTCACCTGAAACTCCTTGACACATGTTCGCATACCCTAACACATGTCACATTTCGTCATGCCTTAACACATGGCATGTCTTGGCATGCCTGACATTTATTGACACTACCTGGCACGTATCAGCACACCCTGGAACTTGTTTAAATTCCATAGAATTCCCTAGCATGCCTTGTCACTCCCCCTTTGGCACGCTTGACACTCGCTAACACCCCCAACACACCCTCTTATTCATTCATTTTCACTCGATGATTTACGTTTGATGAGGTGCATGTCTAGAAATAGTTCCTTTAGGAGAATAAAAAAATGAACGCACCATTGGTAGAGGAAGATTGAGTTCAGTAACCTAAAGGAGTTGAGTTCATTGGTAGAGGAAGATTGAGGAGTTGCATAATGGAGGCCAGGAGGACCTTCCAGATGTGTTCAATACATGTGGATTGAAAGGGATATGTGTGTCCACCATCAAAAATTGGGTTAAGTGTTGTCTTGTTCAAGGTAGATTGGTTGTCAAAGGAGTAACACCAAGCCCTAGTTGTATTCCTTGTATCAGTGTGATTGTAAAGGGCCATGATCCCTGGTACGAGAGCTCTAGCCTATTCTATTATAGTTTGTAATTTAACAAAGAATGGTTTGAAAATTTTAAAATATTTCATCTGAACTAATTGATTCCCTCATGTTTGTAGATTTCTTTATGCAAAGTAGATGTGTTGTGGCACATGAGTGTGTTTTCATCAAAGATTCTAAGACCAAACCCAGATTCTCATGTGTCGTGGAAATTCAAAATATGCGTTGTTCACCTAAGAACTACATGTAACTCATCTTAGACTACTCATGTCCAATCTTAACTGGTCCCACTTAACAATTTACCAAGACAAGGCTCATCACATCCAACTGTCGTCGTAAAACAATTAAGAAACATGGTTTACATCTTGACATGCCATAACACCTGACATGTCTTAAATTCCTTGGCATTATGTGGCATGTGTTAGCATCCCCTACATTTCTTGACATGCTTTTACACTCTCTAACACAGCCTAGCACTTCTTGACTCACCTTGGTATTTTAACATACCTTGGCATTTCATAGCATATAACCTTGTCACTCCCTCCTTAACACACCTAGAACTCATTGAAACTCCCTATCACCCACTCTTATTCATTTATTTGCATGCATTTTGATCTAGTGCTACCTTGTGTTTACCTGACACTCCCTAACACTCCCTAGCACACATTGGCACACCCTAACACTTGGAACATCGTGGCATGCCTCCCTAGCACTCTATCATTCCTTGGAACTACCTACCATACCTTGTCTCTCTCTCCTTAGCACACTTATAGCTCATTGAAACTCCCAATAAAAAACTCTTATTCATTCATTTCCATGCATTTTTAAATAGTGCTCCCTTGTCTTTCCATAAGATTCATTAACACTCCTTGGCACGTGTTGGTACACCCTAGCACCTAAGACATTTTAGCATGTCGCCCTGGCCTCTAGCATGCCTTAACACTTCCTAGCATACCTTGTCACTCCCTCCTTAGCACATGTGGAACTCACTAACACTTCCAATCACAAACTCTTATTTGTTAATTTCCATGCATTTTGATGTAGTGATCCCTTGTGTTTCCTTGCAACTCCTAGTTAACATTCCTTGCACGCGTTGGCACATCCTGACCACATGCCTCCCTAACACTCTAGCATTCGTTAGCATTGTTGCTAACACGTCTAAAATTATCTCTATTCTACTAGGGTCGGAATATATCTATTATAATAGAAGGACCAAGGGTCTTGTTTTATTACTACAAGCGTAGAACATGTCGAGATTAGGAAAATCTCAATTCTGAGCACAAATATGAATGTAAGCCAATATGATTGAGGTTATTGTAAGCTGAATTATGATACAAGCTAATAACAACCTGACTCTCCATGATGATGATCTAAGTTATATTTGATGAAAAATCAAGGAAGAAGCATAAATTTTAGAGTTTTTTTTTGTCTACTGAAGGAAGAATAACATAGACCAAGCCTCATAAATCCAAAAAAAATCTTACTTGATGGAGTTAACATAAGCACTAATATGAAATTTTGGAAAAGGTAACACATGAAACGTGGTATGTTGGGTCACCACTTTAGTGGGAGACACTTTGAATAGGAACCCCCTTTTGGGGGATTGTTGTGTCTCCCTTGCAGGTGCTTCCTCTCTATGCAATTTTGATGATTTTTCACCCGAGTTTCTTGCTAGTTCGGTTTTGTTAGTTGGAAATTAGTTGGAATATTGTGAAGAGTCACAACCACATTTTTTCAATGGTGATGGAAATTGGTTGTGTGTGCAAAGAGTGTGACTCTATAATGAGCTAGAAGTTGGGTTCATCTCAAAATTGGTCATGGGTCAATTATAGGGTGGTCGATTGTTAGTTTTCTTGGTTTTCACACCTGGTAACACATGAGTATTATGTTGGATCAAGAACACCTTAGTGGGAGGAAATTTGAACGAAAACTTGTTTTGGGGATCGATGCGGCTCCCTCGTAGGGGCTTTGCCTTTGTATGGTTTCGAGGATGTTGGATCCATGGTGGATGGGTGGAATTGTTAGTTTGTGTGAAGGGTAATGCAATATAAGATTAGTTTTTTAGACCCATTTGAAGATTGACTAAGGGCCATTTGTAGGGTGATCAACTCCTATTTTGAATATACTAGGCCCAAGTCTCTTTGAATGGGGAACTTGATAGGGTGACTAACCTATCAGAGCAAGACCATGCGACACTGTCGATGAGTCAAGTTGATTGGGAATGTAACCCTAATTGGGTGGTAAATTCAGTCCAAGGCTAAATATGGACAAGATACTGATAACGAACAAGTATTGTGAGGAAAAGATGAAAAGGAATTTGAAAAGAGAGTTATAGTGCTTGATTGTTGGCATTGGTATTGTATGTAGAATTTCAGTGCCAATTCTCTAGAATAACGTTATCTATAATGAGAATTTTCATTGCTAAGAGGGTTCTGAGGAAAATTTAAAACACAACACATAAAGGGCCACTATTCAAAGCCCAATTTGCACCCCATGTTTGTTGCATTGGTTTCCATGTATTGAGGTTTCCCTAAAGAGATGTGAAACACAAACTTGTTATATAAAATTGTAACCCTTGCATAATATAATTGCAGTAATCAATGTAGTCTATACAATGGGAAATTAATTAACTTTGTAAAGCACCCACCTAGTTTAGGTTGCATCTCCATTTTCGTATTCAATAAGGAGCTTCCTCTAGTAAGTACTTGAGCCCGCATTAACGTGGAAGGAAATATTCACAAGGCACCCTGTATTGCACAAAATGGTCATATATAAAAAGAAGCATTACAAAATAAAATAAAAGACTACAAACTATTTTTGAAATTCATCTATTTTTCTCATCTTCAATCGAGAGAAGATAAATTCCTTCGAAATAATGTAGACATGACTCTAACATTGAGCATATCTATACCTCTACGAGGATCAGATGCCATACCTTTCAAGGTAGTTCTTCTAAGAACAAACTATGCTTTCCTAGATGATTCGATAGTGAACAAAATAGTAACCTAGCCCATAGTTAATTTCCTAATCCAATTAGAGTTGGAAAATAAAGGAAATACAAATTTTCATCTCATTGTTCAAGAAACGTTGAATGTTAATAGAGCTTTAAAAAATCACCACCAAAAATATAAAATATATTCATGAAATGGTCTCTGCACTTGTCTACATATTGAATTGCAACCATACACTGGCTTGACATGATTAAAACCTAGACTAAATTAAAATTATTGTGCTCGAAATGACATTTTTTTTATTGTGGAGGAAATGCATTTATTTTTTCTTAAGTTCATTCTTTTTAAATATTTTTTTTGAAAGTAAAGTTCATCTTTAAATAACAAGTGGTCATTTCTTTCTTTTGTTTTCCAAGTTTGGGATGCAATAGGAACTGAACATTGAGGTCCTAGTGGGTCCCTTATTGAAGAAGTTGCTCTAGCTACAACAAAAATTGTAAGACATTGCTTTGAATATTTCAATGGTTATGGTGAGGACTTATGTATGAGGAAATTAATTGTTTTTGTAATCATCTAAGAAGTAGAAACAATATTTTCTATGCTTAAAATAATGAATGTCAAATGGTTATGGTTATTGTCTAGAAAAAGATAGTTTCCATAGAACTTTTTTCTATATTGTTTCTTGTCACACAATTTGTCTAATCAAATCCACACGAAATCATAGAAACATACATTTTAACAACATCCCTTGTGCCAACAAGGAAAATTGTTAGTGTATTCCTTTTCCATCCACTATTAGGATGGATCTAGTTCATATCTCCATCTCCTAAAGAAATGATCAATGTAAGACTAGGGCATATTAATGTTTTTGTTGTACGAATGGAATATTGCGGTGGAAAATCACACAAAAGACCTGCATTTCATCCCTACCTGGTACACCTTCAAATATTCTTTGCCCTCCAAGAAATGATTTATCTCAATTAGAACACACGATTTAAACTCATTGAAGATTCACTCAAGAACTATACTCTACCCAACAATGTCATCAATTGTTCTAATATCAAACTTATTCTAGTACTTTTGTAATTGTAAGTTCTTTGGCTTACAACACCACCTTCATCCCAAATAAAACGTCAAGCTTAGTAATGGCAGCTTAATACCCGAATATGGCTAAATATACCATATCCTCCTCTATCCACTTAGATAATACTTGAGTAGTATTTAACTACTCCAATTGCCATAATGCCTTAGTCACAAATTCATCTATCCCGAGATAGAAATTGTACATTAACATAAAAAACAAAGTCCTAAAAGCAATATTTCTTTTCCATTTTTTCCAAGAGCCAATAAAATGACTTTTTTTCCTCAAGCACCTCTTCCCAATGCCACCTTCTACCTTTCCCAACGCATTTACAAGGATAACTTGCATCCTAAATAAGCTTAGGAGAAATTTAGGGTCATGGTTAAAAACAATCAAGTCGCTTGAAGAAATTTTATAGGTTAAACCGAACACCCTCGGTAATTGAACTCTAATTTAACTCATCTAACATATTTGAAAGATTTTAGACGATTATTTCCCATTATTGAGTGTTGGATTTACCATAGACTCAAGGTTAATGGAATGCTTCTAAATATGGCCTATTGTTGTCTAATGTCCTATTATATTCCACCTAATAGGGGCCAGAGGGTCTCACTTGAGACACATATAATAATTCCCAATAAGTAACGTGCAAAATGTTAAATATTTGAGTGGGGATCACATTCATTATGATATTATTAGCATCCATTTAAACCACTATAAAAAACATCATTATGAATAAAAACTAACATAGATCACCCAAATATAGTACAAATACAAACACATAGGTAGAATAGTAATCCATTATACTAATAACATGCATAGTATTACCTAACTCTAATGTAGAGTGAACACCAAAAACTAATAACAAATGCAACCCCATTACAACTTCTCCCTAATATTGAATATATTTATGTATCTTATAGACCTTGCATATATAGGAAACTAGAGTGACCTCAAAAAACTCGAAATTATAATAGAGAATTTACCAACTATAAGCCACTCACCACACAAATAGACTACAAAAAGTCTATTTCTTTAGAGAGATATGCAAATTATCTAGAAAACTAGGTGCAAAAAACATATGTGCTGACTCTTTAACCTTATATACTCAACCTTTTACATATTTACTTCTATAATTTCATATTTTTTTTTAAATTGAATTTTTCTCCGCACTAAAACTTTGTAAAAAATGATCCTGCCTTCCTACTCACCCCTAAGTTGGATTCCATCCTTCATATATGTCTTCTTTGTGACCCCAAAAAAAGAAAAAAAAACACGCATTCCATATCAAAATATCAAATAATTTCAAATATCCAATTTTTTCATTTCCCTTTTATTGGAGAGTCAAAATATAAAAACAAATTCAAATATCATTTTTTTTTCATTTCTCGCTGCTTTGTCCAGGGAAAGAGGAGGAGGGATGCCTCAATTGCGGTGATTTCTTTCATCAGAACGAATCTGAACAATATTCCCCAGCCTAGGGGCACTGGCCCATCCGTAAATCCTCCATCTCTCTTCGCAACTTGATAATACTTCTGGACAAGCGCTTGAATTTCCTTAATCAAGGTTATCCACTCGCTCACCAGAGGCGAAAGATTTGATCGAGGGTCTCCCAAGAAGTTCAAGGAAGGCGCCGGTAACGAAGAGGCCGAGGTATAATTCTTTTCAAGGTTTAGTCTGCTGACAAAAATTCCTTTTCACTCTTAAACCCTTGCTGTCTGTTGAAAAAATGTAATACTTAGGTGAGATGCCCGATAGGCTATTGTTCTTCAATTTTTTTCCAGAGAAATGTCAAACTCTCTTCTTCCCTTATGTGTTATTAGAGTTTACCCTGGGTTTAATGTTGGTGATACAGTTGTTACAATATTTGAGAAAACGATACCCCCCTTAACAGCATTTACTCTGTCATGCCTCAAATTGTCCTGCATTCTGTCTGGTCTGTTTAGTTGTTGAACATCCAGACCACAGGATGCCAGAGCTGTGGCAGATTCTGTTCCTTGATACTCGAAATTGTGGCATGTAAAAGCAATCCTTGCTGAATTAAGACCTTGAGGGGCATATATATCCCAATACATCGGTGCAACAAATGCAGTTTGCCAATCGTGGCAATGAATTATGTCTGGTTTCTTTCGAGATTGTAGAAGAAACTCCAATGCAGCTCGACTAAAGAATGTAAAACGTCTGAAATCGTCACCCTCTCGATAGAACTGTCCTCGCCAAAAGAACTTTGCTGGATGGTGAGGCTCAATGAAGTACACAGGAAGACCTTCAACTGTCCCTAACCAAACTTTGCTTTTGAACAACTAACCATCAAAATATGAATCAATCTGCATGTCCAGAACCTTTAATTTTTTTACCCGGCTGTAATCCATGCAATCATATTTTGGAAGTATGATTTCCACAAGATGCCCCTTTTTCTGTAGTTCTTTGCCAAGGCCAGTCACAACATCTCCTAAGCCTCCGACCTTGGCAACAGGAGCCATTTCTGCTGCAATATGCACCATGTGCAATCCTGGCCTTGTACTTGCTTTTATGAGTTTTAGAAGGTCGGAAATTATATCCTTCTCGTTCTTATCCTCACACTATGCATAAGCGTCTCGAATGCGTGATTCCCTGTGCCAAGCCATATCCCTTAATATTTTTGCATCATCAAAAGCCATCTTCTTCTCAAGCATCCAGCCATCTAGAGAAAGAAGTAGATTGCTCCAAAAATCCCAAGGCAAGTCTTGAACAGGTCCATCTAAAAATCGTTTGTTGTTTTCATGCTTCAGCTGTTCAAGACTCATTTGAAATGCATGTACTTCTTCTTGATATATTTGAAGCTATGCTTTTATATCATTGTCTGATTCAAGAAGCTGCTGCTCTAGAATTTTAATCTGCTCATTTAAAAGTAAATTTTCTTCCTGTGTCTGTTCTAATAAACTTTTATCCACTTGAGCTTGAGCCAGAGCTTCTTCTAGTCTGTCAATCTTCTCCTGAAGAGCTTGTTTTTTTCTTGTAATATCATCTAGCAAAAGCATTCTCTCAGTCGATTTCTCTAGCTTTGCTTGTAAGTGTTCGACCTTTCTCTGTAAGACCTGGCACTCAGACTTCACTTTTGCAAGGTCACTTGCATTTGCCTCAGCAATCAAAAGCTTGGACTGTAATTGTTTAGTACTTTCCTCCAAAGCTAACCTGTCTTTCTCCATCTCTGCAATATATTGACCATTTTTGCTGATTTCAATTAGTTTTGATTTTAAGACTTTTACCTCTTCCTTAAGTGACTCATTTTCAGCCTCTAAGGCCTTTAGCTCACCAGCAATAATAGGGGACTGACTAACATGTTCCTTGATATTTGTGTTGTTAACCTTTAAATCTTTTCCATCTTTCCAAATGCTTTCTCTTTCAGCAATCTCTTTTTTCAAAATCTCAACTTCATCTGCAAGAAGCTCAGTTTTTATCTTTTCCTGTGCAGCATAATTTAGTTTTGCATCTGTTTCTGCTAAGCGTGTCGATAAGAGATCAATTCCCCCTTGTAAAGATTCTTTCTCAGCATGAACCTGATCAAGCTCTTTCAAAGCGCGGGCATGTGCTTGGTTGAGTAGCAGAATATTTTTTTCTGCATCCTTTATCATGCTGATCAAGTCCTCAACTTGGATCCCATAATGCCTTTTTTGGTTATCATTTTGCCTCCTTTTCACAATTTGGATGTCTTCTCCAACCTCATCCATATTTGACTGCTCCATGACTTCTGCACCTCCAAAGAGTTCCGTGTTACCATTGAATGTGGCCAACTCTGGATCATGTGTGATGTCATTTGGTGAAGCACTTGGAAGTTCAAGGTTGTTTTCTGGCACACTTTTTGTATTGTCCATGGATGACCTATCTAAGCCAACAGTTGGACTCTTCCGAGAAATCTTCCTTGTTTGTGCTCGCTGTTGATGGGGACTGCTTTGACCAGGATCGGTAGTATTGTGATTGTGACCTCCTAACTAAAGGCAGCTCATCATCCTGAGAACTGCCCTATGTTCATAACCCCATATCCAAATGGGTGCAACAAGGTAGTCTGCCTATTCTCGTGGTAGACAACAACGATTTGAGTGTGTCCTATTCTCGTGGTAGACAACAACGATCTGAGTGTGTCCTATTCTTGTGGTAGACAGCAACGATTTGAGTGAACACGCGCCAAATCTCTGGTTTTTTGTGAGGTTAGGCGAGTTCTCATAATAGATGAAGTAATACTCACTCCAATTTCACTCACATGCTGATGAACTAGTCACACGCATAATGGAGAATATCTGATTTAAAATTCAATAATAGAAACTTGAACTAGGGCCTTTTCTGTTGGTTGAGAAAACATGCTGATGAACTAGGCACATGCATAATGGAAACGGTCTGATATAAAATTTAATAATAGAAACTTGAACTAGGGTTTTTTCTATTGGTTGTTCTCACAGGTCATAAACCCGCAAAAAATACATAGCAGAAAATCTGACTAAGTTTCGATAAACAGATTTTCCATCCAGAGATGGGTTTCTATTGTGGGTTAATATATGGGTTTTGTATTTTATGGATTGTGTTTTGTTTGTTCCAGTTTTCTATGGATTCATGTTTTTTATTATTTAATAGGAAGAGTCGAATGTATTGAATCAGAAGTCACATATCTTGTTTTTATGGATCTCTGAGAAAATCAATAGCTTGGCCATATAGAATAAGATACTCAATTCTCACACAGAACAACATACTTAATTTGAATGGAAATGGACCCTCTTGACGATTTCGGGATAAATTATCCTTTTTATTATCCACTGCACAACATGAGTAGAAGTGGAAGTAGCAACAACAGTAGCGAGAGTGAGAGAAGATGCAGGTAGAACAAGAAGAGTTCACATTTAGATATATTTAGATATTGATGGACAATGTTAACTACCATATTTAAAGGAAGCATCTCTTGATACAGTGCTGATCTACAGCCCTAATTTATGTAGGAATGGTGAATTATCAATTGAAAATATGTATCATATGCTCAATAACACTCCTCCTGAATAAAATACTGGAAGATGCAGCCCTAGACCCAGAGTAGTGGGAATCCACCAAGGAAAACGGTGAATATTCCGAATGGCCATGAAAAATGAGAGGTGGAGAAAGATTATGGATCAGGGCGTGGAGAAATGTATCATGAGCAATGAAGAGTCATATCCACCTGAAGGATTTAGGCTCTGCAAGCCTGCGCACCAGTCTTACACCTCAACTTTGCAATCGTAGCTCGAATCTTCATAGCCCCATCACATTACTCTTTAGCTTAGCGCACCTCACCAAAACAATTCTTCAGCCACGCCATTTTTCTGCTCCTCAAAATGGCAGCTCCTGCAACAAATTTTATCAAATAAGTGATTCCAGTTCGTTATTTAATTCTTTTTCGTAACTGCAATGAAACTGGTAAGAAAAGGGAGATAGCCAGTTCTGCAGGTATGTCCACGATGCTTAGTTATGATATGGGAGCTAAGCACAAATGTTTGCGTTTGAATCTGGGCGAAGTAGTTTCCGACCTGTGCAGAGGTTTGGGCTTGTTCGAATTAGGAGAACAATCACAACTGGCCTTGCCGATGAAATAGAATGTTGTAAAAAAAAAAAACTTTGTATCATATATTGGGTATGCTGGAGCTTTGTTGGACATGAAAGTTAGACTACACAATATGTGTATTGATTCCTCTGGACAACTCAAACACTATTCTTTCAACTCCAGCAAGGTTATTGCCAAGTCTGAAACAAATAGGGGACCTATTCTATGATTTCCAGCCAAAATACCAAGATGTTGATTTTTCTATGATGCCCAGAACAAAGAATAGCAGTGTTACTTGCATACCAAGCAGCACAACCATGCTTTCCAACAAAAGAGACTGAAACAGTAAAACAAATTGGTTAAACCAGCTTTAACAGAGTAACTGCAAAACATAATGTTGAACTTAGTTTCCCTTCTTATTATCTTGCATGTGTTTTATAGCAAACCCTGCACTTTCAACAATAAACAATACTTCATTTTATGGCTAACCTGAACGTATTCACTTGGTATTAGATGAATTGGAGCAAGCTCATTAACAAGCTAATTTCCCCATAACTAACATACTTCAAAAACATGATTGATATGTGCGTTGTTCCTAGTTGAATTCTAAGTGGAGGCATTGTTGCTATTTTGGGTTTGTATACTGTATTTCAGTTGGTGAAATGTGGGAGTATTTCCTTCTAAGCATTTGTATTTTGGACTAAAACTCATTTAACTAGGTAGTTTTCAAGACATGGCTGGTTGTGAGATTGCTTAAACATTTCAGCACACAAAAATAGGGGTGTTATCTTGGAAATTAAAAAATGGAATGGAATCTGAAGTTGTCCAGCACCATGCCCTCATTGCCTATGAATAGTGTGCTTTATTAATTGAAACTGGGCTTCCTTTATACTGCATAAAACTGTAGCAACATTTTTATATACTTTATTGTAGTTGGTGATGTTTGGAAGTATTTCCTTCCTGCACAAAAAGGTGAATTATTGTAAGTCCACAAGATCTAGTCTTGGTTAATGAGGTCACTATATTTACCTTTAAAATTTTATATACTAGCAATTGCACTGAAATGGTATTATAGAGGAAAACATCTTAAAATTTCAACCAAAGTTAGACTGAGAAGATCCGTCTGCCATGATCAATATTTATTGCCTCCCTTCCCCTTTCATCTACCATGTTCTCCTTTTTTTTCAATACCTTGATTGTGGTTGTTTTCCTTAAATTTCCTCCATTGTGCCCCCTTGAGGCATTGACAGGGATTTCTGTAATATCCTCTATATATGGCTCATGTTCTTAAGGTTATGATATGACCAAGCCTTTAATTTCGACTTCTGTAGGGAATAGCAGCAGAGATTCTGGTAAGCCCTAATCTTTGGAAGTGCTTCTTTTCAGTCGATTAATCAATCAGGATAACATCTAATTTTCTTCGAGAGCCACAAAAAAGTGTCTTTTTAAGGTTCCCACAGAGACCTCATGCTTGCTATTTGCAGTACCCAAATGAAACACCTGAATCAGATTCCAACACCTAAACTTTTCTTTAGAACAAGCCTCCCATGCAGCATTTATCCAAACATGTAAGTCTTCCCATAACTCTATCAATAACTATCTTCAAGTATCTCATGCGGCATTTTTCCAAACCTGCAAGTTTTCCCATAATTGTATCAATCAATAACTACCTTCAACTCAAACGACCATTTACTCATATAGATTTAGTAATTTGATAAACTTCCTGCTAAAAGACAGCTCCTCAGTGAAGCTGCGAAAATTCCTGTGTTATTTTGCAAGCAGTGACTGATTACAAGGGAACGAATTTGTAATTTATGCATCCTTCTTAACTGTGCAGGAATAAAAGACCTTCAAATTCTCTCTATAGATTTTAATTTAAGTGAAACTTTAAATATAAATCATGTGAAAAAGGAGAAAATATATTTGAATTTACGTTAAATGCATGAATGATTTAGGGTATAAAGGGGAGCGTGCCTAATCTATATGCTATGCATTTTGATTGAACCTTTTGGTGCTTATCAAAGAGCTACTTATGCAATATATTATTTTATTTTTATTCCAATTTTAATGAAACTTATTTGTTAATTTTTTTACCTAAATTAATTTATAGTGTCTATTTTCAAAATAGGAAGATATTAAAGAGTTCATTAACTTTATGAAATTAAAAAAATTGGGGTGGTAAAACACACTGTATAATATTACAAAATATATATACAAATTAATTAATCAATAAATATCTTCAACTCAGACGACCATTTACTCATATAGATTTATTAATTTGATAAACTTTCTGCTAAAAGACAGCTCCTCAGTGAAGCTGCGAAAATTCCTGTGTTATTTACGGCTTTGGCTTCTAGTTATGCCCAGGTTAAAGAGAGTTCCTGAGCGAAGCTATGAACATTATTTTGTGTTTATTTATGACTTTGGCTTCTAGCTATGCCTAGGTTAAGGAGACATCTATTCATAAGTTCCCACTTAAAGTGAGTCATAAAGTTTTTTGAGCAGTTTTATTTCAATCCTGTACATAGCAACTGCTAGCTAGAAAATATTGGAGGTAGCAAGTTACACTTTCACATTGATCAAAAGCAGCATGTCAGTTGGGGTTTTGTTGTGAGTTCAACCCCTGGTCAGGATGATTGAGCCAAAGAGTGGCTTAAGGGGAAATTACAATTCCACAACTTCAAACTAAACCATTAAGGGAAAATTATCAATCCACAGCTTCAAACCAAACCATTAAGGGGAATTACCAATCCACAACTTCAAACTGAACCATTAATGATATATATTATGAATACGCGGTGGTAGAGCATCCCATTGGCCAAATCCAGGGCTGTGTTCAATTTCTAGCTTGTTGAGTTTTCAATATAAAATCCATTGCAGGATGAACTCTTTTTCTGCATTCTGGAAAAACTATCAATTTTGATTATATTTGTCTTTCAAAGCAGCTAGAGTTGTGTTAGGATTACTGTAATACAACCCCAAAAATGTGGCCATTGCTGACTAGGGGCCAGCCAGTGACTGGCTATGCATGATGCACCTATTAAGGAAATGGCATGGATTCCAACAATGAACTTGCTTGGAACTGGAAGCTGCGACAAGACACTTAAGTATGTATATGATGGTTTTCTTTGATTCCGTCTCTCTTTGCTTATTTATGTTATGAGGTTGCTTGTAAATGTTAGTGGAGTTACGACCTTATGAATTTTAAACCCATTTGAGCACAGTGCCAAAAATTTAATATCTTTTAGGCTTTGAGAGAAATAGAAACTTCTCATCTGGCCAATTTTTTTATAAAATTATATGAAATTATTTTTATAAAATTATATGAGATAAAGGGAAAAAAAATTGTTAGATTAACCCAGGTCCTAGATTAATTACTCAACATTCTTCGCTTACTGCCATAGCCTCGTACCTATGCAAACCTTGTTAGAAACAGAGACACCTTCCTTTTAATTTGGATCAGCATTGTATTCTGAAAATCTTCATATAAATTGTGTTGTCCCTGGTGATAAATTTTAATGCCTGGATCTCCTGCTTGCAGTTGTCTATCACTCTCTCCTTTTATTCTATGCACTACTCCACACGTACAGGACCAAAGGTTGACTAGAACATCAGCAACTTGAAGTTATTTAAGACTGCATCAACCTCTCCTCCAAACTTGAAGCAAATTTTGAAAGCTTCCTTAGCCTTTTCCTCTAAGGCTCTAGCCCTGTCGAGACATTTACAAGCTTAAGAAAAACAGATTATTTTCTCCAAGTCACAGAGCTGAGAAATGCCTACCCCCTCATCAGGATACTGTATTTGCCATTGAATGATGTCATCTAGCATATTTAGAATATTCTCCAATTCTTCCTTGACAGGCACCATCCTCTTTATATAATCATCAAACTTAGGAGTTTTATCTTTGATGCCCTGAATGCTCCTGTAGAATTATTTCTAAACCGTACTCAGTTCCTCTTGGATCTCAAGTGATTTCCCTTTGAACTCTTTAACTGAGTCTAGTTCACCTTGCTGCTGGAATTCTAGCTCTGTAATTCTTTGCTTAGCAGCACTGAGTTACCACCAATGAAAATGAAGAATGGCTCATGCAAAGGGTTCATATTTGATCTTCAATAGGTTGACGCGAGGATAATATGAGGATCCTCTTTCCCATATAATTTCAATCTTTGAGATTTTGTAACTTCAAATCATAATGTCTATACAATTTGTTTTTGCATGTTGGAAACTTCACAAGTTCAATCAAAGGCATTGGAACGTTCACAATTGTTGTCTAGCATGAAATACCATAATCTGAACTTTTCAAAGTTGATGTTTCTGTAGTACTCTGAATTCTCTTAGGAACTTCACTTTGACTTTTCTCAGGAGGAGGAGATGGTTCTTCTTGACCTTAATTGGATGTGCCCTTTTTCCTCCTGCCATAAAATTATAAATCACGGATTCCCTATACCCTCACAGTCCTTATGAAGAGATATAATGCTGCTACATATTCTAGTGTCACAAAGATGGGCCTTATATCATCATAATAAATTCTGTCACGAAGTATCATCCCTCAGGTTTTTGCACAGGATGTCACTAAACTCTGATTCTTGATGATTCAAAAATTTTTGTATGTCTTTGTATAGTTCAGATCACAAATATACATGTTCTACTTGTCATAGAGATGCTCAGAATTTTCACAAATGTAAATTCTATAAATTTTGTCCTTGGTGCTAGCTCTGCTGCAAGTACAGTGTATGATCCCATGCTTTCCTCCAAACAAGTGAAATAGTTCTCAAGTTTCCTTGGGCTTCAACATGGTTTTCACTGAAAGGTTCTTTGTACAATATAATTGTCTCAACAAAAGGAGTTAGGATGGTAGTATATGAGAAATTCATTTGTATGTGTCCATATTTGATGTCCATTTGCGTGACAACAGCATTCCCTTGTTGCACGAATGTCCAATACTACTATGTCTATAATGATGAAGACATTAGACTAAGCTGTTGGATGGACTTGGAGGTTCTTGATCAAACCCACTGAAGGAATCTCTCGGGAATCAAATTCACATACATTTCGATAGGGTCTTGAAGTCTTCAAATCCATTTTCTTTGGAACTTCGAGTGCCATTACATTCATGGCGTCTTCAGAGTCTAGCTTACAGTTGTGCAAAATCCAAACTGTTACCACCAATGAAATGAAGAAGGCTCATGCAAAGGGTTCATATTTGATCTTCGATAGGTTGACGCGAGGATAGTATGAGGATCCTCTTTCCCATATAATTTTGATCTTTGAGATTTTGTAACTTCAAATCATAATGTCTATCCAATTTGTTTCTTGCATGTTGGAAACTTCACAAGTTCAACCAAAGGCATTGGAATGTTCACAATTGTTGTCTAGCATGAAATACCATAATCTGAACTTTTCAAAGTTGATGTTTCTGTAGTACTCTGAATTCTCTTAGGAAATTCACTTTGACTTTTCTCAGGAGGAGGAGATGGTTCTTCTTGACGTTAATTGGATATGCCCTTTTTCCTCCTGCTATAAAATTATAAATCATGGATTCCCTATACCCTCACAGTCCTTATGAAGAGATATAATGCTACTACATATTCTAGTGTCACAGAGATGGGCCTTATATCATCATAATAAATTATGTCACGAAGTAGCATCCCTCAGGTTTTCGCACAGGATGCCACTAAACTCTGATTCTTGATGATTCAAAAAGTTTTGTATGTCTTTGTATGGTTTAGATCACAAATATACATGTTCTACTTGTCATAGAGATGCTCAAAATTTTCACAAATGTAAATTCTGTCATTAAGTGCAGCTTCAGACTTGGAATTGATCAGAATCTTGGCTTTTATTCACAGTGATGATTTTGGTCCCTTCTATAGACTATGTACCTTAGTCTTTTGGTCCTGTAGCATAGAGTAGATCGCAAACTTTTGATTCATTTTGCACAAAGGTATAGAGATGCTCAGTCCTTTATGTCACAGATAAGACTTGTTTTGCATGTCTTTAAGTTCATCATTTGTACATTTAAATGCCTCAGAGACGATCCACATGGTTTTGGTTTCTTTTAACTTTAGATCACAATACACTTCTATCCTTCGTCTCACAGTGCCACATATTTGCATTGATTACGAAGATGATGGTCTTTTTAGATGTCAAAGATGGATAGTCTCCCAAATGAGTCGAGCTGCCTTATATAGTGTTAGATAGACCTTGTATCGTTTCATGTTGGTGTCATCATTGATGCCTTGAATCTTCAAATATTTTTTGCTATAGTAAGCTTCAGATACCTCATAGAAGTGTCACAGAACCTTTTTGTATTGATCAAAGAACAGTACCTCAGATATTCATTTTTTCCCAAACAAACTTGCTTCAATCATTATGGCAATTTTGGACTTGTTCATACTCTCAGACTAGCCTTTGAACTCAGCAGTAATAGATGTCAGCTGCAGTATTTTGGTTACTCAAACTATACAAATATCATGAATACACTTGGTCTTTTTGATTCAGAAAGGAGCACACAGTCATGCTCAGATTGCCACTGAAAGTATTGTCACAATAGGTTGTCTTCTTTTAACTGATTTCATATAAGCCATTTGCTTTTTCTTTGAGTACTTTGTAGATTATAAAGATAATGAATTGTATGCTTATCATAGGAGAAGGTGCCTCTGAAATTCACATTAGTACAAGAAACTTACTTCATAAATCAACATAGAGACTCAAATATGTGTACCTATGCCAAATATTTTGTCGACAACAGAGATATGAATTTCATCCTTGATTTACAGAGATAATGCCATAGAGTCTTTGCATGTATTATAGGTCTTTTTTTCTAGCCATTAAGTATTTCGGTCCTTCCTTTATTGATGAGCTCGGTTCACAGGAATATTGATGTCTTTCTTCAACTTGAATCACAGAGGTACTGTGCCTCTTTCAATTCGTATTTTAAGGAAAGGATGTCACGGAATTTGTATGATACTCTGCTTAAGGTGCCACAGGGATAAGCAAATAAGCCAACAAACTGTTATCTTCAATCTGCCTTTCCTTCAACCTAGCTCCGATACCATGTTGAGAAATCAAGATGCTTGTAGATTAGGGTAGATTTCTCTTAACTTGATAATTAATTGTGAATGTTTGTTGACTTATTGTTACTTGTGTTATCTTAGCTAGTCATGAAAATGTTTGAAGGAATGCCTGAATTAGCTTATGAATTGTCCCTGAGTGATCTGGTGGAGCAGAAGGCTGCCATGCAGAAGAGATCAAATGAGGAAGTGGATACAGAAAAACATAAAGTAGAGGAGAGGAGTTCAGGAATGCAGGACAAGAGGAAGACAAGTGGAAGCTATATAAATGGGTCAAGTAAGAGTGAGGGAGAAAATACTAAACCGTTTCTTCTCAATATATTTATTCCCAGAAGCTTGACACACCGATTTCATTCTACCTCTAGGTCAATACCCACAAGTTGTTCTCAGGTGAAGAGCCATGATTCAGAGAAAGGACCAGGGAATACATATCTTGTTGCAAACCTGTATAAGATAAAGACGTCCTATTCTCCTATTGGTTCTTCAATTGGCTTCTCCAAGGTGTCTCCTAAACCATTTTCTGCCCAGGATGGTCAGTCTTATCAGGTTCTCCCAGCTCTACCATACATACTGGTTATAATTTTGGCCTTTGGAAATTGAGCATGAGTCGATGCTCATTCTGTTGCGGGTACACTTTCTTCTCCAAGACTATTTGCCAGGTGCTTCTTCTGTGTTTCTCTTCATGCAACTTCTGAATTTTCAATTTCTAACCATTGAATAGATTTTATCTTAATTATGAACTGGAAAACCCCAGGGTTCAAGCTTAAATCCATGCTTAATAACCACCCATGGCTTAAGAAATCCACACCAGTCACTTAGAAATTCCGAACATCACAATCTATCTACTTACAATTTCACTTATAACAGCCCCAGTGCCTTGAGATGCTATCTTTTACTCTTAAAATGTGGGAACAAAAGATTATAACTTAACGGGGAGGTAGCACCTTCATTAAGAATTGATTATTTTATTAAACCTATCATTAAGGAGTGGAAATATGGAACCTTAAAAAGTTTGCTTTAGATGTTTCTTCCCACATCATTCTTGTTGTCGAGTGTGAACTTCATCCATGCTTTTTGTTGAAGTTTTATCAGATTTTATCTCTTTATGATCATGTTTTATCCATGTTGGTTGACATCAGAACAATTTTTGGCATGCAAGTAAACTTTGACAAAGCAACCCTGAGTCATCTTGAAGTCAAAGTCTTTCTGCATATACATCAAAAAATGTTAGGACATGCTAGTGAAAAGTTGGAAACTACTAATTCACTATTGTCTGTTTTCTTTTCGTTTCTTTTTTTTTATCACGAGAATCAATAATTAACTACTATCATTTTTCTTTCTATTTCTTTCTTTTTCCTTTTTTTTTCAGTATTAGGAGAATTTCTTTCTTTTTCCTTTATTTTTTATTTTTTATTTTTTGGGTATTAGGAGAATTCCTAAACTTACTGCTTGTCCCTGAGGAGGCCCAGGGTCATGTATGAGGGACTGACCCTATACTCCTGAACCTAATGCATTATGAAAATGCCCACAGACACGCTAGGTGTGTTAACTGAGTTTCAAACCTGGGTGGGGCCTTGATATTGCTCAGCAAAAACTTTCTTCCTTGGACTAATCTGGGGGAGGTCCAGGATCAACCTTTGTGGCTACCTTATCACACCAAGAGTATATCCAGCAACCTGTAAGCCAGAGATAAGCCAGATATACCAGATCTTATGATTTAGCAAGAGCGGAGACTCTAGGAAATGGGGAGTCTACTCCTTGAGGTGAGATCATAGCAGGCCATATACTCAATGAGATTTGAACCACGGTCTTGTTAGTTTCACCCAGTGAAACTTACTGTTAAACCACATATCACTGTATAATTAACTATTGTCTATTACTTGAAACATTTCTAAAACTTTAAAGTCCTTGGCTGATTGGATTGCTCTAACACTGAGCTGCTTGCCCTTTCATGATGTGGGTTAACTGAGTTTCGAACCTAGGCGGGGCTTCAATATTGGTCAGCAAACACTTTCCAATGCAAGTCGCCCACCGTTTGGCCTAGCACAATAGGCTAATTAACAATTTTCTGTTACTTGAAACATTTCTGAAACTTTTAAGTCCTTGGTTGGTTGGATTACTCAAACACTGAGCCACTTGGCCCATGCAAACACTTTCTAATGCAGGTTGGCCACCGTTTGGTCTAGCACAATAGGCTAATTAACAATGTCTGTTACTTGAAACATTTCTGAAACTTTTAAGTCCTTGGCTGGTGGGATTTCTCTAACACTGAGCCACTTGCCCCTTCATGAGGGACGCCCTTAAGGGTTCAACATAGATGTGTGTATTCCTATTTCCAACACCCTCGTCAGGCCACACTTTGGCTAAGGTCCCCTGGCTAACCTCAAGCAAAACTAGCTCTATCCTCGTTTTGAAAATTATACATACTAAGATTTACCCCAGATTTTCCCTTGGCCAGTGTGCTGTTGTACTACTGAGCTACATGCCTCTTCATTGTGGGCATCATTAATGGTTCGACCTAGATGTACAGATTGCTATCTCCAACAAATAAAACACCTAATTTGGAAGTAAAGCATCAAAACTGAACGAAAGAGAATGTATAATGAACAAAGTTTTTATGCCAACATTCTACCATATTCCAAAGTTGTCATGTTTGACTTCTAAGTAATTTATATATATTTTAATCATTGCTTTATGTTTAATTGAGTATAATTGCAACCCAATTCGTTTCATATTTAATCATCCCTGAATTAGGTGTGCTCATGCTCCTAAGTCATGACTTTTGGACCCGTGTGTGGAAGTGCTCGTTGCTCTGTTTCCAAAGGTTTTGAAAGTGGTCATTTCAAAAGTCATCCCTGTTTCCAAATTTTGTCCTTACCCTGTTTCAGGCAACTAAGACTTCAAAATATTGTGCTCTTTGGTTGAATCAAAAATTTTATTTGCATATGAAAGACTGGGAATCCAAAAGGAAAAAGTGGTTCCATTTAAAGATATGGCAACCTAAATTATCCAAATTCTTTTTATTACACTCCATCCATCTATTTCGTTGCAGCATTCCTAGTCCTTTAGTATTCAATTATAACTCTATAAAATCAAGATGGCCATCCATATTCAAAGGCTTCTTCTTTTCTTTGTGTTATCTTCTAATAAGGATTTTTATTTCCAAGTAATTCAACTACCAAAGGTAGTACATGCGACTAGAGAAGTAATTCAACTACCAGTTATTCTCCTACATAGTACATGCTTTGATAGATTATATCAAAAGTCTTACCAATAAAATAACATTGATTGTTGTATGTGGACATTTTTTTTCAGGATGGTCCATTACATAATCAAGATGAGGTGCTAGATCATGCAATTTCTCTTTCTCTTTCTGAAGAACTAACCAAACCAGATGGTATATGACGGTAATTTCATTTTTTTACAGTTACTTTTAGTTCAATTATATCATTTAGCTCGATGCTTTTCATATATTCAACTAAACCTTTGCTTCTTAACAAGACTTTGTCATTTCCATGTTTTAGTGAAACTGTTTATGGTTTGATACTCTCATACAACCTTTATCAAGTTACATGCACCCTCATTAGAAAAAACAAAAGAATTTTTCTTGCCTTGACTATCTTTCTTTGTCATTGTTGACTTAAGAAAGTCTTTTAGTTAAGAAACTAGTTTCAAGGTTATGGCATAACTTGTCATATAAATTGAATAGAATTTATATCCAAAATGTTAACTTGTAAACTACTTAGCTAGTTTTAGGCTTTCCATTTAAAATCTACTTCAGTTTGAACTTTGAATGAGTTGTTCCATAGACTTGAATATTAAGAGATTTTGGTGTAAGGATTAAAAATTAGCCCGTAAGGCCTCTCAGTTATTCATTTATTTTATTTGAATATAACATTTACTATTAAATTAGAACCACTCGGCACAAATACGTCATAGATCAAGATCATATTTTATAGAGTTTCGTAGAATAAAAATAGGAGCAGGGACACTGAATTCTTTCAATCTTCCTGGTTCTTATTCCTTTGGTGTATCTTTGCACCTTTAGGGGCAATTGCTAGTTTAAAGTCTAATTCTTTAAAGGGTGCTAGCTCAATGGAAGAGCACCTGCTTTACAAGCAGGTGGTTGGTGGTTCGATTCCATCGTGCCCTGATATTCATATATAGGGAATGACGAAGATTAGTTTTTGGTGACGGATGCTCTTTTGACCATCACCAATGAGCTTATGGTGACATTTTTCGACCCTCACCAAAATATGAAATAGTGACGGTCAACAAACGCCACCATATATACGCATCAATAGTGACGACCATTAAAGGTCCATCACCATAAATCGTTGTTGTTGATATGAAATGGTGAGGGTCAATGTTTGTCATTATAGTCATTATTCGTGACGGACCTTGATGTCACCAATGAGTTTATGGTGACGGTCAATGAATGTCACCATATATATGCACCAATAGTGACGGCCATGAAAGGTCCATCACAAAAAGTCGTTGCTATTCATATGAAATGGTGACGGTCACTGTCCGTCATTATAATCAATATTCGTGACGGACCTTGAATGTCACCACAACACATACTTTCGGAGACGCCACCTTTGGTGATGTTCAGTTTTTTGGTAACAGAGGCTATTTTCCGTCACCATTGCTCGTATGAAATGGTGATGGTCACTATCCGTCACTATAAATCATTATTGGTGACGGACCTTGAATGTCACCACAACACCTATACTTTCGGCGACGCCACCTTTGGTGACGTTCAGTTTTTTGGTGACGGAAGCTATTGTTCGTCACCATTGCTCATATGAAATGGTGACGGTCACTATTATTCACTATAAATAATTATTGGTGACGGACCTTGAATGTCACCACAAAACCTATACTTTCGGCGACGCCACCTTTGGTGACGTTCAGTTTTTGGTGACGAAGGCTCTTTTGACCCTCACCAATGAGCTTATGGTGACCATTTTCGCCCCTCACCAATGTGCTTTTTTCTTGTAGTGATACCCATGAAGAAATTAAAATTATGAAATTTTGTGGCTCAAATGTTTCATGTCAATAGTTTAGCACCACATGAAATCTCAACGTGCTTAAGATTTTCTTTTACTATCAAAAAATGAATTTATTTTTGATTTTCACTTTCTAATAATAATCATGACATCACTAAGTAGTCATATTTAAGAATCATCTATTATACCATGTTGTTTCTCTAGCTAAATATTTAGAACTTCATCCCATAAAATGTTCGCATAGACTAGTCATGTTAGGAATTCTATTTCTATTAGTGGTTATTTCTCATTGGCTTGTCAATACCTCTTCAAACTCAATATTCTAGGAAATCTATCTTTTGGGTCTCTAAATATTTGTATGTCTCAAAATGAATTTATCTATACAACTATAAATTTTAGAATGATTAAATTAAGGATATAATCATTACATTCAAATTATTTTAGTGAAATGTTATGTTGTATCCTAAAGAAACTTAATTATATGTAAATATGTTATGTTAATTCTGATCCATCATTATTTCAAATGCTTCCTTGGGCACAAATATACTCTTCTTAAGCTTGAAAAAACTTCCAATCAAATCACGTTTTTAGATTTTGAAAATGGTGATTTGAGAGTGTATGAATTTGATTGGAATAATAAAATAAAATACTCTATTAATTAAATGTAATTTTGAATAAGATTTAGAGATTTTGAAATGGTTTTTAAATTTAGCTATGTTGGAATCATTATGCTTCAACATCTATTTCATGGTAGTGGTCTAACAATTTTTTCTGATGTTGAATATGCTTGCATAACATAGATTTGGAAGGATGTCTGCGGAATTTAAAATAGAAGGTAGCTACTTGAGATATTTTCAACTCATGATGGAGGGTATTGAAAATTGTGTGGTTGGCTCACTTATTTTTCTATATTAAATCTCTGAGACATTATGAACGATTGAATTTTTTTAGTAATTCATATTCATGAACCATATGAACTTCCTCAAACTAATGTTTATTTCTTTACCCATTTTATCCGGTATAAAATTTAATCCTTTTTGAATTTGTGTGGATTTTTCTTCAAATATTGGTTCACTATTTAATCTTCTAATCCTTGTATTAAAAATTTTGAGCTCCCTCACTTGAGGTGTAGGAGAGTTTCAGTATTGTACTCCCACTTTCTAGTGCATAAGAGTACCCTCATGTCACTATTTATTGTAATAGTTGTCTTCATGTGAGACTGAACCTTTCAGTAACACATAGACAATTATTTGACTGTAGATGAAAACTTCCAAGGATCAATCCATGCATAATTGATATTCACTCTAGGTGGCTGATTTTTATTGCAACATTTTTCTGATGAATGTTTTCTCTTCTGAAAATGGTGACGATGATGGAGGTAAAATAATTTACTCTCCATATGGCCATTTCTCTTACAATGGTTACACTTATTATGAGTGTTGTCTAGAAAACGTGCACTCACAAACTAAAATAGTTTTGAGAAATCTAAAACATCCAAATAGTTGTCTTTTTTGTAACCTAGGTCATGCCAATATTTGTTAAAGGAGATTTCTTCCCAAGGTCTCATCAGTTTCTTGGAAAGATCATCTTGTTGTTTTTATTCAAACCTAATGTTGTTGCTGACATGATGATATGGATTGATTAAATCATCTTTATTAGATTGAGCATCAAAAATTTCTATTAATGATTCATTTGTTTCAAATGCTACACCAATCTCTTCACTTATATCTTCGGTACTACTAGATGCATTATGTAGTAGTGCAACCGGATGGATGAGATCACATGTGTCACAACTTGCATCAATCTG
Source organism: Pinus albicaulis (assembly GCA_034641835.2). Taxonomy (NCBI): domain Eukaryota; kingdom Viridiplantae; phylum Streptophyta; class Pinopsida; order Pinales; family Pinaceae; genus Pinus; species Pinus albicaulis. The sequence continues at coordinate 813,572,266 of CM076569.1, read as the reverse complement.
GTTGATAATATCTTCTGCATCACGACATTCATCAATATGTTGAATAAGGTCACTTGTATCAAAAATTTCAATTGTTGTTTGGATGAGGTATTTGGTTTCGAAACTTGCATCAAGTGTCTTCGTACATTGTGAATCAAGTATATATTTTTTTCTCTTAATTTTATTTGGGGTGTGCTAATGATTTTTTCTTTCATTTAAAGCTCAATTTGAAAGCCTTTAGCTGCTTCTGATGTTTTGGTCATTTCATCGATTAAGTTTTGATTCTTCTTCAACTTCGATTCTAGTATTTAAGTTCTATTCTGTAACTCATGATTGCACTCTTTCAAGTATTTAATTTCCAGCTCTACACTTTGAGGACATTTTACTCCTTTTCCCATGTTGATATTTTACATGCTAGCTTGCACTAACTCGATTGATTGAGATTTAAACTGTCTTGTTTTATGAACTCGCTCGCTTGATGTTTGTTTGATTATTGCTTGGTTTAGAGTTGACTCTGCTCATGTGATTTTTGCTTGATTGCTGATTGAATGCCATGCTCGCTTGAACTTGAATTGATCATGCTCACTTGATTATTGCTTCAATAATTTGCATGCTTGCTTGAACTTTCTATTAACAACTGATTACTTGAATTAATGCTCGTTTGAATGATATAACCGATTCTCCCTTATTGTAAATTTTAACTTGATCATTTACACGTTTCACTTGCTTGAACTCGTTCAAAATAAGGGTGCCAAATACTATCGAAATGAACCCAAGAGAAACTCTTTATAATGAATTTAATGATAAGTTCAAATGAATTTGATGACTCATGTGAAAGGAATGGACTCACTTAATTGACTCCATATGAATTCAAAGCTTGGGTGTTGGTTTCAACCGAGAATGCACCCTTACAATTCAACCCACTTTGAATTTGATTACAAGATAACATACAAAAACAATTGTTCTTTCTTTCATTGACTGTTGATGTATACTTGTTTTAGAATACTTGAGTTTGTTCTCAACTTTCTTTTCTTGAGTGAATGATTCTGAATTATTTGTTGATGCATAATTATTTTTGAATGTTGATGTTCACAACTTGATTATGTGTCATAGTTTCTTGATTTCTTGTAGTTTCCTTATTTAAGCTTGATTACATGAGCTTAAATGGAATTTATTATGTGCATGTATTGCCTTCATTTTTTGTGTTATCTATGTGTACCATTTTACAAAGAGAGTGTCAAAAAATAGACAAAAAATTAAGAAACATCAAGAATGATGCGGTATCAAAAATAGACTCACAGTGTACCTAAGATCCCCTTATTTAATTTTGGGTGGATCTAAAACACAATCACCAGGAAAAACATATTATTTTTATTAATTATTGATTAAGTAAGAAATCTTCACCTTCAGGTAATGAAAATTCGAAGATGGAAACCTTTGAAGCAACTCATATTCAAATTTTGGATGTGCACTGACTCAATCTCTCTCAAAGTAAAACATTACTTTGGATTACAACAAAAAATTTCTCTTTTAAAAATATTCCCTTATCACTCCAAATTAAAAAGACACTTATCACTTCAAATTACAAAAATATTTTACCATATCACTCCACACCTTATCTCTCCACACCCTATTTCACCAAATTACAAAAATTTAAAACATCAACGTTATTACTCCAAAGATTTATTTAACCCATTATAAACTTACAAAAAATTAAATAAAACACCTTATTTTCCAAAATGTAACCTATAGCAACCTCTTACTCCAAACATAAGGGTCATTTATCGCTCCAAATTATCACTTTAAAAACATTTGCATACACCCTATTTAGAACATTTTCAAAATATTAAAATCACTTTATAAAAGTGATTTAAAAAAAATGTTATTTGACGTTGAAATATTTATGAATGTATAAGCATACCATAAATTTGTTGGAGAGATTGTCGAAAATTTGAATCGCTTCTTCAATGCTTGTTATTCCAAATGGTATGGATCTTCAAAAATCTTGGTGCATCGTACGTTTTCTTTGCGGGAGGTATTAAACATATGAAATGGTCGCACAGTCCAAGTCGCCATTTTGCTATTTCACCGCCCTTGTGCCCTTTCACACGATATTCAATGTAGTGTTAGATGCATAATCATCACCCAACCTCAAAAATTCAATCAACCTTTCTGACAGGATTTTAGAGTTTATATTTTTCATTGGATGCTTCAACCTCTTCTTTACTGTTTCTTTCTTCGACAGATTGATCACAATGCTCATTTATATAATTTTTTTCCCTCTTAGAAGTCATGTGTTATTCAGAGTCTCGATCATCATATTCTTCCAAATGAATACGTTGTAAATTATGAAGAGGTTTGAATCTGAGGCCCCTAAAAAAAAATCCTTCCCAATAATTGTTTCCCTCGTTATTTTATTTATTTATTCTCTTAATGCGAATAAATGCTATTGAAATAAAAAACAATTTAAAATTGTATACACTTAAAAACCTATCAGGTTAAATTCCAAAGAAACATCAAACCAATCATATGCAGGTAACTGTGAATTCTGAGAATGAGTTCAACAGAACCCTAAAAGTGCTCATTTCTCAAATTTCTTCAGACTTTTTTACGGGAAGACACTAGATTAACAATCTACTATTAATTAAATACACTATAAAATAGGTAATGAGGACAATGACAACAAAAAACCCAAAAATAAACGAAATGGGGTTTTTTTCTAATAACCCCGAGAACAAACCTAGAAAAAAGACTAAGGAAGGCATGGGTTACCAAATCAACGTTGATGGACACGACTCGAAAGAACATTCAAAGAGTTTTCCATCTATGTGACATTGAAGGCTAGAGGAATTTGAATCAGGATATACACATAACTCAAATTTTAATACTCCTAGTTTCTATGCTTTTTAATTGATAATTGAATAAGTCCAAAGTGGAAGTGGACCCCAATGGAGAAATAGTGTGTGGATTTATTTTATTTTTAACTAATAAAAATAAATGGAAAATTTATGTGTGAAATGAATATATTGAGAATGGAGATCTAAAACCTAAATCCATGAGGATGTGGATAATGTGATGATACTTTCCCACACCTTCCAGAAATCCTTGGAAGGAATATTACCAAAATTATATTTGGATATAAACATTTAAGTTCCCCAATGAAGAGGAAAGCAATTGGGAAGAGGAATAAAATGATGGAAAAGTGGAAAAGACAGCTTTAAAGTCCCTCTATGAGGGAAAGCTTAGGCAAAACACGATGAAAGCATCCTGAAATTTCTGGACACAGAAATTGGAAACAGGCTTGGGAAATCACAGCTTAAATAAGCTGCTCCAAGGTAGACAAAGGGTTGTCTATCACTGGGAGCAAATATCTCGGCTCGGGGGTGAGTTACGGAGAGAGAACTCTACTGTTCGGTGGAACTAGTTGGAGTAATTGGTATGCATACCTATTAGGTCCCTATATTACTAGTATAGTCCCTTATTGTTGTTAGTGTAACCCCATTATTATTGTTATTGTACCCCTGTAACCCCCATATTGTTATTATTGTGCCCTTAAATTATTATTATTAGGTCATCTAGGATTACATTGTGGCCCCACTAGGATTATATTTTGGCCCCATGGAATACTATATATAGAAAGGAGGTTTCATAATTTGTATCATCCAAGAATTGTTCATTCATGTAATGTATTGGAGGTTTCCCCCTCGAAGTGGCTTATTTCTAAGGAGTTGATATCTCTTTCCTTCTATTTTTGGAGCTGGTTTCACAGCATTTGTTATCAGAGCTTTGGATTCTAGGGTTTCGCTGCTCCAAACAGGTCATCATGGCATTTTTGCTATAACATTTTTTCTACAAAGGTTCAAAAGCTGAAGGTTCAGAAGCTGAAAGGTTCAGAGCTTGGTTCACAATATTTTTAGAGATATAATTTGTGGAATGTAGGTCATTTTGCAGGCTCCTGAATTTAACCTAAATATGTCATCGTGGAATTTTCGCTATAAATTTTTCTCTATGAAGGTTCAGAAGCTAAAAATTTTAGAGAGCGAAGCTGAAATTATGAGGAACATCTTCGCAAAATTTCAGATCTTGGTTCGCAAAATTTTCAGAGATATGATCTATGGAAGTTAGGGCTTTCTTAGGCTTTTGAATTTCATCTCAAGGAGGTGACCGTGGAAAAATATTCATAGCTCTCTCTCTGAGCATCAGATTGGAATGCTGTAAAAAGTGGCCGCAAGTACACAGAATGTAGGCTTTTGTCTATCAATTTCAGAGCCAAAGGAGGAAATAGTGACACGTGGCAAGTCGTACAAGTTCACTCTACTGAACCAATCCATAATTTTGTCATTGTGGGGGATTAGACATAACTTTTCCTTGAAGAATCCAAATCAGATAAGAACTATGGAATTTGAAAGAAGCTTAAGAGGGCTACTATAGCTCCGAATTTTAGATATTGAGGATCTGCAATTATAGAGATAACTAAACTTCAATATCGAGCTCCTCAAAAGCAAGTGAAAGGTGTGTATTTTGTTTTTCAAATTGCATAAGTCTTGTTTGAAGAATCAAGTTGAATTGATTCCAAGGGCATATTATAGAATAGATATCATTATTGGATTCTAAAATGGCCCCTAAAAATAATTCAACACCCATTAAGCCTTTAGAAGGCTCTACTATGACTCATGAAGATGAAGAATGGCAACATGACATATCAAAATTACAATAGCAAGTGCAACAAATTTCTCCCTCACAAAGAGCAACAAAAAATGAAATGGAATTTTGAAGAAAGGCATGGAAACTAAGATGGAACATTTGAAGAAAGGTGTGCAAGCTAAGGTGAATGGTTTGGAAGCTAAGATGGATGGTATAGAAGTGGGAATGGAAGCTAAGATCGATGAAAAAATGAAAGGCAACATGGAAAACATGAAGAATGATCTAAAAGTAGACATAGAAGGTTTGGCAAAGTTGATACAAGAAATTTTTCCTAATGGTGAAAAGATAGCAGAGGAAACTCATGATGAGAACAAAGTAAATGTTAAGCGTGATTTCATAAACTCTAATGTTGGATGGAAGAACCACCATATTCCAAAAATGGATATGAGGAAGTTTGATGGAAAGGATCCTGTAACATGGATACTACAAATGGAGCGATATTTTGATATAAATAATGTGCAAAACACACAAAAGGTATGCATTGCAGCTTTACATTTAGAACAAAATACATTTTGATGGTATCAATGGCTTTTCTCCCGTAAAAAAATTGTCACTTGGTCAATTTTTATGGAGGAAATGATAGCACATTATGAGGATACAAAGAGCAACACCTTCTTTATCCAATTGATAAATCTCAAACAAAAGGGTTAAGTGGGGGAGCACATTGAGGACTTCCAAAAATTGAATATAAGGGTAACTGATATTTCAGAGGAACAAAGGATTGATCTCTTCATAGGTACTTTAAAGGATAACATCCAACGTGAAGTTTGTGTTTTGGAACCTGATTCATTGGAGAAGGCATTTAGGTTGGCTAGAAAAATTGAATGTAAAATTATGGCGACAAGGAAGCCTACCACTCACTTCTATAAAGAGGGATGTGTTGCTACTCCTAGATTTGCACAACCTACAAGGTTGACACCACAAAAATTGGAAGAAAAAATAGCAAAATGGATTTTCTACAGTTGTGATAGAAAATACACTAAAGGTCATAAGTGCGCTGAGAAGAAATTATTTTACATAGATTGTGAAGAGGAATAAGAAAATAAACAAGAATCTTAAAAGAAGAGGGTATACACCACGAACCAACCCTAGAAGAGGAAGAAATGAGTCCGACCATATCGTGTAATGCATTGGTAGGAATTAACACTCCTAAAACTCTCAAGATAGAAGGACATATCAAGGAGAAAAAGGTAATAGTGATGATTGATTCAAGTAGTACTCATAATTTATTCATTGTAAGCTAGCAAAGGAATTGAATTGTTTCCTACACCTAGCACTAGAATGTCAAGTGATAGTTGCAATTGGAGGAACTATAAATTGCTCTAGCAAATGCCATAATATCAAGCTAACCATGGGGGAATATGTATTGAATAGTCCAATTCTTTCCATTCCTATGGGAGGTGCTGATGTTGTACTAGGAGTACAATGGTTACAATCTTTAGGGACGGTAGCTTTTAATGTTCAAGAAATTTTCTTGAATTTCTTTTTAGAAGGAAAGGAATTCGAATTACGGGGTATTGCAGGGAAGTTGTGAAAGATAATAAGCTCTAATGTCATGACAAAGCTTCTAAAGAACGAACAATGAGGCGTAATTGCACAATTATGCTCACTAGAAGTTCCAACATCAAAATCATTTATTTCTTTAGGTCTCCAAAAAGTCTTGGATTATCATTCCAAGGTGTTTGAAACTCCCAAAGGACTCCCACCAACTCGTGATCATGATCATGCTATTCATTTAATTCCAGGAAGTGTTCCTCCAAACATCAGGCCTTATAGATATCCTTATGTCCAAAAGAGCGAAATTGAACGTATGACTGAAGAAATGTTAGAGGTTGGTATAATTCAACCTAGTCAAAGTTATTTCTCTGCTCTTGTAGTATTGGTACACAAGAAGGATGGATCATGGTGCATGTGTCCGGATTATAGGGAGCTCAATAAGCTCACCATTAAAGATAAATTTCCCATTCGTGTGATTGATGAATTATTGGATGAATTACATGGAGCAATTTATTTTACCAAGTTGGATCTTTGTTCAGGATATCATCAAATTAGAATGAAGATTGAAGATATTCCGAAAACAACATTTCAAACTCATGAGGGTCATTATGAATTTTTGGTCATGCCTTTTGGCCTTACCAATGCAACTTCTGCATTTCAAGGGTTGATGAATTCCATTTTCAAACCCTTCCTTAGAAAATTTGAGCTAGTATTTTTTGATGATGTACTAATATACAACAGGTCTTGGAAGGATCATGTTCAACATGTTGACAAGGTGCTCAAACTATTGCAAGAGAAACAATTATATGCAAAAACATCCAAATTTTTCTTTGGAGCACAAGAGGTGGAATATTTGGGTCATATTGTATCTCATGAGGGTGTTAAGGTAGACCCTAAAAAAATTAAATCCATTAAGGAATGGAAAGTCCCCACAACCATAAAGCAGTTACGAGGATTTCTCAGGTTAACAGGGTATTATCGCAAATTTGTTAAGAATTATGGGAGAATAACAGCACCTCTAACAACATTAGTGAAGAAAGATGCATTTTCATTGAATCCTGAAGAAACTAAGGCCTTTGAACATCTTAAAGAAGCAATGTGCATAGCACCAGTATTAGCTAAACCAGATTTCACAAAAACCTTTATTGTGGAATGTGATGCCTCAGGAAATGGAATTGGTGTTGTTTTAATGCAAGAAGGAAGACCCATTTCTTTTGAAAGTCATCCAATCAAAGGAAAGTATTTATAGAAAACTATTTACGCGAAGGAAATGTTAGCAATACTGCATGCACTAAAGAAATGGCAAACTTACCAAATGGGAAGACACTTCAAGGTAAAAACTGATCATGATAGTCTTAAACACTTTTTGGAACAAAGACTATCTTCAAAAGAGAAGCAAAAATGGGTCACAAAGATGTTGGGTTATGACTTTGAAATAATCTACAAAAAAGGGAAGCTAAATGTTGTTGTAGATGCACCCTCAAGAAAGAATGAAGAGGTGGAAGCATTACCTTGTGTCATATCTATTATCTAACCAGATTGGATAACCGAAGCAAGGGATGAGTGGAAGAAGGACGAAGAAGTGTGGACACTTATTCAAAAGTTGCAGCAAGATCCTAGTACATCTGATACATTTAGTTGGAAAAATGATTCCTTATGGTACAAAGATTGCTTATATATTTGTAATAATTCCCAACTAAAAGAAAAAATTGTTTTGTAATTGCACACTTCTCCTTTATGAGGACACTCAGGATTTTTAAAAACTTACCACAGGGTGAAGAAAGATTTTTTTGGGATGACCTTAAATCTAATATTCAAAACTTTGTGGCGGAATTTTTTCTTTGCCAGTAGAATAAAGTTGAGACAATTAAGACCCTGGGCCTTCTACAACCTTTATCCATTCCAATTCAACATTTGGAGGAGATTTCAATTGATTTTATCACAGGTTTATCTAAGTCCGAAGGAAAGAGTGTCATGATGGTGGCAGTTGATAGACTTACCAATTATTCACACTTTTGTGCATTATCTCATCCATTTAAATCAAGTACAGTTGCTACTACATTTATGGACACAATTCAAAAGCTACATGAAAACCCAAGGGTTATTGTGAGTGACAGAGATCCCATTTTTACTGGAAATTTTTGGACAGAGTTATTTTTTTGTTTGGGTACTCAATTATCTCATAGCTCATCTTATCATCCTCAATCCGATGGTCAAACTGAGATAGTAAATAAATGATTGGAAGGATATCTTCGTTGTTTTGTATTTGATAAACAAACACAATGGGTCAAGTGGTTACCTCTCGTGGAATGGTGGTATAACACTTCCTTCCATACTGCAGCAAAAATGACCCCATTTATGGCACTTTATAGATATCATACACCATCCATCACATCATCTTTAAGAGAAAATACGAAGGTTCAAGAAGTGGAAGATTACATCAAGCATCAAAAAGAAGTTCTCCAACTCTTAAAGGATAACCTAAATTTGGCACAAATTCAAATGAAACAACAGGCAGTTCAACATCGCAACGAGAGAAGTTTTGATGTAGGAGACTGGTTATTTTTACGACTACAACCATACAAACAGATGTCCCTAAAGCAAGCTAAGAAGGATAATAAATTATTGCCAAAGTACTATGTTCCTTAAAAGTTGTTGCAAAATATAGGTACTATGGCATACAAATTGGAGCTTCCTACTTCTTCACGAGTGCATCTAGTTTTCCATGTTTCATGCTTAAAGAAGGTTACATGTGAAAATATTCCAGTTCAAACAATATTGCCAGAACTTGATAAGGAAGGAAAAATCATATTGGAACCAGAAGTAGTCACGGAAACAAGAACTCGATAGCTACGAAATCGATCAATTTCAGAGTATCTCGTCAAGTGGAAGAACTTAACCACTGAAGATTCTACATGAGAGGATGAGAATTTTATACAGAAGCACCCAGAGCTACTCAAGCGTTGAGGACAACACTTTTTTGAAGGAGAGGAGCATGTTAGGTCCTTATATTACTGGTATAGTCCCTTATTGTTGTTAGTGTAACCCCCTTATTGTTATTATTATACCCCTGTAACCCCCATATTGTTATTATTGTGCCCTTAAATTATTATTGTTAGGTCGGCTAGGATTACATTGTGGCCCCATGGACTCCTATATATTGAAAGGAGGTTTTGTAATTTGTATCATCCAAGAATTGTTAACTAATTTAATGTAATGGAGGTTTCCCCCTTGAAGTGGCTTATTTCTAAGGAGTTGGTATCTCTTTTCTTCTATTTTTGGAGCTGGTTTCACAACATGTTTTCCATCTATGTGATATTGAAGGCTAGAGGAATTTGAATCAATATCTACACATAACTCAAAATGCAATACCCCTAGTTTCTATTCTTTTTAATTGACAATTGAATATGTCCAAAGGGGAAGTGGACCCCAATGGAGAACTAGTGTGTGAATTTATTTTATTTTTAATTAATAAAAATAAATGGAAAATTTATGTGTGCAATGAATAGATTGAGAATGGAGATGTGAAACCTAAATCCATGAGGATGTGGATAAGGTGATGAGACATTCCCACGCCTTCCAGAAATCCTTGGAAGGAATATTACGAAAATTAGATTTGGATATAAACATCTAAATTCCCTAATGAAGAGGAAAGTAATTGGGAAGAGGAAGAAGAAGTTTGAAAAGCGGAAAAGACAACTTTAAAGTCCCTCTGTGAGGGAAAGCCTAGGAAAAACAGGAAGAAAGCATCCTGAAATTTCTGGACGCAGAAATTGGAAATAGGCTTGGGAAAGCTCAACTTAAATAAGCTACTCCAGGATAGACACAGGGTTGTCTATCACTGGGAGCAAAGATCTCGGCTCAGGGGTGAGTTACGGAGAGAGAAATCTATGGTTGGGTGGAACTAGTTGGAGCAATTGGTATGCATACTTAACTAGTATATTTTTGGTTCATATGAATTTTTCATATGTGTTAATCACTATATAATTAGGAATTGGTTAAGAAAAATAAAATTTGAATGTGCTTAGGTGAACCTTGTAGATTTATAGTAAGTCTAGTTATATTTGAATACAATGAGTTATTAAATGCCCATACATTTAACAAATTTTTCTATGGTAGAAATAATGCAATAAGTATAGTTGTATGGGAATGGTCTGTTGAGACCCATATTCTAGAATGTCTAAACCTCATGATAGGTTTAAATCTGGAGATCGACACCTTACAGAGATCTTATTATTCTAGTTAGTAAGTGGAATGACATTCTCAACTAATTTTGTTATCTGTATATACCCATGCGAAATCTAAAGTCAATTACAGAGCTGAAGTAAATAATCTTAAAATTATAACTAGAAATCCATATGTTCAATTATACTACTGTACTGGTTTCAGAAGAGAAATTCAGAAATAAATTATAAAATGCAACAATACACCAGTAGTGAGTAGAGATCTGGAATAATAACGAAATTACAAAGTAGTATGATGTTACAACCATACAGAATAACATATGTATGCATGGTAGAAGATAGTAGTAGTGAAAAACCATAAAATAGATTTTATTTCTGAGTAACTAGTAATAGTGGTGAGTTAAAAAAGTACATTGACCAATATACTTGATTTCTTTAGCTGATGCAAAAAGAAAATTTAGAGATTCTATGTACAAAAACAATACAAGTATATAATCAGTACTAAATTGCATAAGAGATCATGCAAAGGCTAAAATTCTGAATATTCTAAAGAAGATTATGAATATCCTTTAAAAATAGAAAATGTACAAATCGGTACATGGAAGGAATTAGTAATTTTTCCAATGCATAAAATAATTCAATATAGACTTAAAAAGCTGACTCTGTATATATATATATATATATATATATATATATATATATATATATATATATATATATATAAACTGATACGAATAGTAAAAGAACATCACATTCTTATCAATATAATTCAGCGACAGAAATTAGCTCACAATTATGAATTTACAGGTAAACAGGATTTTGTATATACTTTTAATATTCAAATTTTGTGAAGAATGAGGATAGTGTACCATTTAAGAAGTATATTAAATCAGAAAAAGGGTTTATGTCCAATAAAATAAAATGAGACTTAAGAAATAGAGTAATGTAAATAAGGATCTCTTTCTCAAAATATAACCTTAATCTGAGTATAATTATAATACCTACAGGACAATGCAGTAATGTAAATTATAGGTGTACTGGTTCATATTCACATAAGTAACCTTCTTAAACGAAATTAAAAAGATGAATTATACAGTCACCATATTACAGTTAAGAATACTAGCCAGAAGGTCGAATAAATTACATCTCTTTAATTATATGATATAATAACTAGTATAGTATAGTGTTCTTGAAATCAAGTTCGAATACAAATTAAACCAACGAAAGAGGAAACTTAAAGTAATATTCCAGGTTGGGAACACCGAACTCTTCATGACGACGAAGAACCAACCTGTGTCATAAAAGAAGTGATTAATCCAAGTCGAAAACTCAAAGACAAAGGAGAATTGAACTTGACGTCATAACAGAGCTTCTTACCTGCATACATTAATATCATAGGTTAGCCACAACCATAAATCCTATCAGAGAATATATATTTAAAAATCATTATAAACGTATGGTAAAATAGTATGACGAGAAATCAAATGAGGAAAACTCGAAGTTAACCCTGACTGGAACAAATTCGGAAAACATACTATTAATACCTGAAGAAATTAAGAGAGATGAAAGGGAGACCTCAGAGGTCGATGCTATTCTGTTCCCAATGAGGTTCCTCCGGATAATGTCCTACGTCCCACATTGGGATCAATATATTGAATTTTAGAAAAAATAATGAAAGTAAATTTACCATTATAGAATTAATTCAAACCAAAAATAGAAATTAGGGACTTTCATTATGTTATATAGCAATGAAATCAGAAAACTGGTAATGAGATAAATGAGTTGAGTTACCTCATAAATACTCGAGGAACACTCCATATCCAAAGTTTCTATCAATGAACAGTCTGAAATGGAGCATGCCCAAAGTAATAGAGCGAAAACTTAGAAAAAAAAATTTTTGAATGTAGTCACAAATGAAATGGAACCAAAATCTAATCCGACGACATTAATCCAATTAGCATAGCTGAAGATAAGAAATAGCCATGAGTTATTAATCAAAGAAAACTAAACAGTGTTTAGCCTCGAGCAGAGAAAATAGAAATTTACAAATCGAAATAAAAAAAAATATATATATATATATATATCTTACCCAGTTTCGAAATCCAGTAGGAGGACTAGTTGAAAAATATGGTGGTAACTCGACATAGTGAAACCATAGTTGTTGTTTGAAATCATTCTGAGAACGAACCTGAGCTCTCGACAGAGAAAAAAAAAAGGAATGATATGACTGAGAAAAAACACTTTTTAAACAAAACCAAGTCTGAAACCCTAACTAATCTCAGCCATACAAGTGGCATTCGAGGATGAGCGTCCATCAGATCAAGGCTTTGACATGGAAAATACCAAGGAAATTGTAGTGTGACTAAGTACTAGAAGAGTTACGATGGTAGCAGAAAATTTAATGAAATTGAAGAAGTGAAGGTACCGAAAAATATCCATAAGGTTCGTGTCAGGGGTAAGTTTAAATTCATGCACTAACAACATTAATTTAAAATTCCAAAACTATACATCGAATTAGATATGAAATAAATTTGAAGTAGGTCGGATGTAGAAAGCCCCATTCTGGCGTACTGACAAATTTAATCACCGTCGTATTGGAGTCAAGTTGTCAAATAGGAGCATCAAGTCCGAGAACCAATTAAAGGAGAAGTCATCATGGTGATATGAGAAGACAGTGCCATATGCAATCCTTTAAAATTGCATAAGAATTGTTATGGTTTAATATATATTCCATAACCTATTAAAGCTAAAATAATCTAGAATAAACCCTAATGAGATTTATTTCTTAATTTTAAGAAAGAAATAAAAGAATTAAAAATGGATACAAAGAAACTTTAGTTTAACATAAATTACTATATCTATTATGATATAGATATATATATCCCATGGGTGAGTAAAATGTCATACTAAGGGAACTTTTGTATAGTAAGTGCATTCAATGAAAGAGACGTATTAATTTAAAAAGAAATAAATTAATACAACTAATGGGGGGCATATATATATATTAAACAAATAGTACCCATTGAATTATATATTCCTTATGAAGGGCATGATAAAAGAGAATGAAATAATAAACAAATTGTATTATTTCGTAACAATTATGCTAAGTTGTGACAAAGATGAAAGTGTCATCATTTTATTTGGAAGGTTAAAATAAAGAACTAAGAATTAATTATGCTTCCCAAATGTGTATTGAAAGGGATAAATGAAGTAGGATACTAATGTTCTAATTTTAATTTAGATATCGTCAAAGTGTGACGAGTAAACAAACAAAGAAATATATATATATATATATATATATATATATATATATATATATATATATATATATATATATATATATATATATATATATATTTGTTGGAAATGAGAGACATTACAAATGGTATCAGAGCCTTAGCTAAAACGCTGGGAAATTTATGTGCTCACACCAAAAATGTATGCTGCTATAAAATGTTATGAAATTTAAATTTTGCTAATGTTATTTTCTTGTATAGTGAACAGTACTGAAGTATACAGCTGTGAACCATAAATAAAGGGGACGAGTTGTATGTAGATCTGGGTGATAGAGAAAACACACCAATCCAAATGCTTCGTTGATGGCTATGTTGCATAGAATTGAAGAACAAGACAGAATAATAAGGAAATTGACTTCCCAGAACAGCCAAGAGGGTGAAGGTTCTGGAATGAAGAGAAAGGAAAGGGTCGATTTCTCATAAGATTCTGAGGAAGATGACGCCTCTAGACAGCAGTCTAGACAAAAGAAGGAATTACAGAGTGAATTCCAGAAAATTAAACCTCCCTCCCATGATTTAGAGAAATAGGAGGATGTTGAAGCATGGCTTCTGAATATGATAAAGTACTTTTAGGTTTACGAATATGAAAGTAACTTAAGAGCTAGGATGGATATTTATTAGCTGCAAGGTAAGGTTACCTTGTGGTGGGAAGAAACAAAGATGGTTCATGCCATTGATGAGAAAATGGTGACTTGGGAGGATTTTCAAATCAAGTCTAAAAATCAATACATGAATGAGCGTTACTATGACAACAAGGCAAAAGAGTTTCATGAACTCAGATTGAGACAACTCACGATTGATGAGTTTTTAACAAAGTTCACAAATCTGTTACAATATGTACCTTATATCAAAGAGGAAAAGGAAAAGGTACAGAGGTTCCTAAACTATATTCCCACTGTTTATAAAGAGAAGATAGAGTTTGATAACCCAAAAACAATGGATGAGGTAGTGCGAAAGGCCAGATTGTGTTACCAACAATTCAAGGGTAAAACGGAACAAGGAAAAAATTGGTCAAACGAAGGTGACTTTAGTGGGAAGAAAACAAAACTAGCCTATCTGAAAAACTTTGGGAGAAACCATAAAAGAAAAAAGTTCAGTAAAATGGGTGAAAATCAAACTGCTCAATCCCAAACTGGGTCCAAACCAATGAATGGAAATAATAAGAGGGAAGGGACTGCTAAAATGAAAGAACCTTTGAAGTGTTGCAATTGTGGAGAATCGCATTCATTGAGGGACTGTCCACATCGAAATATCCAGACTATGCAACTATTGAGAGAAGGAACTATGGTTAATGACACAGCAAGGAACATCCCCAAAATGAACGGTACCTTAGAAGATCATCAAGCATAACACTAGTCCACTATGGTCGAAATGGAAGGTATGATTTTTTATGAATCTGTTACAGTTTTAATATATCCAGGTGCGTATTTAAGTTACATCAGTGCTCAAATGGTAGAAAAATGTAAATTAAAGCCAGAAAAATTTCAGTGGTCTTGGTTAGTCCAGCTAGCTACTGGGACAAAATGAAAAGTAACTCATAAGTTACCCTAAACAGCCATAAATATGAATGGATACTGTTACACCATTTTTTGGTCATCTAACCTATTATCATTAGATGGACCCAAGTACACCATGTAAGACCAATTTTACCCTAAGTAAAATTGCTTTCACTATGTAAAATAACTTAATAAAACACATTTATTAGGTTGTTTATGGTCTAAACAGGAAACCCCAAAAGGAAATATTAAACAAACTTATATTTGTTTGATTTTCCTGGTCATGTTTAACCCAAAACAAAGAAATTAATTAGATAAATATTTATTTATCTTATTATTTTCTAGGAATAATTATTTAAATCTTATTTAAATAATATTCCTTGTTAAATATGACTAAATCACCCATAAATAATTAAATAAATCATTATTTATTTGATTATCTTTCAACTACTTCCTTAAAATGATAAATAAATCATTTATTTATTTATTATTCACAAATAAAGGGATTTGACCCAAGTCAAATACTTTTTCCCTCCAACAAATATAATAAAATATTCCATAAAAGGTGGATCTAGATTTGGTTAATGTTATTTTAATCATGCAACAAGATCTAGAATGACCCAATATTTTGTTATAAATAGGAGGGTTTTTCCTACCATTCTTCACCTTTTGTTGCCTATTAGATCACTCTGGATCTATACACTTGGTCACATTTTTCTACATTATTTGTTGTGTGAGCTCCCTTTGAGTTCTATCTTTGTCTGGGTTTTCTACACCAACAAGAGAGAGAGATTCTAGATCTGAAGTGCTGAGGACTTCCAAGAACCCATCCCATTGAGGAGAATTGGATACGCCTTCTTGTTTTCCTCCCAGGTGCTCTTAATACAAAAAATTCTTTCAAAAATTGTTCTTGTCTTGTCTATTGGATATATGGAGCAAACCCTTCTTTTTACTGCTTAATGTCTTTCTATGCATAGATCTGGTTTTTTGCAGCTCTTGTCTTGATCAACTAACTGCAGATCTGAAGATATCGGTAGCCACTTTTTATGTTAGGGCTATTAGTTATGCTTAGCTAAAGTGGTCTTTTTTCGTACACATCGACAAAGGATTCATACTAACAATTGGCGACTCCACACGAGTTTTCAATTACGACCGCTGTCGTTTTTCATATTCCTGCATATCCAGCTACTTCAGACCCTAGGGTTTCTTTTCAGATTTTTGTTTTTCCTATTTTCATGTTGTTTTTCACCTACAAAACCCTAAAACATTAAAATTTCTAACTTTCGTGTGTTTCTGGCCCTATTGCGCAGGTGACAGACATTAGCCGTAACCGAGACGACAACTTTTCCGGAAATCTGCCGCTGGGACACCCAGAGCTTCAGGTCACACTTTTCAGCCCAAAAACTGCGACCTGGACCTCCAGGTCGCACTTTTCAGCCCATTATCTGCAACCTGCACAGAAAACAGGTCAGAACCTGCGACCTGCCAATTTTTCTGCTATTTTTCTGCAATTTTTCTGGGTTTTTCTGAAGCTTCTGTCAGGGTTTTCCAGCCTCTGTCTTAGCCCGTTTCGACCTGTTTCTGATCTGTTTCACTCATCTAAGTGGGAACATAGCCCCTTAGGGCTTCAATACCCTCCACTTTTGGTGGAAGTGTTTTTATTTGTTTCAGGTGTCTATTTTTTCAGAGTTTCAGCCCCCCCTTTTCCAGATCTGATACCTCCTTTTCAGATCTCTTTTAATCAGCTCTTCTCCCTTTCAAATCACCTCCTACGAATTTTTTTGGATCTACCTTTAGGGCCTCCTCCTTCCCCCTTCTGCTTTTTGCTCATTCCCTCCTTTTTTCCAACCACCTTGCCTCTACCTCTTGGCTGCGTTCTGCCCCTCTTTTCAGCAGATTTCTCCTTTAGATCCCTGTCGCTTTCGACCCTAGATCTATTGGCCTCTTTTTAGTGTGTTTTAGCTAAATTTTTTCCCTCTTTTAGCTTAGTTTTGAGAGGCCCGCCTTCTTGGGTTAGATTGATGCACTAGTAGCTGTTAATTTTCTGTTATTTCAGCATTATCTACTGTTTTTTACAGCATTATTTTCAGTTACGCAGCACACTTTTTCTCTTGCTCTCAAAAATGAAAAGGGTTTAAAAATTAAAATTAACGCACGCCACACACTCACCCTAAGCGAAGAAGAGCCTGGTTTGCACCGCCAGGCAAAGACTTTAAAATCAATTGACACTGCACCTTTCTGCCCTTGTTTCGACATTGTAATCACTTGATTCCGCACCTCCCTGCCTTTGTTGGTCATTCTTCTTCCCCTTGTGCCGTGTTTATGTTGTCACCATTGTGCCCCCAAGGCGCACATCTCGGAGACTTCTTGGCCTTCACCCTCAATTTCCAGTTGGTCGACCTACTCCTTCCCGCCATCATCGAGTTAGTCCTCCTCCGAGTCTGCACTCTGACTCCTCTTCTGATTCATTGGCTTCTCCTTCTGGTTCTCCCCCTGTCACCTTCACTATGTCTAGTCCAGGACCTAACGCTAGCGGTAATCCCGACCCTAATGACGGGACTACTACTAGCAGAACCGCCACAGGAACTACCTTGGCTGCACCTTTTCTCCCTTACATGGCAAGCCTCAGCCTCCCCGATCTCAATCAATTGATCAATGACCCTATCCGCCACAATTTTGGTTGGTCTGCTATGCCAACCAAGCTCCCCTCCGACATCCCTAAGTTTGAAGGCCTCGCTGGAGAAGATCCAACCAACCATGTCCGATATTTCCACATGTGGTGTTCCTCCAATTCCATTACCGATGATTCCATCCATCTTCGGTTGTTCCAACGCACGCTTACCGACGAACCTTCTAAATGGTATGTTGACCAG
The DNA here is from genome assembly GCA_034641835.2 of Pinus albicaulis. Lineage (NCBI taxonomy): Eukaryota > Viridiplantae > Streptophyta > Pinopsida > Pinales > Pinaceae > Pinus > Pinus albicaulis. The sequence continues at coordinate 813,554,237 of CM076569.1, read as the reverse complement.
GCCACCTCTTCCCATACCACCTTTGAGACCATTGCCCAAGCCTTTTTATCTTATTTCCAGCTCCCTCTCCGATACGATACTGGTATAGAGATTTTGACTTCTTTCAAGCAAACCTCTTCAACCTGCCTTTCCACTCATGTCCAGTAATGGCAGAGAAGAAGGAGCTTATGTCGAGCTCCCACCTTCGAAGATCAGGTTTATATGGAATATTTCCTTCACACTCTCTTACCTCCCATTGGAAAAGATGTCGCCTCCCATTTCCCTCAAACCGAAGAAGCTGCCCTCCAAATAGCCTTTAAATATGACCTGATCTATGCTCAGTCTGGTTATGTTTATATCGTCCTTCCTGACCTCCCCAGGCCCGGTGGCGCTAATGCCTCGAGGGCATCTCATTCCGTCGACGGTATCATTGGAGCCCTTTCTCATCCATATGCTCAACCTCCTATGGGCTATGGTCTCCCTCCGGGAGGGGCTAGCACCTCTAGCACTTTTCCCCCTTCAGGCAACATGTATCTAGGATACGGCATGCCTCATCCTTTTGCCAAACCTCCTGCTTACCTCAATGTTTCCCAACCTAACCATTATCCTTATCCGCAGCCTGGTGTGCCAGCTCCTCCAACATATGCGCTTCCAGGGCAAGTATTTGCACAGTAGGGCATGACTAATCCCCCTTCTTCTCAAAGAAGGTGGAGAGGCAATCAAAATCAATTTTCCCCTGGTACTCGTGGACCCAATCCTCAAGGTACTGACCCTAACACTACTAACCAGCAACAGGGTACTCAACCCAAGCTGGACAGGCCTATTCACACAAATAAGCCTTGTTCGTGTTGCAGTGTTTATGGCCATTACACTCACGATTGTCCCCTGTTACCACAGATGCGGCGGATGTGGGAGTCTCAAGCCACATTGCGAGGACAACATGCCTCCCCTCACGCTCCCCCTAATGTGGCCATTACTCAACCAGCTGTGTTTACCGATCCTTTCCCCCAGCAAGGATTTGTGGCTACCCAACCACCTGATGGACAGTTTGCCACTCAACCTTCCCCTTCTGGTTCCTCCGATTACCAGATCATCATGATGACCTCTGATCCATCCCCAACCGTTGACCTTAACCTTCAAACTCGGTCTCGCCAGTACCCCAAGCCTCCCGCTCAGTCTGCCTCCGAGTCCCCCTCTTCAGGTTCTACCGATCCTCTTTCGACATCCAATGGTCCCTCACATATCCCTCAACTCAAATTTGAGGTTCATACCAAGATTCCTAAAGGACCATTACACCGAAATGCTGCCCCTAGTCGAGCTTCTCATTCGTATAGCATAGTAGATGATTTGGCGCAGTCTCCTGCTACCATTTCCACATTGGAACTTCTCCAATCGTGCCCTTCCCAAAAGAAGGCTCTACTATCTGCCATGGGCATTGTGGATCCTGCTGATGACCAAATGATTGTTCTCGGTGCCCATCAATCGGAACATCCTCCCCTTCCTGCTTCCGTGGCCTTCCAAATCCTAGTCAAAATCTGGAACGCTAACGTTTCTCGGTGTATCATTGATGAGGGGGAGTCCACCTGTGTGATGTTTGCTTCGGTTTGGAAGCAACTCGGCTCTCCTGAGTTGGCCCCTTCCATGATCACCCTTTGAGCGTGGGATGGCCACGCCTCCCAGCCCATTGGCCTCTTTCGTAATTGTCCTATCACTCTTGCGGGCAAGACTATTTGCGTTGACGTCGAAGTCATCAACGCCCCTCTAGATTACAACATTATCTTGGGGCGAAGCTAAACCTATTCCATGTCTGCTGTCCCTTCCGCGGTTTTTCGCAAGATGTCTTTTCCTCACAATGGAAAGATAGTCACCATCGACCAGTTGACTTATCATGAGCCAAAGTCTCCGACCTCCCTTGAGACGACCATCTCCTCGATAGCCAATAAGAAAACTGTCGATTCCTTGACCAGTGTCTCTCCCGGCGTCTACAAAGACTCCTATTTGCTCAGAAATTTCCCTGGTCTCCCTCCTCTTCCTATCTCTGATCCCAGCTTATCGAATGTTTTCATGATGCAATCGTCTCAGGCCACCCCTACATGGCCCGCTTCGGCTAGTCAGCAACCTCAACCTCGCCCACCGCAACCCGCTCCTAGCCATTCATCTCAGCCAGCCGGACTCCCTCCTTCTGGCCCCTCTCCTACAACTAGTATCCATGAGCCCCTCTATACTCCTGGATCAGTTCCTCCGGGCCTTAGCCACCTTGGAGCCGTTCCGCCTGGCCACTACCCCTCCGGTCAGATACCGTTATTCCTCCCACCTCCTGGCATGTACTCGGTACCTGTTATGGCTACCCTCTCTCTCCCCAACCTGACCCTAGGTATTCCCGTCTGGTATCTTGACCCTCCCGTCACTACCCCACCTGGTGACCCCAAACCCTACCTTGCTTTGACTTCGGTTCAGCCGACCCCTGTCACTTCTTTCGCTACCACGGTACCTCACACACCTCAGCCCGCACCATCTCTGATTGCAGTAGTATCAGGAAAAGGGGGAAAAGCTCGCACAAAAAACAAATAGGACCAAGTCGCCTCGACGAACCCTACCCCTCTTCGACCGCCAAAGCGCACTATCCAGTGCGCTTTGTGCGATATTGTCGGTCACGCCACCCATACGTGTCCTGAATTTCCGCATCTCAAAACCCTGGTCAATGAGACGTTTCCCGAATCTAATATCCCTGAAGTCTACGTCACTATCCCGGATTCTATCCCGAAACTCAAAACCTTGCGCACAAATCACCCTTATGCTTTGTGCGATTTCCATGGCCACTACACCCACCTCTGTCCCCGCCTTGATGAGTATCGTTATTCCTTATACACGTACCACCAATTCAAGGCTACGCATGACATGATACCTTCTCACTTGTTTGCGAGTCCTACTTCGATAGGACCAGAGGATCTTCCTACTCCCATTCAGATTCCTCCTCCTGCTGTCAAATCGACAGAGCCTTCGACCACCATTTTTTACCTATCGTCATCCTTGATAGATGATTCGCCTAACCTCCTACCTGCGGACACTCTCGGCTCCCCCTCAGTAGACCTTGGATCTGCTGATGTTGCGCATCTGAGCCCTTCTCCACAAGATGACCAGTCACATAGTACTACATCATCGGGTGATCCTCCTTCCTCCAGTCTTCCCATATTCCAGTCTGATGAAGACATTATGGAAGCCATGACCAACCCTGACTTTCCGTGGGATGATATGCACCATCGCGCATACTTCCTCCCACAGTAGTCCCATGACCAATATGCTGTGGAAACTAAAGACTTCATTCCGAATGCGGTCGATTGGTTCAAAAATCCCATCCCTACACCTGATGCTTTCGAAGAAGGAAACATGGACAATATCTCTCCTACCATTAAAATTGACATTTCGGTCAAACCGAGAATCGAAGAATATATCACCTTGGCCGCCCAATGCACCTCGAAAGCAATTGAAGCTTACACTAAGCTTTTCAAAGAGTTCCGCGATATTTTTTGGTCCTACTCCGAAATGCTCGGACTCGATCCCACCATCGTCGAACATCATATCGACACATGGCCCGATGCCAACCCAGTCCGTCAAAAATTGAGACCCATTAATCCTTCCAGACGCGATGCTATCAAAGCCAAAATCGATAAGCTCAAGCAAGCTTTCTTCATTTACCCCATTGAATACACCACTTGGGTGTCTAACCCGGTTCCCGTCCTCAAGAAACAAGGCACCATCCGTGTCTTTACAGATTTTCGCGACTTGGATAAAGCTTGTCCCAAAGACAACTTCCCCACACCATTTATTGACCAAATCATTGATGAGTGTGCGAGGCATGAGGTTCTATCCTTTATGGATGGTTTCTCCGGATACATCCAAATCGTTATACGTCCTGCTGATCAACTTAAAACTGCATTCATCAGTCCGTGGGGAACTTTTGCCTACCGAGTCATGCCATTCGGCCTTAAAAACGCAGGCGCCACTTTTCAACGGGCCATGTCTTATTGTTTCCATGACTTAGCTCATATTATCCTTGCTTATTTAGATGACCTCACTGTGCGCTCTAAGCATCAGGCGTAGCACCTCCACGATCTGCGTACCGTCTTTCTCCGATGTCGCAAGTATAATATCCGCCTTAACCCATTGAAATGCGTCTTCTGCGTTCCCACCAACCATCTCCTAGGCTTCATAGTGTCTAAGGACGGTATCACCGTTGATCCTTTGAAAGTTCAAGCCATTCTTGAACTTCCCATTCCACGTACCTTACGCTAGCTACAAAGTCTCCAAGGCAAAGCTAATTTTCTTCGTCGGTTCGTTCCTGACTATGCCACCACCACACATGGGTTCTTTAGACTCCTCCGATCTAACATCCCATTTGTATGGGATACCTATGCTCATGAGTCTTTCGATGCCCTCAAGCAGGCTCTCACATCCGCTCCCTTGATCTGCCCTCTCGACTTCGATAGGGACTTCATCCTGTACATCTCCACTTCCACCTATTCGGTTGCTAGAGATCTTAACCAGGAAGATGAAAATGGCATCGAGCATGTGATCTACTATGTCAGTAAGAACCTCGTAGGGCCTCCTGTTTCCTACTCATATGAAGAAAAACTAGCACTCGCTGTCCTATTCTCGGTCCAAAAACTTCGTCATTACATCCTCATGTGTTCCACCAAGGTCATGACTAATTCCAACCCCATGGCTTTCCTATTGAGTCACTGCATCCTCACTGGGAAGTATGCCCATTGGGTCGTCATCCTTCAAGAATTCGACCTCGAATTTGTCACACCAAAAAGTAAGAAAGGTTTAGCCCTTGCCGAACTCATTTCTGAATTACCTACTGGAACACAGGATCCCCCAGTTAATGATGATTTTCCTGATGAGCACCTATTCGCCATTACTTCGGATGATCCTTGGTACGGTGATATCCTCACTTACTTGCAAACCCAAAAGTTCGCTCTTCACCTTGATTATGACGCTCAACGACGTATCTGACACCAGGCCCCCCACTACCTTCTTATCGATGACAACCTCTATCATCGCGGTATAGATACTGTCCTTCATCGTTGTCTCACACACGTTGAAGCTGAAAAGGTCCTTAATTCCTGCCATAGCGGCGCTTGCGGTGGCCACCTCTCTGGTCTTGCTACTGCCCAAAAATTCATGCGCGCTGGGTATTTTTGGCCTTCCCTCTTCAGTGATTGCATTGAGGCAGTCAAACACTGTTCCAATTGCCAACATTTCGCCCCTAAGGCGCGAGCTCCCCCAGCTCCCCTCCATCCTGTCGTCACAACTGGTCCCTTTTGTAAATGGGCCATCGACTTTATGGAGTGTCCCCCGCCATCCGCTGGTAACCATAAATATATCATCGTGGCGGTCGACTATTTCACAAAATGGGCCGAGGCTATGCCAACATTTAACAACACGGCAGCTACCACAGCCCTCTTTTTCTTTAACCACGTTATCGCTCGATTCGGGGTTCCGAAACAGTTGGTCTCTGACCACGGCCGACATTTTGAAGATGAGATATGGCGTGAGCTATCCTCACTGTTGGGTTTTGAGCACCAATATTCCTCCTCCTATTACCCCCAAGGTAATGGCCAAGTTGAAGCAGTCAACAAAATCCTCAAGACTATGCTTCAACGAATGGTGAATAAGCACAAAACCAACTGGCATCTTATGCTCTTCCCTGCTTTGTGGGCCTATCGAACTTCTGTTAAAACCGCCACCTGGTTTACTCCTTTCCACCTTGTTTTTGGAGAGGAGGCAGTCTTACCGATCGAGTGTGAAATCTTTTCCCTTCATCTGGCCGTTGAACTTCTCCCTGATACCCAACCTCTAGAACAACGACTTATCATGCTTGAGCATGCCTCCAAAGACCATCGTGTTGCATTGAAAACCCTTGAAGCGGCTAAAAAACGCACCAAAGCTCAGTATGACCGAAAAGTCCACCCTCGTACTTTTCACGAAGGCGACCTTGTTCTAGTATATGACCAGGCCCATGATGTTCTTGGTCATGGGAAGTTCGAATCATTATGGCTAGGCCCTTACGTCATCAGTAAGGATCTTGGTAAGGGGGCATACCTCTTAGAGGACTTCGAAGGCAACCCCCTTCCTAATCCTCGCAATGCACTCTATCTTAAGAAATATTACCCTTAGCATTTCCCTTCTGAAATGCATGTTTTATTTTCTTTTAGATAGCCAACATCTTTTTCGTTTTCGTACTTTGATACTTCACCAGGACATACTCTGTCCAGAAGGGTCACTTCACCTCCCCCCAAAATCGAATTTCCTCACTTACAACACTTGTACTTGGGGCACCACTTTGCCTCCATACTTGTCTTTGTTCGTGTCGATTTTCGTCATGAGATACCATCTTGTACTCATGTTTTTCTGGTCCCCCATGGGACCTTTTCTGTGTGGCAGCACCATCGAGTCGCCCTTGTTTAGAGCATCCAAGTTGAGTCATCATCACATTCATGGAGTCTATCCCGAGTCCCTTTGTACCCCGCTATAGTCCTCCATCCTTCATTGCTTGGTCTCTCTCTTGTGTCGCACATTATGGCCTTCAGGCCCACTGTCCCCTATCCCTTATGATACTGTGTCAGTCCCTGCCATGTCATTCATGCCTTTTATGCTCTAGCAAGGGAAGTCGTCCATTTGCTACTCAGTCCCCTCCATTCCATCATCATTGGTATTAGTCTGTCAGTCGCTCTACTATTTTCTCTCGTGCCTTAGTTGAGGATCCCTTATTGCCTTACCTATGGTGGACCTCCTCCTGTCAACATCAGCACCATTCATTCTAGCAGCCAGGTCTAGAGGGCGGTGTACCTTGGTTCCAACTTCCACTCTTGTTCGGTGCCTCGGATCAGGCAAAGGGATCTCTCATTTCCCTTGACTTGATTGTTTCTCCACTCCAGCTCCTTTCAGCATGATTGAGATCCGTATACTCGATGGTTCAGTGATGCAGCAGCAGCTCTTGATGATTCCCGAGTGTGTGTGAGATGTCTCAAACCTCATGAGGGGGTGGCCCTGCAGGTAGCCCCCCACATGCCCGAATGACTTCATCGCATCCCCTCTGAAGGTACCATATATTGACATGATCGGCCTTAGCCGCTTGCAACACCTCTTTGATTTGCATGTATCAGTCAGATTTTGTGAGCCCTTCCCCACGTATAGGGGGAATTTGGGTTGTATTTGTATCCCATGTACTTGGATATTATTGTATAAGTCCTGGCTGTTATCCCAGGCACAACATGTATATGGGATCCTTCATTGTATTTTTATCTAGCTCATGTTTATGCCGGCTGTACTTTATGGTTCGGTCCCTTGTTTACTAGACACACTATTCTTTTGTGCTTTGTCTCGGTGGGCATAGGTATGCCTCCCCCGCCGCCTTCAGCACATGTACCCATTCATAAAAAGAGACTTGTCACACCTGTAAGTCTCATCTCCTTAGGGTCTAGTTCTTCAACACATTAGTCTACCTTCCCTTCCTCTCTGTGACTTCCCTTTTGATGTTCAAGATTATGTTTCTGGCTAATGTAATTTATTACAATGTGACGGTTCTTAACACTCGCATGCTGGGGGGCAATCTGTTACACCATTTTTTGTTCATCTAACCTATTGTCATTATATGGACCCAAGTACACCTTGTAAGACCAATTTTACCCTAAGTAAAATTTCTTTCACTATGTAAAATAACTTAATAAAACACATTTATTAGGTTGTTTATGGTCTAAACAAGAAACCCCAAAGGGAAATATTAAACAAATATATATTTGTTTGATTTTCCGGTCATGTTTAACTCCAAAACAAAGAAATTAATTTATTATTTTCGGAATAATTATTTAAATCTTATTTAAATAATATTCCTGTTAAATATGACTAAATTACCCATAAATAATTAAATAAATCATTATTTATTTGATTATCTTTTCAACCACTTCCTTAAAATGATAAATAAATCATTTATTTATTTATTATTCACAAATAAGGGATTTGACCCAAGTCAAATACTTTTTCCCTCCAAAAAATATAATAAAATATTCCATAAAAGGTGGATCTAGATTTGGTTAATGTTATTTTAATCATGCACCAAGATCTAGAATGACCCAATATTTTGTTATAAATAGAAGGGTTTTTCCTACCATTTTTCACCTTTTTTTGCCTATTAGATCACTCTGGATCTAAAATTTTGGTCTAACTTTGAGCCATTATCATTGTCATATTTTCCATTATTTGTTGTGTGAGCTCCCTTTGATTTCTATCTTTGTCTGGGTTTTCTACACCAATAGGAGAGAGAAATGCTAGATTTGAAGTGCCGAGGACTTCCAAGAACCCATCCCATTGAGGAGAATTGGAAACACCTTCTTGTTTTCCTCCCAGCTGCCCTTAATACAAAAAATTCTTTCAAAAATTGTTCTTGTCTTGTCTATTGGATGTATGGAGAAAAACCTTATTTTTACTGCTTAATGTCTCTATATGCATAGATCTGGTTTTTGCAGCACTTGTCTTGATCAACTAACTGCAGATCTGAAGATATTGGCAACCATATTTGATGTTAGGGCTATAAGTTATGCATAGCTAAAGTGGTCTTTTTTCGTACACTTTGACAAAAGATTCATACTAACAGATACCAAACAGAATTAAATTTAAATATTCTACCATTAGGGTCTTATGATGTACTGATAGGGATGGATTGGTTAGAAAAGCATAAGGCTATCATGAATTGTTTAGATAAAATCTTACATTGTATTGACAAGGAGGGAAAACCTGTTATAATCAAAGGAAATCCTAAACCCATATCTGTGAGGGAAATTACAGCCCTTTAGTTAAAGAGAATTTCTAGAAAAGGGTATCAGGTGTATTCTGTTCATGTAGAAGAGTTAGGAAAACAAATAGAATAAAATCTGCTAGAAACATTACCAGTGATAAAAGAATTTAAAGATGTTTTTCCAGATGAAATCCCTCATCTTCCCCCTAAGAGGGAAATTTATTTTTCAATCAATTTAGTGCAGGGAGAAACTCCAGTTTCTAGAGCCCCATATAGAATGAGCACTCAAGAATTAATGGAGTTAAAAATTCAACTAAAAGAGTTGCTGGACAGAGGTTACATTAGACCGAGTGTATCCCCATGGGGAACACTGGTGTTGTTTGTGAAAAATAAAGACAGTGCCTTTCGTATGTGTATTTATTATCGAAAATTAAACAAGCTAACAATCAAAAACATATATCCATTGCCTAGGATAGATGACCTCTTTGACCAAGTTAGAGGGGCAACAATGTTTTCAAAAATTGATTTAAGGTCTGGGTACCATCTGTTAAGGATTAAAGATGAGGATATCAGTAAAACAACATTTAGAACCAGGTATAGACACTATGAGTTTGTGGTCCTACTATTTGGGTTGACCAATGCACCCGCCACTTTTATGTGTTTAATGAATAGTGTCTTAAATAAATACTTGGACAAGTTTGTACTAGTATTTATTGACAACATTTTAATCTATTGAAAAAGTGAAGTGGAGAATGAAGAACATCTTAGAGTTTTTTTTCAAACTCTCAGGGAAAACAAATTATATGCCAAGTTTAGCAAATGCGAATTTTCCAAAGATAAAATTCAATACTTAGGACATATAATTTCAGAACAAGGTTTGGCTGTGGATCTAGAAAAGATAAAAGCAATCAGAGAGTGGCATTTACCTACTGATGTATCAGCTTTAAGATCCTTTATGGGAATTTCAGGATATTATCAGAGGTTTGTAGAGAAATTTTCAGCCTTAGCCTACTCCATTACTTCCTTGCAAAGGAAAGGAGTAAAATTTGAATGGACAGAAAAATGTCAAAATATATTTGAGCAGTTAAAACTAAAACTTACTACATCACCTATTCTAAATATTGTTGACCCAGATCAGGAATTTGTAGTATGCACAGATGCTTGTGGAGAAGGATTAGGAGGAATACTATTGCAAGAAAATTCTGTTATAGCTTATGAATCTAGAGAACTTAAGAAACATGAATAGAATTATAACGTTTATGATATGGAGTTGTCTGTTGTAATACATGCCTTCAAGATGTGGAGACATTACCTTCTAGGAAAGAAATTTGTATTGATGATAGATCACATTAGCCTAAAGTATTTCTTCACTCAAACATATCTAAATGCTAGGCAAGCTAGGTGTTCATCCTTCTTGAGTGAGTTTGACATGGAAATAAAACATATCAAAGGTAAAGAAAACAATATTACAGATGCCTTAAGTATAAATTCTTGGAAAAGTATGAATAACATTGGAAGTAGTGTCAACTTTAACTTGGAGGGACTAGTTCAAGGGGTATTGGATCAAGACCAAACTATGAAAAGCTTCAGAATTGAAAAAATAAATGAAAGGGTATACCCAAAATCAAAATGGGCTGATTTGCTACAAATATAGATTGTAGATTCCTAATCTAGACTCTTTAAATAAATAAATTTTGGATGAATATCATAAAAAGCCTTATTCTGGACATCTTGGATACCGGAAATTACTCACAGCTTTGAGAAATAATTTATTTTGGCCTGGAATGAAAAAGGATTTGGCAAGTTACTTGGCTAGATGTATTAAATGTCAACAAGAAAAATTTTAACATCAACATTCAGCTGGGTTGCTGAATCCTTTACCTATTTCAGAATGGAACTGGGAAACTATTTCCATGGACTTTATTACTGGGTTACCAAGAACCAGATATCAGCATAATATATGATGGTTGTAGTGGATGCTTTAACTAAATATGCTCATTTCATACCTTTTCAATCTATCTTTGGGACAGATCAAGTAGCAAATGTGTTTATGAAGGAGATTGTAAGACTACATGGGGTTCCAAAAATCATAATTTCAGATAGGGACACAGAGTTCACTGCAAATTTTTGGAGGAGATTTTTTGGAGGCCTTGGCACTAAATTAAACTTTACTACTGCCTACCACCCCCAAACTGATGGCCAAATAGAAAGAAAAAGCCAAATTATGGAGGATATGTTAAGGATGTGTGTTATGGATAGGCCAACCAAGTGGGAAGATTATTTACACGTAGTAGAATTTTCCTATAATAACAGCTACCAAACATCCATAAAGATGAGTCGGTTTGAAGCACTGTATGGCTGGAAGTGCCATACCCCCTTGATTTGGAGTCAACTTGAAGATAAACTGATACTTGGACCAGAAGCTTTACAGGAAATGGAAAAAGTTGTGAAACAAATTCAGAGAAGTATCAAAACAGCTCAGGACAAACAAAAAAGCTATGCAGACAAAAAGAGAGTTCACAGGGAATTCAATGTGGGTGATCATGTATATTTGAGGATTAAGCCTAAGAAGAGTACTTTGCACACCAGAAGTTGTGAAAAATTAGCTCCACGATACTGTGTACTGTTTGAAGTGCTGGAAAGAGTGGGACCAGTGGCCTATAAATTGGCCTCACCCATTCATATTAAGGTTCATGATGTGTTTCATGTTTATTTATTAAAAAAATATGTACATGATTCTGTTCACGTTATTGATTGGAATGTGATTTAGGTGGAACCAGAAGTGTAATTCCTTTCAGGGCCACTTCAAATCTTAGAGCAGGAAGAAATTGAACTTCACAACTAGACAGTAGCCAGGGTAAAAGTGCAGTGGAGGCACTTTAAACCCGAAGAGGCTACTTGGGAACGAGAAGCTGAGATGATAGAAAAATATTCCTCACTATTTACACAGTGAATTAGTTAATTATTTTGTCAACACCGAGGACAGTGTTTGTTTTTAGAGGGTTAATATGTAATACCCCTAGTTTCTATGCTTTTTAATTGATAATTGAATAATTCAAAATGGGAAGTGGACCCCAATGGAGAACAAGTGTGTGGATTTATTTTATTTTTAATTAATAAAAATAAAAGGAAAATTTATGTGTGCAATGAATAGATTGAGAATGAAGATCTGAAACCTAAATCCATGAGGATGTGGATAAGGTGATGAGACTTCCCACACCTTCCAGAAATCCTTGGAATGAATATTACCAAAATTAGATTTGGACATAAACATCTAATTTCTCCAATGAAGAGGAAAGTAATTGGGAAGAGGAAGAAAAATTTGGAAAAGAGGAAAAGACAACTTTAAAGTCCCTCTATGAGGGAAAGCCTAGGAAAACAGGAAGAAAGCATCTTGAAATTTCTTAACACAGAAATTGAAAATAGGCTTGGGAAAGCACAACTTAAATAAGCTGCTCTAGGATAGACAAAGGGTTTTTTATCACTGGGAGAAAATATCTCGGCTCAATGGTGAGTTACGGAGAGAGAACCGTACGGTTGGGTGGAACTAATCGAAGCAATTGGTATGCATAATTAAATAATATATTTCTGGTTGATAATAATTACACATATGTGTTAATCAACATCTGATTAGGAATTGATTAAGAAAAATAAAATGTGAATGTGCTTAAGTGAACCTTTTAGATTTACAGTAAGTCTAGTTATCTTTGAATACAATGAGTTATTAAATGCCCATACATTTAACAGATTTTTCTATGGAAGAAATACTACAATCTGTATAGTTGTATGGGAATGGTCTATTGAGACCCATATTCCAGAATGTCTAAACCTCATGATAGCTTTAAATCTGGAGATCGGTACCCCGCAAAGAACTTATTGTTATGGTTAGTAACTGGAATGATATTCTCAACTAATTTTGTTATCTGTATATAACCATGCGAAATCTAAAGTCAATTACAGAGCTGAAGTAAATAATCTTAAAATTATAACTAGAAATCCATATGTTCTATTATACTACTGTACTAGTTTCAAAAGATAAATTCAGAAATAAATTATAACATGCAATAATACACCAATAGTGAGTAGAGATCTGGAATAGTAACGAAATTACAAATTAGTATGGTGCTGGAACCATACGGAATAACATATGTATGTATGGTATAAGATAGTAGTAATGAAAAACCATAAAATAGATTTTATTCTTGAGTAACTAGTAATAGTGGTAAGTTAAAAAGGTACATTGACCACTATACTTGATTTCTTTAGCTGATGCAAAAAGAAAATTTAGAGAGTCTATGAACAAAAATGATTCAAGTATATAATCAGTACTAAATTGCGTAAGAGATCATGCAAAGGCTAAAATTCTGTATAGTCTAAAGAAAATTATGAATATCCTTTAAAAACAGAAAATGTACAAATCGGTACATGGAAGGAATTAGTAATTTTTCTAATGCAGAAAATAATTCAATACAGATTTAAAAAGTTGATTGTGTGTGTGTGTGTGTATATATATATATATATATATATATATATATTAAACTGATACGAATAGTACAAGAACATGACATTCTTATCAATATAATTCAGCGATAGAAATTAGCTCACAATTATGAATTTGCAGGTAAACAGGATTTTCCATATACTTTTAATCTGAAAATTTTGTGGAAACTGAGGATAGTATACCATTTAAGAATTATATTAAATCAGAAAAAGAGTTTATGTCCAATAAAATAAAATGAGACTTAAGAAACAAAGTAAAGTAAATAAGGATCCCTTTCTCAAAATATAGCCTTAATCTGAGTATAATTATAACACTACAGGACAATACAATAATGTAAATTCTAAAAGGTGTACTCGTTCATGTGCACATAAGTAACCTTCTTAAACGAAATTAAAAAGAGTAATTATATAGTCCACCATATTACAGTTAAGAATACTAGCCAGAAGGTTGAATAAATTACATCTCTTTAATTATATGATATAATAACCAGTATGGTCTAGTGTTCTTGAAATCGAGTTCGAATACAAATTAAACCATCCAAAGAGAAAACTCAAAATAAAATTCCAGGTTGGGAACAACTAACTCTTCATATTGACGAAGAACAAACCTATGTGACAAAGAAGAAGTGATTAATCCAAGTCGAAAACTCAAAGACAAAGGAGAATCGAACTTGACATCACAACAAAGCTTCTTACCTGCATTCATTAATATCATAGGTTAGCCACAACCATAAATCCTATCAGAGAATATATATTTAAAAATAATTATAAATGTATGGTAAAATTGTATGACGAGAAATCGAATGAGGAAAATTCAAATTTAACCCTGACTGGAACAAATTCGGAAAACTTACTATAAATACCTGAAGCAATTAAGATAGATGAAAGGGATACATCAAAGGTCGATGCTGTTTTGTTCCCAGTGACGTTCCTTCGGATATTGTCCTATGTTCCACGTTGGGATCAATATATTCAATTTCAGAAAAATAATGAAAGTAAATTTACCATTATATAATTAATTCAAACCAGAAATAGTAATTAGGGGCTTTCATTATGTTACATAGCAATGAAATTAGAAAACTGGTAACATGATAAACGATTTGAGTTACCTCATAAATACTCGAGGAACACTCCATATCCGAAGTTTCTGTCAACGAAGAGTCTAAAATAGAGCATGTTGAAAGCAACAGAGGGCAAACTTAGAAAAAAAGAAAATTCGAATGTAGTCACAAACGAAATGGAACCAAAATCTAATCCAACGACATTAATCCCATCATCATAGCTAAAGATAAGCAATATCCATGAGTTATTAACCAAAGAAAACTAAACAACGTTTAGCCTGGAGAAGAGAAAATAGAAATTTACAAAGTGAAATAAAATAAAATTAAATTATTAAAAAAATAAAAAATAAAAAAATCTCTTACCTAGTTTCGAAATATAGTAGAAGGATTGGTTGAAAAATATGGTGGTAACTTGGCATAGTGAAACCATAGTTTCTGTTCGAAATCATTCTGAGAACAAACCGGAGCTCTCGACAGAGAAAAAAACAAGGAATGATATGACTGAGAAAAATCACTTTTAAAAAAAAACCAAGTCTGAAAACCTAACTAATCTTAGCCATTCAAGTGGCATTCGAGCATGATCATCCCTTAGATCAAGGCTTTGACATGGAAAATTACAAGGAAACCGTCACGTGACTAAGTACTAGAAGAGTTATGACGGTAGTAGAAAAGTTAATGAAATTGAAGAAGTGAAGGTACTGAAAAATCTCCATAAGGTTCGTGGCAGGGGTAAGTTTAAATTAATACACTGAAAACATTAATTTTAAATTCCAAAACTATACATTGAATTAGATATGAAATAAATGTGAAGTAGGTCTGATGTAGAAAGCTCGATTCCGGCATACCGAAAAATTTAATCACCGTCCTATTGGAGTCGAGTTGTCAAATAAGAACATCAAGTCCGAGAACCAATTAAAGGAGAAGTCATCATGGTGATATGACAGGATGGAGCCATACGAAATCCTTTAAAATTGCATAATAATTTTTATGGTTTAATATATATTCCAGAACCTATTAAAGCTAAACAAATCTAGAATAATCCCTAATGAGATCTCTTTCGTAATTATAAGAAATAAATAAAAGAATTAAAAATGTGTACAAAGAAACTTTAGTTTAACATAAATTACTATATCTATTATGATATAGAGTAATATATCCCAAGGGTGACTAAAATGTGATACTAAGGGAACTTTTGTATAGTAATTATGTTCAATGAAAGAGGTGTATTAATTTAAAAAGAAATAAATTAATACAACTAATGGGGGACATATATATATATATTAAAAAAATGGTACCCATTGAATTATATATTCCTTATCAAGGGCATGATAAAAGAGAATGAAATAATAAACAAATTGTATTATTTCATAAAAATTATGCTAAGTTGTGACAAAGTTGAAAGTGTCATCAGTTTATTAGGAATGTTAAAATAAAGGACTAACAATTAATGATACTTTCCAAATGTGTATTGAAAGGGATAAATGAAGTAGGATACTAATGTTCTAGTCATAATTCATATATTGTCAAAGTGTGACGGGTAAAGAATCAAAGAAAAAAAAAATTATTGGAATTGAGAGACATTACACAAAGTTGCACAGGATTTGAACGCAGATGGTGACATAAGAAGTTGGGTAAGGGTAAAAATTGTCACAAAAAATACCCAGTGTGTCAATTGTGTGGAAAACAATGGAAAATATGTAGGGAAAAGTACACATGCCTCATTAAAAAATTAACCACAGAATATCAAAGGGATACATGCATACAATGCATAGCGAGAGATATTACCATGCAATATCGTAAGAAGATGATAAAGTTGAATGACTCACATTTTCCTGATCCAATCCATTTTTTGCAAAACCATGCTCTGCATTCAAAGTTAAGAAATGATTTCTGTTTGGTCTCAATCTAGTCTCCTAAATTGAGCTCATTTAATTGTCAACCAGGGTTGGTAAACTGCTGAAGTGAAGTGTACTGTATGTACCTAGGTGTTTGTTTCTTAACGCGTTGTGTGTAGTATTTTATGATTTTTTTGGTCTTTTGTGATGATTTATGATGTTTTTGATCTTTTGGTGGTTTTATGTTCACAAGGAAAATGACTAGAAAGCTAATGGAAGGAAGCTAATGATTAAAAATAGAGTGAAACCTAATTGGTTGATCTTAAATGGTAAATGCAAATGCAATATTTAAAAACAGAATTAAATCTAAACTATGAATAAGCAAAAGCAAAGCTTGATAATGACTTTTAAGAAAATGATTCAAAACACAAACTAAAATTGTCAAATTCTTTCATCAAAGGCATTTGAGAGAGAGAGCTAGAGACATGGTCAACTAAGTATGCAAATCTTCCTAACTAAACAGTTTAAACAACTAACTTATAATGATGCAACATTTTGTCCTTGATTAGAGATTTGTTGAAGTATGTTTGGAGTAAAACATTGATACCATCATAAGATCTTCTACTCTATTCTGCAACTCAGTTTTATAGCACTACACTTCACTCAAAGGTTATAGATTTTTGAAATAGTCTATTGAGGAAATGTTTGTTTGTAAGATGATAAGGAAGTTGCAGAAGTACTTCAGGCCTTAAAATGATATTGTCTTATGTTCATATGGTTATGAATCAATTATGGATTTTAGAACAAGAAGAGGTTTGTGAATAATGAAGGCTGTTTTGTCAAGTTTAACAACTGAAGTAATCTAATATGCAGTGAATGATAACTGAATGTGGAGTGCCAATGCAATGAGTGAAGCTAAAACTGTGCTTAAGATGTCACTAGTCTAAAACAGTGTTAAACTAAAGTCAGTATCAAACTTAAAGCAAAACAACTGAACATGAATTAAGTGCAATTAAACTCCGGAGTATCCTAACTATGCTATGCAAACGTAAAGACCGAAGGCAATGAAAAAAGACTAAGATATCATAGCCATCTCCCACTCATCATTATGATATTTTGGACAAGCGTTTAAGAGCAAGAACAACTATGGTACTTAGTGAAAACACACAACTAAAATTTTCAAGATCACAATCATGCTTAAGACAGTATAAAGATTTCTTGGAAGAGTTTCTTCTTACGAAAGAGTGCTTAGCATAAGTATAACTGTGATGGTGAATAAAAGAGATTATAATTAAATCCTACAATACTATAGACATTTCCCATTCATCATTATAATCTTTTGGAAGAGCTTCTTCTTTTGGAAGAGTTTTTAGAATGAGTATAACTACAGTAGCTAATGAAAGCAACTACGAATTCAACTTCAAAAACGTAAAGGCAGCTAGAATACTTATCTAAATTATGCAAATAAATCCGTGCAAGAGGCAGGGGCCCTCTACCACCTGACGGAATCTAACTCCAAATCAAATCAACGCTTTCAAAACAACACTGTCTGCTTCATTAAAAGTGAAATAACTTGAACAGAGCACTTTGCGTCTTCAGAAATGTAGCACAGAATCTAAGCAAAATCTATAACAAAATCTAGCCTAGCTCTCGGTTTCCCAAGTGTTTATATAACAAATATACATAACAAGACTTGCAACAATTCTAGGAGCATTGTCTTTGCTTATTGAAATCACATTAGGACTCTTGAAGTGGCAACGTAAAAATGAAAAGGACATCTGGACTGAGACAGTCCTAATAGAAGTCGGCCTTCCTAAATGTGTTCCCACGTATCAAAACCATATCTAGAATCCGTTTCTTCCTTCATGGTGAGCAACGAACAATGTAGACATGACGTGGATTATGCCCATATGCGGTTTTTCTTGAGAGGCCACCTGGAACATACCCAAACGTGAAGACAGCTGCAGAATCGCCGGTTAGCTGCAGAATGTCTGCATTCTGCAGCTAGTTCCGGTCAAAATGCATTACAATGGCAAAAATCACAAAACTTAGCAAGTCAGTGATGTAAATCATTCTAAAATTAATTTTAACTAAATTCATTGATCAATTGGGTCTAGGATATCAATGGACAAAGGAGAATGAGGTAAAATAAGATGAAAGGAAGCACAATTTTGAGGCTCAACATACCCCCATTGCTGTCTCCTTGCATGTCCTCATGAAAATTATCCTATGAACTCAGAGGCTTCTACAAGAACATCTAATCCTCTCCTTCTCCTTTGTCTGGAAGCTAAAGATCTTCTGGGTTTTATGATAAAAAGTTTGAACCTTAGGTTGGTAAGTGCCCTGATTAGCTTCTTGTTCCTTTTCTTCAACTTTTCATTAGTCTTTTCCACTTTGTCTATATGTAGCGATAAGGTTGAGTTCATATCAGTTTTGAGCTTGACTTGATCCTTGAGAATTTAATTCTCATTTTTTATGTGTCTATTAAGTATTTCCAACTCATACCTATCCCTTCTTAATATATCTATTTCAGACAGCGGAGGACTGGGGGTTCTCTCCTTACTTTCTGAAGCTCTCCTTTCCAAGGTTTCCACATAGTCATAAATTTCTTGTTGAGCAGGGTCAATTTCAGGGGTTCCTTCATTAAAATCATCTTCAACATCTTCTTCAATGGATGTTTCCTCATCTTCTATATTAATCACCTATGTTTGTTTGATTTGTGTTTTCTTCAGTTTCCCCTTTAGTCTGTGGCTTCTTCTTGGCTGAGAAGATCCCTCTCCTTTCTCCATGGCAAATTTCCTGATTACCTTTTCTTTCTTAAGTTGTCTCTTGATTTGAGTCAGCTTCTCTGAGATGATTTCCTCACTACTTTCTTGGACTGTTTTGTCAATTTCAACTTTTGAGGCTCTCCATTTTCTACTTCTCCTTGTAGGCTGTGGTTCAGGTGAGGGTTCTTTTGGTTCTTCAAAATGATTTCTTATCAATAAATTGTCCCATGTGTCATTTGTTTTGGCTAAATGATGTTCAATCAAAATTTTAACCAAACCATGATGATATAGAGTTGTCTCTAAAAATTGAACCCTTCTTTGAACACAGGAAGCCATCTTTCTCAAGCTTTGAAGCAAGAAGTAGGGTAGGTTTAAGTCTTCCCCCAGAAAATGCATTATTAGTCTAATGTGATAAACATAAAATGTGCCATATCTACCCTCACATGTAATAAATTTTTGCAGAAGAAGTAGTATGTTTCTCCATTTATTTTTCAATGCAAAACTTGGAATTCCTTTCTTAAACACAGTGACATCCATACCTGGTGATTTTAGAATTTGCTTCCAGGATTCATTGTGGAATTCTCTGTTTTTGAACCATCTCTCTCCATTTCTAAGCAACCCTGTAGCCTCTGCAATGAAAACTTCAGTGACAGTGAATTTGACATCTCCCACTTCAACTTCAGTTCCTTGAAATGATCTTGCAAATGTTTTAGTGACTTCTTTGTGGAAGCCATTAAATTTCTCCAAAAATTGAAGCCATCCTATCTGTTGCAACATTTCTTTACATTGAGGGTAGCCTTCTAGGTATTTTGAACCCACTGGTTCAGTTCTTACTATGAAACCCATAATTGCTTATTCAATGTTCAGATTAACACTCTTCTACCCACAGAAACAATAACTTTCACCTTCGAATTGAAATGGCTTCAAGTTCTTAATGAAAATGGATTAAAACTTCGGAATGATATACCTCTGATTGATAGTGACAACAGCTTCAAACTTCGGACTGATATGCCTCTGATTGACAATGAAAACAGCTTCAAACTTCGGAATTATATACCTCTGGTTGACAATGAAAACAACTTCAAACTTCGAGCTAATATGCCTCTGGTTGACAATGAAAAATGGCTACAAATTTTGAGCTAACATGCCTCTGGTTGACAATGAAACTTTGGATTGATATGCGTCTGGTTGACAGTGACAAATGGCTTCAAATTCCCACACTGCTATAGCTCTGTCTCTTGGTGGTAAATGACTTCAAATTCTCACGCTGCTATACCTCTGTCTCTTGGTAACAAATGGCTTCAAACTCTTCACTGCTATACCTCTGCATTTACAGTGATAATGCTCAATGCTATACCTATGCGTTTACAGTGATAATGCTTAATCTATGTCCACGGTGATAGTGCTTTGATATTCAAACTGATATACCCTTTTGCTCTGCTCTCGGTGATAAGAATATCTCTGTTTACGGAATGAAGTGCTGGCTACAGAATGGAGTGATGGAAGTAGTCAAGGAATGAGGTAATGAAGTGAGGTGGAGGAAACAAATTAATGATTGAAAAGACAGCGGAGATTTTTACAACGGAAAAGAGAATCATCATTGAATGATTTGGTTGGGTTACGTGAAGAATTCAAACACTTCAGCCATTTGAACTGCTTAAATGATGTTGGGCATGGAATTTGAAATGAGAGATTTTAATCCAAAGTTTGTGGAGGGTTTATTGGTCATGATCAATAAAAATAATTAAAACAACCTTTTCGAACAATTCATAACTAAAACTATGCTAAACTTTATGAAATGCCATTATAATCTAAACTTGTTACCTCTGCTTTTCATTTGATTTTTTGTAGTCTTTGTCTTCTTTGTTCACCTTTGGAAGAGTCTTCATAATTCTTCTTGATGTTTCTTATTCATGGATATTCTGGATCATTTTGTTGCAATTCTAATGTCTGTTGGTTGGTGCCTTCAGGATTTGTAGCTGCAGAATGACTGTCTGGCTGCAGAAAGGCTGATCAGCTGCAGAATGTCTGTTGAGCTGCAGAATGTACCTGTAGAGCATTTTGATCATGGAATGGAGTGGTTTGGGAATATAGGTGAAATGTTATATGGTATGAATGAAGATGGATGATGAGACATGATATGTATGAAGTGGATGATGAAATGGAATGGATTCAGTTTATGAAATGGAGTGAAAGAACATAAGAACTGCCCTGTAATCCATGACATGTTTTATTCATTTATAGCAAGACATCAAACTTTAAATTTTGACATGAAAATGAGATGGATGGAATATGGAATGAGATGAATGAAACATGGAATGAAGTAGAATATGAGTGAATAAATGAAATGGAATATGGATGGATAAGTGAATGAAGTGAAATGAAATGAGATGGATCATAAGCACTATGGATCTGAACTTATGATTTTGTAACAGCTGCTTGCAAAAAAAAAATGGGAAAAGTTAGAGTGTCAGAGAGACTCTGATTTTCACCCTATCTTTTCTGTATAAACATGCCAATCAATGATTGGTTTTCATGTTTATACCTTTATTTTTTTATTTTTTTATTTTTTTATTTTTTTTCAAAAGATAAATACTTCAGAAAATTTAATCAAGTTGATGAAGAAGAAGAATTCTTCTTCATTAACTTCACATCACTACTTTCTTGGAACTTCTTGAAAAATTCTTCTCTTGAGAGTGGTTTGTGATACAGCTTCAATCTATGACCATTCATAATAAAAGTGACCTCTTCTTCATCTATAGTTCTGATTTTTACTGCCCCATTATCAAAAATTTCAACAATTTCATATGTTCCAAGCCAATGTGTCTGAAATTTACCTTGAAAATCCTTGAATTTTGAATCAAACAAGAGAGCCCAGTCACCTTCTTTGAATTTCTTCTCTTTGATGTATTTGTCATGCCATCTAGCCCTTTGTTGTTGGACTAGACTTGTTTTCTGAACTGCATCTTGTCTGATCTCATCCAATTCATTGATTTGCTCCAGTCTATGCTTTTGTGCCTCCGTTAAATCAAGTCCTAGCTGAACTTCCATTTTGAAAGTTTGAATCTGGAACTCTATGGGAAACAAAACTTGCTTTCCATAAACAAGCTCATAAGGAGTATGGCCTATTGTGTTTCTCCATGTAGTTCTATAGGCCCATAAGGCTTCAGGAAGCCTATCTACCCAATCTCTTCTATGTAGATGAACAGTCTTTGTTAGGATTCCTTCAATGACTTTATTAGTGGATTCCACTTGACCATTTGCTTGTGGATGATAAGGAGTAGATGTTCTATGTCTGATTTTGTAATTCTCCATCATTTGCTCCATTAGCCTTGATGTAAATTGAGCTCCTTGATCTGTAACAATTTCCCTTGGGACACCAAAACGAGTAAAAATATCCTCAAAAAGAAAAGTAACTATAGATGTTTCATTAGCAAAAAGTAATGGCTTGGCCTCTACCCATTTGGTAACATAATCAGTGCAAACTAATATATATCTCTTTTGTCTTGATGGAGGACTAATAGGTCCTACAAAATCCAAAGCCCATTTTTCAAAAGGTTCAATGTGTACCCGAGGTTGTAATGGCATCTCACCTGAAGGAGAAGGTTTCCCTACCATTTGGCAACTGTCACACCTTTTGACATACTCTTTAGCATCTTTAAACAAGGATGGCCAATAATATCCTAAATTAAGGATCTTATAGGCTGTCCTCTTATCCGCAAAGTGTCCGCCACAAGGTTCATCATGACATGCTTTGAGAATCTCAGGCATCTCATCTTCACGAACACACCTTCTAATGATCAAATATGGACCTGTCTTGTACAACTCATTAGCAACCCATGAATATTTTGCACTATCACAAATGATTTTTCTTTTATCCCTTGCATTCATAATTGAAGGAAATTTTCCTGAAACTAAATAATTAGCAATATCAACAAACCATGGAGTTTGAGTAGAGATTGCAAAAAGATATTCATCGGGAAATTGATCTTCAACTGGAGTGTCATCTTTGATATTTTGGAGTCTAGATAGGAAATCAGCTACTGTGTTTTGTTTTCCAGGCCTATCTAGAATAGTAATGTTGAATTCTTGTAAGAGCAACAACCATCTTATCACTCTGCCATTAGTGATTGATTTGTTCATTAAGTATCTAATTGCAGAATGATCAGTGTGAATAAAAGTTTCATAGCTTGTTATATAGTGTCTAAATTTGTTTATGGCATGAACAACAGCTAAAAACTCTTTTTCAGTTACAGTATAGTTTAACTCTGCAGGAGTCAAATTTTTACTGGTATAATAGATGGCATAGGGAATCAACTCTTTCTACCCCAATACTGCTCCTAGAGCTGTATCGGAAGCATCTGTTGAGATATGAAAAGGTAACTTCTAGTTAGGTCCCCTTAATATAGGTGCTTCAGAAATTTTGGTTTTCAGGGTTTCAAAAGCTAACTGGCAATCAAAAGTCCATTTTAATTCACAATATTTGGTAAGTAATTTGAAGAGTGGAGATGCTATCTTGGTGAAGTTTTCTATAAATCTCCGATAATACCCTGTAAATCCTAGAAAACTTCTAACATCTCTTTGACAACTTGGAATGGATAGGTTAGAAATGACTTCAACTTTTGCCCCATCAACTCTAATCCCATCCCCTGAAATATGGTGCCCTAAAACAATACCTTCAGTAAACATCATAAAACATTTTTCATGACTAAGTGAAAGGTTTTCTTCTTGACATATTTTTAAGACTTTTTCCAAGTTTTCTAAAGCCTCTTCAAATGTATTCCCATAAACTGTGAAATCATCCATGTACACCTCTACACAGTCATGTATTAGATCCAAAAAAATTCCTAATACTGCCCTTTGGAATGTTGCAGGTGCATTGCATAATCCAAATGGTAATACTCGGTAAGCATAGGTACCCCAGGGACAGGTGAATGTGGTTTTGTCTTGGTCTTCAAGTGCTACTTGGATTTGATTGTAAACACTAAACCCATCTAGGAATGAGAAGTACTTTTTGCCAGCTAATGTATCTAATACTTGATCTATGAAAGGTAAGGGAAAATGGTCTTTAAGAGTAGCTTTATTTAGTTCTCGGTAGTCAACACAAACCCTCCATTTTCCATTTTTCTTTGGCACAATTACCAAAGGAGAAACCCACTGACTATCTGAAATAGGATAGATAAAATTAACATTTAACAATTTTTGCAATTCCTCTTTAACAATTTCCCTAAGATTTAGATTCATCCGTCTTTGAGGTTGTCTGATTGGTTTGAAATTTGCCTTTATATAGATGTGATGAGTACAAGTATTGGGGCTTATCCCTTTCATGTCAGTGTACTCCCATGCATATGCAGAAGAATGTCTCTGTAATACTTTGATTAACTCTTCTTGTTGAGATTTTTCTAGGTTCTTGTTTATGTTCAAAGTTTTGCCTGGAAAAATTTCACTTGTAGAGCTGCCAAATTTGTCCATAGAATGAAGAGACATCTGCCTAGATGACAAAAATTCAATATTGGATCCCTCCTAAAATGATTCATGTTTGTGTTCTGGAGAGGATTCAAAGTTTTCTAGAGTATTCATAATTTGATTATCTTCACTAATTTCTGAAATTGTGAAGAGTGGTTGTAAATATTCTTCATCCTCTATCCATTGAGTGTCATCTAGATCTGTAATTGTCCTAGCTGGAGGATATAAAGTGAATTTCTTTGTTGAACTACCATCAGAAATATACATCTCACCGGACCTACAACTAATAAAAGCATCAGCTGTAGCCAACCAAGGTCTTCCTAGTATAACAGGATGGCCTCCTAGATTATTCTTGGGAGTTAGGATCATGAAATCCACAGGGTATTCCCAAGAATCTAGGGACACTGGAATGTCTTCTATTACCCCATCTGGTCTGATCACAGATCTATCCGCTAATTGTAATAGTGTGGGTGTAAAGAGAAGATTAGGAAGTTTCAGTTTGTCCATGATTTGTCTACTCATGATATTTATTGCTGCTCCTAAATCAATGAGTGTGTTTTGAATTTCAATTCCATTGATGTGAATTTTTACAACTGGATTTCCTGGGTCAAGATACTTTGGAATAGCAATCTTTCCCATCATAATGTCTTCTATTTGTCCTACCAGTTGAATTTTCTTGGTTTCTCTTATTCTTTTTCTTGTTGTTTTCATACTCAACTCCTTTATTGTTTTGGCTAAAATTGGGATTTTCTTGATGGCTTGCAATAATGGAATTTTAATGCAAACATTTCTCAATTCATCTAAGAAATCATAATTAGGCACCATGATTTGTTTTTCTACACCTCTATCAATTTGTAATCTTTCCGGAAAGGGAGGTATAGAAGTAGATGTAGATGGTTGCTCTAATACATGAGTTGGATTTATTGGATCTTTTTGTTTTAGTTTTTCAGTGTTTGGGTCTTGAAAGGATGTGTCTTCCTCAAGACTTTTATTCACCCGTAGGGAGTCTTCCTCAGAATTATCTTGTTCTTGTATGATCACAGAAGGTTTCATCTTTTCAAGTATTCTTCCAGACCTTAGTTGAACATCACTAAGGTCTAAAGGAGTAATTAAAAAAGTTGGAAATTGTTGGCCTTCTATCATGTATGTATTCTGAGGGTTCTTATTATTGGGGTTTGGTATGGGTTGAGCAGGCAATTGATTTGATTTTTGAGGGAATGGTAATAAAAGTGGTTGATTTTGATGTGGTTGGTTTTGATGATGTTGTTGAGGATTTTGTTGAAAATTTTGTTGAAGATTTTGAGGATAAAAATGTGGGTATGGTGGATAGGATGGTGGATACTGATAGTATGGAGAGTATCTTCCATAGGGATTTTGTGTTCCTTGTGCCCAGGACTGAGATTGATTTTGAAATTGGGGCCAAGGTTGCTGCCAAGAATTCCAAGGTGGAGGTTGATTATACATTTGATCATGGAATCCTTGTGTTTGAGATCCCTGCCAAGGTCTTCTAGATACAAAGTTAAGAGATTCTGTGGAGTCTGTAGGAGTTTCTTCCTGAAAAACAGCCTTGAGACCAGGAAGAGAAGGACAATTCTTGGTCTCATGTTTCTCAGAACAAATAACACAGGTTTCTACAACTTTTACATCTAAAGGACACTCTCTCAAGGCATGTTTTTTTCTACATTTGGGACAAAAGATTGCCAAGGCATCAGATTCAGCCTTTTGCTTGTTTTGTATCTTGAGGGTGTCTATTTGTTCACTAAGACTCCCTAAGATGTCAGATTTAAAATCATCAAGCATGTGACCTATTTCTGATCTACTTACTGTCCCAGAAGCAGACTTACTTGCCCTTGCAAGAGCAGGATCTCTTGGACCTTTGACAGTTTTAGATTTCCTTCTTGAAAGGTTGATACATAACTAAGATATTTTAGGTAATGTGAGTTGTGATATATCCCCTTTTCCCATCATGTTAAGGATATCCAACCATTCATCCCTAATTTTTTTCAACAAAAGAGCTTTTAAAGTGTCTTGATCTAGGTTTTCCATTTTTGCCATTTTGATGTTGTAATTAAATCTCTCCAACAAATCTTCCAAATTTTCATCTTATTTTTGTAACATCTTGAACACTTCTTCCTTATGATTAACCAACATACAATAATCCAAATATCTATCTAGAAATGCTTGTTTCATGTCTTCCCATGTTCTAAAAGAACTGCTGATCAGACTCATAAACCACTTCAATGCTGCTCCCTTCAAAGTTGAAGGAAATAATTTCTATTTTTGAGCATCTTGTAAGTAGTCATAAGTTCTACAAAGCACTTCAAATTCGAATAAGAAGGTTTTAGGATCTTCAGTTTTAAGTCCATAGAATTTTGGAAGGACAGAGGGTGAAATGTTTTTCATGGTTGTATTGGTTTCTTCATCAATTATAGGGAACCCAAAAGAGCTTCCTATTCTACCTCTTTTTCCATCTGCACCTTTGCCTCCTTCTCCTCTACCTCTACCTCTACCTCCAAATAGTGTGTGTTCTCCATTAAAAACTCCTCCTCCTCCTTCTTCTGCCATGGTTGACTCTCGTGTGGAAGTGGAAAGGTTTGTGTCCCTAACAGGAGTTTTTAGATCTTCTTCTATGGCAGGTTCAGTGGATGAAGTGGAAGGTTTCTCTAATGGAATAGTTGACCTTAGATCTTCTAGAAGTCCAGGATCAGTAAAGGATGGAAGATGGGTTTGAGTTGAAGGTATACTAGCTCTGGATCTAGATGAAACAAATGGTGTTCTAGAAATCAAACTTCTGCCTCTGCTGCTTATAAATCTTCCCCTTGAATCTCTCTCCCTACGCATAAAATTGTTTTTGGATGCTAAGAAACAAAGGTTACCTAGTTTTCACCTCCCCGGCAACGACGCCAAAATGTTTGGTCTCAATCTAGTCTCCTCAATTGAGCTCATTTAATTGTCAACTAGGGTTGGTAAACTGCTGAAGTGAAGTGTACTGTATGTACCTAGGTGTTTGTTTCTTAACGCGTTGTGTGTAGTATTTTATGATGTTTTTGGTCTTTTGTGATGATTTATGATGTTTTTGATCTTTTGGTGGTTTTATGTTCACAAGGAAAATGACTAGAAAGCTAATGGAAGGAAGCTAATGATTAAAAACAAAGTTAAACCTAATTGGTTGATGTTAAATGGTAAATGCAAATGCAATATTAAAAAACAAAATTAAATCTAAACTATGAATAAGCAAAAGCAAAGCTTGATAATGACTTTTAAGCAAATGATTCAAAACACAAACTAAACTTGTCAAATTCTTTCATCAAAGGCATTTGAGAGAGAGAGCTTGAGACATGGTCAACTAAGTATGCAAATCTTCCTAACTAAACAGTTTAAACAACTAACTTATAATGATGCAACATTTTGTCCTTGATTAGAGATTTGTTGAAGTATGTTTGGAGTAAAACATTGATACCATCATAAGATCTTCTACTCTAAATCTAGTTCTTAACTCTATTCTGCAACTCAGTTTTATAGAACTACACTTCACTCAAAGGTTATAGATTTTTGAAATAGTCTATTGAGGAAATGTTTGTTTGTAAGATGATAAGGAAGTTGCAGAAGTACTTCAGGCCTTAAAATGATATTGTCTTCTGTTCATATGGTTATGAATCAATTATGGATTTTAGAACAAGAAGAGGTTTGTGAATAATGAAGGTTGTTTTGTCAAGCTTAACAACTGAAGTAATCTAATATGCAGTGAATGATAACTGAATGTGGAGTGCCAATGCAATGAGTGAAGCTAAAACTGTGCTTAAGATGTCACTAGTCTAAAACAGTGTTAAACTACAAGTCATTATCAAACTTAAAGCAAAACAACTTAACATGAATTAAGTTCAATTAAACTCCGGAGTATCCTAACTATGCTATGCAAACGTAAAGACTGAAAGCAATGAAAAAAGACTAAGATATCATAGCCATCTCCCATTCATCATTATGATATTTTGGAAAAGCGTTTAAGAGCAAGAACAACTATGGTACTTAGTGAAAACACACAACTAAAACGTTCAAGATCACAATCATGCTTAAGATAGTATAAAGATTTCTTGGAAGAGTTTCTTCTTCTGGAAGAGTGCTTAGCATAAGTATAACTATGATGGTGAATAAAAGAGATTACAATTAAATCCTACAATACTATAGCCATTTCCCATTCATCATTATAATCTTTTGGAAGAGCTTCTTCTTTTGGAAGAGTTTTTAGAATGAGTATAACTACAGTAGCTAATGAAAGCAACTACGAATTCAACTTCAAAAACGTAAAGGAAGCTAGAATACTTATCTAAATTACACAAATAAATCCATGCAAGAGGCAGGGGCCCTCTACCACCTGACGGAATCTGACTCCAAATCAAATCAACGCTTTCAAAACAACACTGTCTGCTTCATTAAAAGTGAAATAACTTGAACAGAGCACTCTGCGTCTTCAGAAATGTAGCACAGAATCTAAGCAAAATATAGAACAAAATCTAGCCTAGCTCTCGGTTTTCCAAGTGTTTATATAACAAATATACATAACAAGACTTGCAACAATTCCAGGAGCATTGTCTTTCCTTATCGAAATCACATTAGGACTCTTGAAGTGGCAACGTAAAAATGAAAAGGACATCTGGACTGAGATAGTCCTAATAGAATTCTGCCTTCCTAAATGTGTTCCCACATATCAAAACCATATCCAGAATATGTTTCTTCCTTCATGGTGAGCAACGAACAATGTATACATGACGTGGATTATGCCCATATGCGGTTTTTCTTTAGAGGCCACCTAGAACATACCCAAATGTGAAGACAGCTGCAGAATCTCCGTTTAGCTGCAGAATGTCTGCATTCTGCAGCTAGTTCCGGTCAAAATGCATTACAATGGAAAAAATCACAAAACTTAGCAAGTCAATCATGTAAATCATTCTAAAAGTAATTTTAACTAAATTCATTGATCAATTGGGTCTAGGATATCAATGGACTAAGGAAAATGAGGTAAAATAAGATGAAAGGAAGCACAATGTTGAGGCTCAACAATTTCCAAGATATTTTTATCGTTATTGAAATTAGATTGTGTAGATGTATTTTTATTTTTGGGTCAGATTCATAGCACTCAAAAAATAGAAGAAATGATGATTTTCCTTCCTTTTACTTGGTCTCTCCATGCTTGTATTGGAAAGAAATCAAGTATGTTGATCAACGGTTGTCATTGATGTCAACCCAAGCAGCACCAGGGGCTAACCCAATATGGCATGGAAATTTTGACCTACCAAATTAATATATTCTGGGTCAATAATTATTTTTATGGTTTCTACTTGTCTATATTTTTCCGTTGATATATGGCACGCCATGTAATTCTTCACGGTTTGAGAGATACTCATGTTTGAAGTTTGTACCCCCAGTTAGTGGGCTAAAACCCCATGGGGTTGGGGCATGGGTTATTGAAAGGTCATAATTAATATTTTTTAAGCTCCTAAGATCCCTCCCACGTTCACTTGTTGAAGCCCCTCTCAACTTAAGCATTCATATAAATTGTGATCTTCATTTCCTCCTTATGCATGGGATTGGGCTATCTGAAACAGGTCATCTTGGAATTTTCGCTCTAAATTTTTTTCTACAAATTTTCAGAATTGGAAATGTTTATGAGGTGAAGGATAAATCTCAAGGAAGCTGCAGTAAAAATTTTAGATCAAGGTGCGCAATATTTTTGGAGATATGATCTCTGTAAGTCAGGATTTTTGCAGGCTCCTGAAATTCATCTCCAAGAAGTGACCTTGGTAAATTTGTCATAACTCTCTCTCTGAGTATCGGATTGGAATTCCATAAAATGTGATGAATATTGCATAGTATTTACTTTTCTCTCTATCAATTTCAGAAACAAATGAAGAAACAATGACACGTGGCACGTCATACAATTGCGCTCTGCTGAAACAGTCCATAATTAGGGCATTGTGAGAGATTAGGTATAAATATCTCTTCAAGAATCCAAATTGGGTCAGACCTGTGGCATTGGAAAGATGACTCAGAGGACTCCTATAGGACCAAAAATCAGATATTGAGGATCTGAAATGACAAAGATACACCAGATTCAATATCGAGCTCCTAGAAGGCAAGAAAAAGCTAGATCATGTGTTGTCAAGGGTTGAAAAGGACCAGACTTTCTACGGCAGAAAAGCAAAGCAAGGTGCAGTAGAGGGTAGCATGATAAGATAAACAACCAAGGTGCATAACAACAACAAGAATTTCATCATATGAAGTCTTCAAGTGGGCAGCACTGCATATAATCATTGTAAAGGTATTATTGTACTTAGTCATTGTAAATACATTATTGTAAAAATTGTACTAGTGTCTATCTGCCAAGTGTTGAAGAGGCAGTGTTGGGAGGTCTAGGATCATCATTACGTGGTTGTATCAAAGTTGGGGTTATGGTCTAGTATATATTCTTCTTCTACATCATTTTTTATCATTGTAAAGTGGACCATTTTCCTTGGTACAAGATTCCATTCTTATTTTATTCTTCTATAGGGTGGTAGGGTGGTGCTAGGGTGAGTTGTAGCTCATTGGGTGTTCGTGAATCCGTTCAGTTGACTACTAAAGAATCTCGGGCATTGGAGCGTCCATCGAGTGGGAGCTGGAGAAGAAGGCTTTTCTAGATTCTAGGAAGTTGGAGCTTTATTTTCAATTGGAGTTGAATATTAAAGAATTATTAGAAAAGCATTAGGTGGTTTTTGTCCTAGAGTGGGTTTCCACCTTAAAAAATGTGTACATTTGTGTTCCTCTTGTTTACTACTATCATTTTACAAACACTGATAATAATTGAAGATTAACTAATGCTCTAATTGTAAGGAATACTGATTCACCCCCCCCCCCCCTCTCAATATTTCCAACAATTGGTATCAGAGCTTCGTTCCTGCAATAGAAGTTTAACAGCTGGAAGGAGGTCATGGAGCATACCAAGAATGGTGTACCTCTATTCAATTAAAATAATTATGCACTCTGGAAAGGAAGAATGGAGGTGTATCTCTTGGTGCAAGCTTACGAAGTATGGGACACTGTTCAAAATGGATTTACATCAACCGTGGATGAACAAGGTAAGAAGAATTTGGTAAATGATGCAAAAGAAAAGAATATTATTATCAGTGTACTTATTGAATCTGCTTATCATAAGGTGTTGGTTTGTAAAACTGCCAAAAATGTATGGGACAAGCTTGAGAATATATATGCAGGTGACTCAAATGTCAAAGAAGAAAATCTTCAAATCTATAGATCAAAATTTGAGCAACTCAGAATGAAAGAAGATTGCAATATTGCTGCATACTTCCAATACGTTGATGAAATAACCAATACTCTGGAAGGATTGGGAGAGCCAGTTGATGAGAAGACTATTATGCGGAATATTCTTAGAATGTTACCAGGGAAATTAAACCCAATGGTATCGGTCTTAGAATACAGTGCAGATCTGGAAAAACTCAGCAAGGAAGAATTACATGGAGTTATCATAGCATATGAAATGAGACTTGATGAAGAAAAGGGTACTTCAAATATAGAAACTGCGTTCGTTGCATCTAAGCAAACCAATAAAGACAAACAACCCTCAATTGAAATGACATGCACCTGCAAGTGTGAAGAAAAGGGAGATGATGGAGAAGGTCTTTCAGATGAAGAATATGCTTACTTTACGAGAAAAATAAAACCTGGTAAGGGAAAATTCAAAGGTAAAATTCCATTGATATGTTTCAATTGTGGTGAGGTTGGGAATTTCGTAGAAAAATGTCCGAACAAAAGTGATGGCAACTCAAAAGGAAATAAAGGCTTTAAGAAATTCAACAAGCAAGGCAAAAATAAAGGATCCAAAAGGAACTTTCTCTCTCAAGAAGATAGCTCCTCATCCGATGAAGAAAGTGACAGCAAAGAAGAAGCTAATGAGAAAGTATTTTTTATGGCCAAGCACAATAAATAAGAAGTATCAAAAAATGAAGAAGAAGGGTTGACCATAGAAGAATTGTATGAGGAGTCAATCAAGCTTATAAAAGAGCTCAATGCTGAGAAGATTCGTTCCAACACTCTTGAAGAACAAGTTCAAGGTCTCAAAATTGAGGTTGAAGAAAAAAAATGTATTGAAGAGTCACTTCAAAAGAATTTGGAAGAAAGCAACCAAGAAAGGGAAGCATTAGAAGCTGAAGTAGTCTCACTGCGTAAGGAAGTGAAGAAGAGAAAAACTGTCCAAAACTATGCCAACAGCTCAAGGGCATTGGAAGAACTCATCAACAATCAACGATCTTACAATGACAGAACTGGCCTTGGTTACAAAGAAGAAGAAGCAGGACCTTCTACAACAAAATACAATGAACCTATGAGATCTGACAGGCATGAAGACTTCATTGGAAAATATTCGCAAGCACATCCTTGGAATACGATTCCTCGACGAATATTTTCATCTAGGTACCAACATATTTTTCATGGCTATTGTTATTCATGTGGAAAATTTGGTCATAAAGCTGTAGAATGTCGCACGTACCCTATGAACCAATACAATTCCAAGAGATTCTTAAAATATGAACCTCCCAGGGCTCAACGAAACATCAATATATTTGAAAATTTAAGAAATAATTTGGAATGTTACAAATGTTAGAACTTTGGACACATAGCCAAAGACTGCAGACTTGAAAATCCTCTAGAAGAATCTTCGAAGCCACAGAATGAACGAACATGGAAGAAGAAGAAGACTGATAATTGTGCTCTCTCTCTCTCAATGCTCAAAAAAGGAAAGATGTGTGGTATGTTGATAGTGGTTGCTCAACGCATATGACTAGAGATAGAAGGAAATTCGTATCTCTGAAAGAGAAGAAGGATGGAACCATATCATTTGGAAATGATGGATCTTCAAATGTTATACGATCAGGTACCATCACTCTTGGAAGCAAAGATGTTATAGCCAAGAATGTTCTATTGGTCGAAAACATGAATCAAAATCTACTCAGTGTTGGATAAATGTGTGATCAAGGACACACAATGCTATTCAACTCCACAAAATGTGAAATCAGGAAAGGTAGGTATGGTAAAATTGTGGCTACAGCAAGTCAAGCTCCAAACGACATATATGTTCTGGATGAAGCAACTAAAGCCTGTCTACTAGCTAAAGAAGATGAAAGTTGGTTATGGCACAAACGAATGGGTCACATAAACTTTGACAATCTTGTCAGGATAAGCAAAAAGGAAGTAGTACGAGAAATGTCGAAAATCTCAAAACCTTCCAACACACTATGTGAGGCATGTCGGCATGGCAAGCAGAAAAAAGTCCAATTTAAAACAAAAGAACACTTTTCATCACATCCATTGGAATTGATACATGCTGATCTATGTGGTCCTGTGAGAACAAAAGGCTTAGATGGAAAATTATATTTCATGTTAATGATAGATGACTATACCAAGATGACAGCCGTCAGTTTCCTAAAGAAAAAATCTGAAGCATTTGAGTGCTTTAAGATCTACAAGGAGTTGGTTGAAAATTAAACTGATTTGAAAATAAAGTGTTTAAGATTAGATAATGGTGGAGAATTCACTTCCAAATTATTTCAACAATACTGTAACGAAAATGGAATAAAAAGGCAATTTTCAACAGCACGAACACCTCAGCAAAATGGAGTTGCTGAAAGAAGGAATAGAACTATACAGGAAATGGGTAGAACAATGTTGAAGGACTCAAAATTGGATGAAAAATTATGGGTTCAAGATATTGATACGACAGTCTTCATTATCAACCGAAGTCTTCTCAGAAATAATTGCAACAAGACTCCATATGAATTATAGAAAGGAAAACCAGCTAATGTAAAATATTTCAAAATCTTCGGAAGAAAATGTTATATCAAAAGAGAAGATCAAAATTTGGGTAAGTTTGAATCACGTGTTGATGAAGGTATCTTTGTTGGTTACTCACGCAAAATAAAGGCCTATAAATTCTATAATCTAAGACGAAAACAGATAGTGGAGAGCATAAATGTTACATTTGACGAAGATGGTGTTCTAGCGAGTAATGTTGAAGATCTATAATCTTTGAAACTTGAGACAGAGGCTGAAAAAAACACAGATAAAATTGTAGAACAAGAAGCAACTATCAATGAGGAAGAAGTAAACAATGATCATCAAGATATACCAAAACAAAAACAAGAATCTCCTCCAAGGAGAACAAAAGAGTGGATTCAAAAGAACCATCCATCAGATCAAATTATTGGTGACATAAATGAAGGTCGACAACTTCATTCATCACAACAAGCTCACGTTGCTTTTCTAGCAACCTTTGAGCCTAGTAGTTTTGAGGAAGCCGGCCAAAATGAACATTGGGTAGTAGCTATGAATGAAGAATTGGATCAAATAGAGAAGAATAACACCTGGGAATTAGTTCCAAGACCAAAAGATGAAAATTTCATTAGAACTAAATGGGTGTTCAGGAACAAATTGAATGAAGATGGGCAGATTACTAGAAACAAAGCAAGATTGGTTTGCAAAGGCTATGCCCAAGTGGAAGGAATTGATTTCGATGAAACATTTGCACCAGTTTCCAAAATGGAAGCCATCTGAATGTTTCTTGCCTATGCATGTTCAAGAAAAATCAAAGTCTACCAAATGGATGTTAAGTTAGCATTTCTGAATGGAGAATTAGAAGAAGAAGTTTACATCAAAAAACCTGAAGGTTTTCTACTATCATAAAAAGAAGACTAAGTCTGCAGGTTAAAGAAGGCTCTATATGGTCTCAAGCAGGCTCCTAGAGCATGGTATGCTCATATTGATGGATATATACGTCAACAAGGGTTCAAGAAAGGTACTTTTGATAGCAATATTTATGTACAAATAGATAAAGATAATTTAGCAATTGTTGAGGTATATGTGGATGATATAATATTTGGTAGCAACGATGATCAACTAAGTAAGAACTTTTCTACAAAGATGCAAAGTGAGTTTGAGATGTCTTTACTTGGTGAGCTGAAATACTTCTTATCGCTTCAAATATCTGAGCAAGAGAAAGGAATATTTATATGTCAAGCCAAGTACATCAAGGAAATGCTCAAGAAATTAAAAATGGAAGATTGCAAACCCGTCCTTACTCCAATTGTAACAGGTTGCAAATTGAGCATAGACGACTCATCTAAGGATGTGGATCATAAGTTGTACATATCTATGATTGGTAGTCTTCTATATGTAACAGCCTCTTGGGCAGATTTTATGCAAGCAGTTGGACAAGTAGCAAGATTCCAAGCAGCACCAAAAGAATCACATATTATTGTCGTCAAAATAATTCTTCGATATCTAAAGGGCACAGAAGAATATGGCTTGTGGTATCCCAAAGGTAAAAATCTGATTATTAAAGCCTTTACAGATGCAGATTGGGCAGGAAGCGTTGATGATCGTAAGAGTACTAGTGGAGCAACATTCTATCTAGGTGCTTGTCTCGTATCATGGTTGAGCAAAAAGCAAACTTCAATCTCGTTATCTATAGCGGAAGCCGAATACATTGCAGTAGCATCATGTTGTATTCAAGTTCTTTGGATGAAACAAACTTTGCAAGATCTTCAAGTACAATTCAGTGAGCCTATTCCCATATTCTGTGACAACACTAGTGCCATCAACATCTCCAAAAATCCTATCATGCATTCAAAAACAAAACACACTCCGATCAAATATCATTTTGTTAGAGAACAAGTCGCTGAAAAGAATATCAAACTTGATTATGTTTGTACAAAATAACAAATTGCTAATATCTTCACTAAACCTTTACCTCATGAAGCATTTGAATATCTTCGTCAAAATCTTGAGATTCTCCCAAGTTCTCATTAGATTTTCCCTTTTCAAGAATATAAAGCGGGAGTGGAAGTATGTATAGGTCTGCAGGACAATTTTGTGTTAGTGAGAGTGGAAGTGTGTACAGGTCCACAGGATGGCTGTGTTTCGGGGGGAGTTACCCTTTGCCATTAATGTCAAAGGGGGAGAGAATGTTGTAGGAAGAGGTGTCATGATCGCAAGGGGAGTACTTGTGTTTCCATCAATGCCAAAGGGGGAGATTGTTGATCAGCGGTTGTCATTGATGTCAACCCAAGTAACACCAGGGGCTAACCCAATATTGCATGGGAATTTTTACCTACCAAATTAATATATTCTGTGTCAATAATTATTTTTATGGTTTCTACTTGTCGAGATGTTTCCGTTGATATATGGCACGCCATGTAATTCTTCACGGTTTGAGAGATACTCATGTTTGAAGTTTGTACCCCCAGTTAGTGGGCTAAAACCCCATGGGGTTGGGGCATGGGTCATTGAAAAGCCATAATTAATATTTTTTAAGCTCCTAAGATCCCTCCCACGTTCACTTGTTGAGGCCCCTCTCAACTTAAGCATTCATATAAATTGTGATCTTCATTTCCTCCTTATGCATGGGATTGGGCTATCTGAAACAGGTCATCTTCGAATGTTCAATCTAAATTTTTTTATACGAAGGTTCAGAAGCTGAAATTTTTATGCGGAGAAGCTGAAATCCCAAGGAAGCTACAGTAAAAATTTCAGATCAAGGTGTGCAATATTTTTGGAGATATGATCTATGTAAGTCAGGGTTTTTGCAGGCTCCTGAAATTCATCTCAAAGAAGTGACCTTGGTAAATTCGTCATAACTCTCTCTCTCAGTATCAGATTGGAATTTCGTAAAAAGTGACGGATATCACATAGTCTGTAATTTTCTCTTTATCAATTTTAGAAACAAATGAAGAGACAGTGACACGTGGCATAACGTAAAATTGTGCTCTGCTGAAAGAGTCTATAATTAGGGCATTGTGAGAGATTGGGTATAACTCTCTCTTCAATAATCCAAATTGGGTCAGACTCGTGGCATTGGAAATATGACTCAGAGGACTACTACAATACCAGAAATCAAATATTGAGGATCTGAAATGACAGAGATACACTAGATTCAATATCGAGCTCCTAGAAGGCAAGAAAAAGCTAGATCATGTGTTGTCAAGGGTTGCAAAGGACCAGAATTTCTACGGCAGAAAATCAAAGCAAGGTGCAACAGAGGGTAGCATTACAAGAGCAACAACCAAGGTGCATAACAACAACAATAATTTCATCATATGAAGTCTTCAAGTGGGCAGCTCTGCATACAATCATTGTAAAGGTATCATTGTACTTAGTCATTGTAAATACATTATTGTACAAATTGTACTAGTGTCTATCTGCCAAGGGTTGAATAGGCAGTGTTGGGAGGTCTAAGATCATCATTAGGTGGTTGAATCAAAGTTGGGGTTATGGTCTAGTATATATTCTTCTTCTACATCATTTTATATCATTGTAAAGTGGACCATTTTCCCTGGTACGGGATTCCATTCTTCTTTTATTCTTCTATAGGGTGGTAGGGTGGTGCTAGGGTGAGTTGTAGCTCATTGGGTGTTGGGGCATCCGTTCAGTTGACTATTGAAGAATCTCGGGCGTTGGAGAGTCCATCCAGTGGGAGCTGGAGAAGAATGCTTTTCTAGATTCTAGGAAGTTGGAGCTTTATTTTCAATTGGAGTTGAATATTAAAGAATTATTAGAAAAGCATTAGGTGGTTTTTATCCCGGAGTGGGTTTCCACCTTAAAAAATGTGTACATTTGTGTTCCTCTTGTTTACTGCTATCATTGTACAAACACTGATAATAATTGAAGATTAACTAATTCTCTAATTATAAGGAATACTGATTCACCCCCCCCCCCCCCTCTCTCAGTATTTCCAACAAAGTAAACGTATCAATTTTAAGTGGATTTGGAACAAATGACCTTGATTTGAAATTTCCCTAATCATCAAAGAATATAGAAAAGAAGTAGTGACACCATCACCATTGATGCTTCCTACAATTAAAGCCCTAAAATTATGTGTTAAATTAAAAGTTCAGAAACAATAAAAGGTTAGATGCCATGAAAAATCTTTGCAAATGACTCTTCACTAGGTGAGCACCATGTGTGAAAGGCTCGGGAAATATTAACACAGGCCTAAGAACTATAAGGATCTGATACCACATGAAGGAAAAATAAACAAAAATAAATAAAAATACCAAAGAGAAAGAAGTGACATAAAATGATTTAGCCTTAATGTATTCCTCTAATCATGTACGAAATAATGAAACTGATAAAAATATAAATACATGAGGAAATTTATCTCAAGATAGTCTCTCTATCTTGGACAATTTGATTGAGAAAATATCTCAACCACACACTAATCTAGGAGACTAACTAGTTGGAGATAATCTCTCAACCAACTAGACCAAAATTGACTCCTATCTAGGAGAAACAAACCCAATATAGAAAGGTAGGATTAAATCCTAACTTTCATGATAATAATCATTTTTTAACTTTCAACACAGGCCTAAGAACTATAAGGCTCGGATACCACATGAAGGAAAATTAAACATAACACATAAAAAATACCAGAGACAAAGAAGTGGCAGAAAATGTCCCACCCCTAATGTAATACTCTCATAATGTACAAAATAATGAAAATGATACAAATATAAATACATCAGGAAATTTCTCTCAAGATAGTGCATCTATCTTGGACAATTTGGCTAAGAAAATCTCTAAACCACACACTAATCTAGGAGCCTAACTAGTTGGAGAGAATCTCTAAACCAACTAGACCTAAACAGAGTCCTATCTAGGAGGAACAATGCCAATCTATAAAGGTAGGATTAAATCCGAACTTTCATGATAATAATTAATTTAATTTTTTTGGACTTAGAATTGTTTTTATAACATGAGAATGAGGCTAATATTTGTTTTTCGCTTAAAATTTTTGTCAATTAATTATGCCATAAGGTCTTCCATCTAAGAATAAATTCCCCCTTGTCTTACCTATCCTCTTTATGCTAGTTTTATCTGATGTTAGACAATTCAAATGTTTTCCACACTTGGATACACCCTAACAACTGTTACCCAACTCCTTAACTCCCTAAATAACTCATTGGATCCACTTAGGCTTCAATGTTTTTTGATACTGTAAATGTTGCACATAAGTAAATCATATCTATATAGGATTAAATCGTAGTAGTGATGAAAAGTGTAAACATTGTGCACAATTTCAAAGAAATCACTAATAGTAGTAGTGAAGGAGAGAATTTTTTCATAATATTCCCTTTACTTTTTTGGAGATTGGGGATGTTAATATAATAAAGATGGGATACTCCTATTTCATGACCAGTGTATCATGCTAGTGATTTCGTGCAATTATTTCACTTATATTTCCAATACCAGGGGATGGCAGTTGTTGTGGGTGAACTAGTATGGATTTTGCCACCAATTTTTGCCATGGAAATTTTACTGATTTATTATTTACGTGCATCAGAACATATCTATATGGTGCATGTGTCATTTTAAAATCCCTTTCAAGAATGGACGATATCATTTCACAGTTCCATAAAACATGCCATGATTTTTGATAAATTCACGGGAAAGATCATGGAGTTTTAGAATGAGATTAATGAAAGATTCACCATGACCGAATATGTTTTTGTCCCTCCTGATGTAAAATAATTAACCTCTTGGTTAACACGCGAAGCTTCTTTCCTTGAAGCATATATCACCATGTTTGGTTGTGTGTGAGATTTGCTAGAGAAAACAACCCAGCTAATGTTCAGAAAATTGGTACCTTGGTTGTGAATTTTTAATCATATTCCATCACTAGCATTGATCATAGTTAATAAATATGGGCTTCACAGCAATATAAGGACCTATAATCTTGGGGGAGTGGGATGCACCAGTAACCTAATTCTTATTGAACTTGCCTCTTCTTGCCTTAGGGTTTTAAATATGTGAGCTTATGAAATCATACTGAGCACAAAGAATATTACAAAAAAATGGTATTATGTAAACTAGAGTCAATGCTGATTTCCAATATTTTATTCAGAATGGGATTTAGAGTTGTGCTTTTATCGAATAAAAGAACTGATCATCATAGAGAAAAATACAGATTTCTTCATGTTGTCAGAATGCAAAGAGTAGGAGAGAGAGACATGGAATTTCATGAAAATTTTGAAGAAGAGGATCCAATAGGCACAGTGGGGGTAAATCTTAGAAAACACATCATGGAAATGGTTGTAGAGGTTCTCAACGTAAATATGCACCAATTGGGTCCTCTGGTTCTTCCCTACTATGAGAAAATTGTGTATCTTACGAATAGGTTCTTTTTCTATGAGAATGCAGGGAAACAGAGTCCAAGATAATATGTGCCCAACTTTAGGTGAGTGTTTGATCACATCGACATATGGTCTGGTGAAAATCCAATCACTTAATTTACAACTTCACTCATCCAAATTATTATTAATATACTATGTGCATTCTAGCTCCTTTACATGATAGTTATCGTATTAGTTGTAGTATTGTTATTATATTTAATTATTTGTATTTTGGATATCGTTGATGATGAATTTTTTGGCATTAGCAAATTGATTTGAGAAGAGGATGGTAATTACATGTTTTTCCCTCTATTTTTCATGCAATCTTGATGGATAAGCACATTAATTTTTTTTTCCTATTGCAGTTGATTCTTATGTGCAACTCGCTTTCAAAAAATTCAATTCTTTCGAGGATACGTGTTAAATGTTTATTTTTCATTATTATTCAAGACTACTATGCTAAATATTAGAAGCAATTGTTAGTTGTAATCAATGGTTATATCTTATATAATTTGATGCATGATGTCCACGTATTTTAAATCAAGATTTCTAAATGAGTTCTGGAACTGTAGCATTCAAACCATATCAGAAAATTAAAGCCAAACTAGATTTTTGTTATGTTTCATACTTCTATAACATTAGAAGATAAAGGATTTATGCATGATCATCAATTTACTAGGCCTGTAGGTACTGTTCAACTCATTGTTCTAACAATGCATGTTGAAAAAGAGTATGTAGACTCTAACCTTAAAATGCATGGATTAAATCAATTGATTTTTTTTTATGTTCTTCATTACCCCTTCCAAAATAATGTGAGAATTAAATTTATAATTATCTTGCACTTGTTATTGATTTGAAGATAGGTTCTAAAAATTGACATATGTTTCCTCTTTTAAAAAATGATAGGAATATTAGCAGCATCTTGATGGCTAAATCACCTTCAATGAATCCATGGATAGCTTCCAACTTGGAGGAGAATTCGATTGACTTCAAACTTGGCGTATGTGGAAAAGGAACTTAGCAGAGGGTTAACGAAGAGGATGAATCATCATATTATGGGAATTTATCTACACGCATCCTTTCTCGACATAATGATGAAACACTGCTTTTCTATTTACAAGGTTCTAAGACTATACCTGGTGGCACTATTAATCGAGCCAGTCTCCAAGATAGAAAACTGTCTAGGGGTCATGTGGGCTAATTAGTAACCTTATCATCCTCGTCGAGAGAAAATATTATAGCTTTATATGTTACAATTATCCCACATGGTTTATTAGTAGTCTCGGATCTTAGTTTTCCTCCCTCTCTCTCTTTTTGATTCAATCCAAGGGCTCAAGGTCCTGAGGATCAACTTCATTTGATATGACCACATGGTCAAGTCTCACAATGCATCAACCTCTTATGGCCCAAACACCATAAATTTTATATTTTTTTAACAGAAAAGTTACTAATTATGTATCCCAAGTGCTCTACTAATACTGGAATAGCTGTGTTCCTTGAAACTGATGTGAATTCTATAGATAAACAACACCAAGTTTGACCACTTATTTCTGATGCAGGTAAAATGGGAAAATTGGAGGAAATGGATTTCACATGCTATAGAGGAGAAATTGCATGGGCTCTCACGCTGCGAGCTCACATGATATGTAAGGCAATATAGATCTGATATACATGTACTCAGAAATAAAAACTAATTATTATCATGATCAACCTGGCCTGATGCACTAGGAAAGTAAATAGTATATTGATGTGGAGTTGTTGAGGTTTTTTGAATGATCTATTTATGCCACTCATCAACTCTTATAGCTTGGATTTTTTTTTTCTTACGACACATTTTGCTTGTCCTCAGACTTGAACTTAACTGTTAAAACCTAATTATGGAAATTATATGTACCCTCTAGATGCATACAATTACTTTCAATTACTATTTATTATTTTCTTGTCATCATGTTGCCCCTGTTTGTTATCGTTATCTAGAGAACAATATAACATTGGAATGGATATTTATAATTTAGGTTAATATGGGTATTTATTCTATGGAAGTTGCATTAGTTTAATGATTACATTGGATATGATGAACTCAAGAAATGGGTTTCCAACTTGTCCCTCTATTCATGTTCTTCAAATTTTGAGCATTTACTGTGGTTATTGATTTGTTGTTTATTTAAGTCAATATGGGTATAATTTTGTGCTTTTTGCATAAATTAAGAATCAAATTGGATAATTTGAACTAGGAAATGGGTTTATAACTTGTCCCTCTATTTATGTTATTGAAAGGAAAAATATTCCAAGTAATTGACATTATGTTGGCATTGTGTAGGGTATTCTTCATTTTGTACACAATTTCCAACCAACCAATGTCCAAATATCTTCTAATTTCAATATTATGATAGCTCTTGTGGTGATTCAAGTTTATCGATTTGGGTATTTACCCTGCAAAGCTATGGGAATCTTCAAAATTTATTGTTCAAGTAACATATTTACAATCCACCATAGTTATTGTGAATCGTTTTCATTTCATTTCATTAAATGATGAATTGTTGATGTTACTTAATTATTTTTGTATATGTCATATTTTTTGACTTGTTATATCTATTTCATATTAGTATATTTTTACTTGATAACTTTTCTCACTAGGTGTCACCATGTAGGATTATAATAAATGCCTGGTTGGATCTGTCAAGGGCATGTTGAAATCATTTGTGATTCATGGTTCCAACCCGCTTGGTGATAGTTTTCACCATTTCTGAGTGAAAAGCATTCTCCAAGAATTTCATGGTGATTATTGTTTTGTTGGCTAAACCTGATATTTATATATTTAAATGGAGTCATTTAATTTGATATAAAATTATTCTCTTGAAATCTAGGCATATAGAAGCTCAAGATTCTTATTTATTTAAAATTTGATTGAATTTTCTATAATCTTATTATATTTTCACTTGAAAAGAGGATTGTTTCTCAACAAAATCAATTTACACCTATTTGAATCCCTGTATAGCATTCATTAAAATATCCATGATTGATGTCTCCTAATTCTTTTAGTATATATCAAATATTTTCATCTCTTATTAATTTACACCTATTTGAATACCTGTAGAGCATTTCATTAAAATATCCATGATTGACATCTTTAAATTCTTTTAGTATATATCATATATTATTATCTCTTATGAACATAGTCATCAAACCATGTCCCATGGTTACATGTGATTTTTTTTGGATAAGTGAGGCAAGTTGAGTTCTAAATGTCAATCTTCTTAACCCACATTTAAATGTTCAACTTCCAAAATGGTTTGATTTTGAGAGTTTGACCTTAATTTGTTTGTAGGGTGACGTATAATTTGATATTGGCCGAGGGTTAAGGAATAGGATGAATCATCATATGATGGTAATGTATAAGAAAGTATCCTTTCCCTTTGTAATACTGAAACATAGCTTTTCCTTTGATATTGTTCTAATACTATACTTGGTGGATCTATTAATCAAGACATTCACCAATATTTCATCAAAATATTCATGATTGATGTCTCCTAATTCTTTTAGCATATATCATATATTTTCATCTCGTGTTAACTTATTCATCAAACCATGTTCTATTGGTACATGTGGA
The DNA here is from genome assembly GCA_034641835.2 of Pinus albicaulis. Taxonomy (NCBI): domain Eukaryota; kingdom Viridiplantae; phylum Streptophyta; class Pinopsida; order Pinales; family Pinaceae; genus Pinus; species Pinus albicaulis. Next base: position 813,510,010 of record CM076569.1, on the reverse strand, counting down.
GTTTTCTTTCGGATAAGGAAGGGAAACCAGGATCTAAAATTAAACCTTCTTAACCCAGATTCAAAAGTTGAACACCCACAACTTCTTATTCCATAAATTAATTAATACTAACATTTATTTTCTCTAGTTCCATTTAAGCATCCATGACTTCTTTGCCTTCATTTACAATTTGGTCCCAAGCCCCTACAACTCATACATTATTCTCGGATCCCCATGAAAATCAAGTGGGTAAACTGGTCTACATAATTTCTATACCATTTGGTTTAATGAAGCACCTTAATGTTAAACAACTTAAAATAACTTGTAGCATGGACCTCATGGAGTTTATGGCTATCTTTAACTTTCTTATGAATGAGACAAAACCCAATTCTGGTAATTTTCTTAGAGCTCATTTAATTGAGGAAACTCAACAACCTTATACCTTAGCAAGCACAAAATGTGTGTAATGATAGGGATTTGTGCATTTTCTTCTTAACATTTCATACATTATATTTCCCCTTTAAAGGTATGTGATGGATACTCTATGAAACGGTTCTTTGTTCATTTAAATTGTTAAGGCAATTCCATTATTCTCATTATGATATGAAAAGCAAGTGAAATGCATTTTGGAAAATGTAAATCCTACCACGGACTCTTTGATCTCAGATTTGTTGTAGAGAATGAGATTGTCCAAGGTGATATTGAGTCTACATTTGGTACTGAGTTTTCCAAAACCAAACGTAAGGAGTCCCAATGCATAAGTTTGTGTTCATATATGCTTGCCTTCCATATGTTCTTCACTTATGGTGTTTCCATTGACACAAGGCACAATGAGGAAAACATTAAGTTTTCTCTTCTACTCAAATTGGGTTACATTTAGATGGCATAACATATTACATATTTTTTGATATATGTTTTTTTCTCATATGCTATTGATCTACAATGTTTCTTTTGCAACATTTGGTGCAATTTCTAGTTTTATCTTCTCCTTAATTCTCGTCAAAAAGTCTTTATTCAATTTAAATATTTCAATTTCTTGTCAACTTCTGCCTTTTCCTAATTATTTTTTTTCTCCTTTTCTAAAATTATTTACATTTATTTTAATATCAAATTATTGAAATCTTATATTGCAAAATAAAGCATACTCTTCTATACTTAAAAGACCATAAAATATAAATAATTTAACTTCAATATTTTCAATTATATCCGTGTGAGATAAATCTCTACACATCCTAGTGATTCTCACAATGTATTTTCTTACGTCAAACACAAACACAATAATATGAATACTATTCCCATGTATTCAAAAAAATATTACGCTATTAAAGGGTCATATTTGGAGATTGAAACCAATTACAAATATGCAAAATCATCATTTTAAAATAAAAAATTAATTTACAAACAATAAAATTAGTGTTTATATATTTAAAAAAAATAGATTGTAACTCCTTTTCATTAAAAATATCTTTTTATTTTCTTTAAAAAATAAACTTCAAAGTAAATTTGAAAGCAATGATAAACACAAAAAGCTCATATACAAATATATAATCACAATAAATAAATAAATAAATATATATATATATTACAATTTTGAATATCAGTTTGAACATTCAAATTATTACAACGATTTTATAGAATTTTTTTATATATTTAATTATTTAAAATCATAATGTTTTAATTATAAAATATAATCTCTCATAATCATAAAAATATTATATCTTAATAAACGTTACTCATATACATCACAATTAAATATACTTTTTTTCAAATTAAATATTGAAATATTTGATAGAGACGGTGTTATTCCAATTCTAATTTAAAACGATATAAAATAATGATTATACACTTACATTAAAAATAAAATTAGAAAAACTACAAAAACGCCATATTCTAATTGATACTTAAACCGAAATATATCTGAAATTAAGGTATATATAAAAGAAAGTGTAAGCGTCAAATTAAATGAGAAAAGGAAGTGTCCGGACACACATCACATTATAATTTAGAATAGATTTAAATAAAAATTATATGTGATTAAATTTGAAATCAAAACATAAGAAACATAAATGCTTTAAACGTACGGTCAGTGCCGCATAAGTATGAGAAAGCCGAAATTTTTTAAGAGGTGTATGAAAAAGCACAAAGATTGTAACGGACACTACCAGGTAGTGATGGATAAATTTAACTGTGGAGAAATTGTTTCATAATGTGAATGTTGAAGATGTACTTTAAAGTGAAAAGCCAAATATATCTATCCGTTTAAGTGAGGTTTAAAAAAAATCTCAAATCTTACCTTGCTTTTAGCTTTTATGTGTGGTCCGGCTTTTTGGTCTAAATCTGCCAAGGAGAGATCCCTTTGGTTGAGTGTGCTTCTTTGTGTTTTAAGTTTAGGTCCAGTCCGAAGGTATGGCTCTATCTGATAGTAATAAATAGACGCTTACCTACCAAACCACAAAGGCGTCTATAAAAATGTAGATTTAACCATCGGACTACACATCCATGACAGGCAGCCCATAAATAGAGGAAAATGATGGCAGCACGGTAGGATTTGAGTTTTTTATCCTCTTTTTTCACCTCCTTCAACGGATAGATGGTTTTCTTTCTTTGTTGTGTCTTTGTCGCTCTCAAACTATCCGCCCGTTAAATTCTCAACGGTTAAATTTACTGGCCCTCTGTTAGAATCTCTGTGTTTTTCCATGCTTATCTGCTACTGTCCGTTAAAATTTCTACGTTCGATAAGTTTTGAACTCATAAATTTTCCGTTGGTTTATTAAGTTTTGATTTTAAATTTAATAATATATATATTTTTATTTAATTCTCTTTCGAGTAGTGATCGTTAGAGCGTCTGTTTTTTTAATATATATATATATATATATATATATATATATATATATATATATATAGTGTGTGTGTGTAAATAACCTCAGCACCAGTTTGGGTCAGATAAACATACTTTTGCATTTCTGGAATCTCTGCTCGCTAAAAGCCATTGGAAATGCAATTGGGAAATTTTACTGCGTGCCCAGAAACAGAAAAATATGTCAGAACCACCTATACACGCATTTGTGTAGAAATGGACTTCAGCACCAGATTTCCCGCTGAAATAATCCTAACAAACAAAGACTATGTATGGAACCAGAAACTCAACCATGAAAGTGTGCTCTTCAGATGTCGATCCTGCTTTGAGACAGACCATCTAGCCAAAAATTGCCCAAAAGTCTCCCAGAAAAATTTTGCTAGAAAGAATCACCATAGATCTACATGGTGGGAAGGAGCACAAAAAGAACATTACACTGTCATCAAGGAAGAATACTCTCTAGTAAACTCTGAATCGCAAGAAATCGGGCAAGAAAGAAACAACCCTCAAGACAAGCAGGGGGAAAGCCCCGCCCAACAACAAAAAAACGAACTCCACAGCTCCTCAAGCATCAACAATTATGAGGATTCGAATACCGCACAAAAGAAATCTTCATTTAGCAGCAAAGCAGATCTCCCAGATCCCGAAGATAAGACACCAATGTCCTAAGGATTAGAAGAGATGAAGGAGTTGCAAGATAAAGGAAGTTGGAAGACCGTAGAGAAGAAAAAGAAAGCCACAAAAGAAAGCTACAACACCAATCTCGCCAAGAAAAACTAGAAGCCAGATAATTAAGAATTAAGAAAATTATAGCTCCGATAAACCAAAGTTTGGTCTCAGTGGACGTTAACCATCATCATCATCATCATATATAATAATATATTTTAATATTATTATACATTAGAGTGAGACATTATAGTTTTTTATAATATATATACATATTTCTTTTATCTAGTTTTAAAATTTTAGAATAGTTTTTATTTAAAAATATTTATATTTAATTTTGAAAAACAATGTATTTAATTTTAAAAGATATAAATATATCATAAAATAAGTATTTAAAATTATATATATATATATATATATATATATATATATATATATATATATATAATTCTGAAATAGTTTTTATTAAAAAAATTATTTAATTTTGAAAAAAAAATGTATTTAATTTTAAAAGATATAAATATATAATAAAATAAGTATTTAAAATTAATATATATATATATATATATATATATATATATATATATTTTAAATTTATTATTGTTTTTAATAAAAAATTTAAAGCTATTTTTTTAAAGTAAAACAAAGGATTTATGAAGAAAGAAAAATAAACATCATCATTGCAAGATCATACATAAACTAGTGTTTGTAAATTGAATTTCAGCTTAGAGTGATGTTTGCTTTTATTTGTATTTCGTTTTCATTTTAAAATGGTAAATTTTTATGTTTATATTTTGGGGAAATCTTCAATATATTCACTTATTAGTTTAATTAAAAAGACTTTATAATAAATTAGAATGTTATTGATATAATGTTGTGTCATGTAAGAAAGTGTTTAGCGACATTCACTAATATTTTTAGAAATTAAACTCAATGGAACATAAATAACTATATTAATGTGGAATTAAAATAATCCCAGAGTTATGCACATATAGAAGTATATGGTCATTCAAATCCATATTGCAATATGAGATTTAATTATTTTTATGTTAGGTAATGTAATCATTTTCCCAATCTCCAAATTTTTAGGAGAAACACAAATTAGATATGAAGATACTTTTCTTTTAAATAAATGAAATTAACTTAAAATTACTAGCTAGAAATTTTAGAGGATAAACAAAAATTTATAAGAATATTAGAAGATTAAATGATTAATCAAATAGTCATAATGATCCATAGAGATGGAATAATACTATACTTCATATATGGGAAAAGGGAAAAAAACACTCATTGGTTCTAGGAACTTCATAAGGCTTTTCTACTAAAAAGACTAGATGTATTCAATCATCTCTAATGTAGAAGCAACTTATTTTAGAAAAAACATTTTCAGTCACCATTTCAATTTGAAATGCATTAGCTCATGACATAGAAATATTTAACGTACTTTCATGTAATTTAAATGGAACCTGGGTCCTTCCATTGATATTTTAAGCATGCATAATTAAGATAAAAATTAAATAAATAGATGATTACTTGAAATATAACTTGAAGTACAATACTTCCAAAATAGTTCAAATAAAATGGCATTACATAATTTCAAAAATTCTTAGAATTAAGTATTTTATTTTATCATTCTAAGCTAATTCATACATTCACACGTAAGGTCTTTCAAAATTCAAATACCTTTTAAGAAGTATAATTTGAGATTTTAAAAAGTTGAAATGACTAAATTTATTCATGCCAAAATCTATCAAATGAAGAATCAAGTTAAGAAAAGTGATTCATGAATCAATATAATATTGTTTTTCTTTATTTTGAAAATTTAATATAATTTTCTATATTTTCATGTAATTTCAAAACCATATAATTGATTTAAACATTGTCATTAAACAAAAATATTAACCACTTCCTATTATAACTTCTCTCAACCTACATAAATTCTTACTCCACCCACTCCTAATCCACTTGATGAAGAGATTCACACCACTTACATCCTAATCCATTTGATGAAAGGATTCACACCGCCACCTACATCTTTGAGCTACCTCAAATCTTATTCTCTAACCAAAGTATAAGAATAAAATATAACAATGAACGTTTCTCTTACCTAGCCTGACACATTGGAATATTGCTTAAAAGACGATATCTAATAAGAATTCCCTATCATAACATAGTAGTGATTGGCAAAACCCTGGCAGTGATTGGGAAAACCCTCTATGCACAAATGGACACCTATTATTTGTGATCGGGCTGGTAAGAAAACAAGTTTCACATGAGAAAAAGAGACAAATTTCCTTTTAATTGTATGTTGTGAAGTTCTATTCGAATAAGTCATCATAATATTTATTTTTTTCAATGGATATGTTTCTCTGCTATACAAGGATCACACGATTTACAATACCCTGCAATGTTCTAAAACATTATAATTGGTTACTACTTTCACAATGACTCTAAACATAAGTATTATAAATTTCTACTAAATGAAAAACCAAATGAGAATTATATATAGCATTCATATTTACTACAACCTCGTCAACTAGAAGAATAATTTTATTTGTTGTATTTATGAGAATTATATATAGCATTCATATTTACTACAACCTCGTCAACTAGAAGAATAATTTTATTTGTTGTATTTTTATTATTATTATTATGGATGATATTTTTTTATTATTATTATTATAGAAAATCAAATAATTTGTAGAAATGTGAAGAGCTTAATTGAAGAGATATTATTTCTTATCAAAAAAATATTATAAATATGGTATGTTGAATTTTGTGTACAATCAAGATGATAAGATTTATTTTTTGTGTTTTATTTTTAATTATTTTATTGTAAATTCATATTTTTTTTATTATTATTGATGATTTTTTTTATTTTATTATTATAGAGAATAAAATAATTTGTAGAAATGTGAAAATATTAGTTAAAAAGATATTATTTTTTATCAAAAAAATATTATAAATATAGTATGTTGAATTTTGTGTAGGATCAAAATGATAAGATTTATTTTTTACCTTTCATTTTTAATTATTTTATTACAAATTCATTTTTCTTTTAGGTGCCTGATATATCCATCCCATTATATAATGTCACTATTAATCCCTAATTTTGTAATCATTCATTCACACAAAATAAAATTTAGATGTATAATCGTAAGCTTTAACCCTTACTTTATGATGTCTAAACCATTAGACATCATTCTATTTCAAGAGACTTGCATCATATTATCATAAATAAAGTCAATTATCCATTTCGAAGTGTTTTCATTTTCTAATTTGTATTTATGCAAAACACTATTCAAACAATCTAATAAGTTGAAATATAGTAACATCCCTACTTTAGATGGAATGTTCTTTATGTCTTCAAAATAATGAACATAATATGATTTGTATAATTTATTAGTAATAAAACTTTATTTTTTATTGCAAAACCAATGTGAAATCCATATCTCTGGTACTCTGAATTAAAATTAAATGTGTCAAAGATCATCAATTTTAGATTGTGAAGAAATCTGTAATGTTCAACAATGTAATTATTTCAGTGAAACAACTACTTACGTTCTAGTTGTGAAATGCATTGGTTATGATGAATAAATTTTTTCTAAAGATATTAGTTATATCTGGATCCATGTCCGTCATATAATCCATCAAAATTTGAAATTTTGGTTGCAGAGTCGACACTAAACATCATCACTATGGGGAGATGTTCAATTACTAAGCTGGCACCATTGTTATGGATAATCTCCTAGAGCTAAAGAGCCCTTTTATGTATGAATATTAATAGTGAAAGTGGTGTTGATAGATACATTTCTCATAGATTGTTTCACTCCTTGAACGAATTTGGACATTCAAGGAAAGGAACCTCCACAATTAATATTTAATTAATTTTGTTTTGGATATCATTGATGATCAACTTTTCAGCATTAGCAAATTTATTTGAGAAGAGGATGCTCATTACATGTTTTTCCCTCTAATTTTCATGCAATCTTGATGGATGAGCACATTAATTTTTTTTTCCTTTTGCAGCTGAATCTTATGCGCAACTCACTTTCAAAATTCAACTCTTTCGAGGACACAGTTCTATGGATGTGTTAAATGTTTATTTTTCATTATTCTGCAAGACTACTATGCTAAATATTAGAAGCAATTGTTAATTGTAATCGATGGTTATATCTTATATAATTTGATGCATGATGTCCATGTACTTTTCTGTAGGTTTCATATGTTTTTTGAGTTTGATGATGGAAAGAGGAGATTTCAGAGACATCTAGCTCGCTAAATTAGAGGTGTAGGAAACCAAATGCTACAGAATGTTAAATCCTCCATGATATAATTAAATAACCCAAATATTCACCATATTCCATGTATCTTCAATAATGTTTGTCACAAGATATCACCCTTCTTTGAAAACTAATAATATCCCTAATTTATACACTTTTCCCCTCCACGGTGTTCGATCGATTACTGTAAAATCCTCTAAAGACTTGATTCTTATTAGGATTTCTAAATGAGTTTTGGAACTGTAGCATTGCAACCATATCAGCAAATTGAAGCCAGATTAAATTCACGTTATGTTTCATGCTTCTAGAACATTAGAAGATAAAGGATTGACGTGTGATCATCAATTTACTAGGCCTGTAGGTACTATTCAACTCATTGTTCTAACAATGCATGTTGAACTAGAGTATGTAGACTCTAACATTCAAATGCATGGATTAACTCAACTAATTTGTTTTTATTTTTTTCACTACCCCTTCCAAACTTATGTGAGCATTAAATTTATAATTATCTTGCACTTGTTATTGATTTGAAGATAGATTCTGAAAATTCACATTTGTTTCCTTTCTAAAAAAATGATAGGAAAATTAGCAGCATCTTGAGGGCCCAATCACCTTCAATTCATCCATGGATAGCTTCCCACTTGGAGGAGAATTTGATTGACTTCAAACTTGGATTATATGGAAAAGGAGCTTAGCAGAGGGTTAACGAAGAGGATGAATCATCATATTATGGAAATTTCTCTATAGCCATCCTTTCTCGACATAATTCTGAAACATTACTTTTCTATTTACAGGGTTCGAAGGCTATACCTAGTGGCACTATTAATAAAGACATTCACCAAGATAGAAAAATATCTAGGGTTCATGTGGGTTAATTATTAACCTTATCATCCTCGTCTAGAGAAAATATTATAGTTTTATATGTTATAATTATCTGACATGGTTTATTAGTAGTCTCATATCTTAGTTTTCCTCTTTCTCTTTTGTCAATTCAATCTAGGGGATCAAGGTCTTGAGGATCAACTTCATTCGATATGACCACATGTTCAAGTCTCACAATGGATCAACCTCTTATGGCCTAAACACCTCTTATGGCCCAAACACCATTGATGCAAGGTGTACAACAAAAATTTTATATTTTTTTAGCAGACAAGTTTCTAATTATGTATCCCAAGAGCTCTATTAATACTGGAATAGGTGGGTTCCTTAAAACTGATGTGAATTCTATGGATAAACAACACCAAGTTCGAACACTTATTTTTGATGCAGGTGAAATGGGAAAATTGGAGGAAATGGACTTTACATGCTGTAGAGGAGAAATTGCATGGGCTCTCAGGCTGTGAGCTCACATGATATTTAAGGAAAAATAGATTTGATATACATGTACTCAGAAATAAAAAATAATTATTATCATGATCAACCTCGCGTGATGCACTAGGAAAGTAAATAGTTTATTGAGGTGTAATTGTTGAGGTTTTTTGAATGATATATTTATGGCACTCATCAACTCTTATAGCTTGGATTTGTTTTTTCTTACGACACATTTTACTTTTCCTCAAAATTTGACTTAACTGTTAAAACTTAATTATGGAAATTATATGTACCCTCTAGATGCATACAATTACTTTCAATTACTATTTCTTATTTTCTTGTCATCATGTTGCCCTCTTTTTTATCGTCATCTAGAGAAAAATATAACATTGGAATACATATTTATAGTTTAGGTTAATATGGGTATTTATTCTATGGGTGTTTCATTAGTTTAATGATCACATTGGATATGATGAACTCAATAAATGGGTTTCTAACTTTTCCCTCTATTCATGTTCTTCAAATTTTGAGCATTTACTGTGGTTATTGATTTGTTGTTTATTTAAGTCAATGTGGATATTCTTTTGTACTTTTTGCATCAATTTAATGATCACATTAGATAAATTGAACTAGGAAATGGGTTTATTACTTGAACCTCTATTTATGTTATTGAGAGGAAAATGATTCCAAGTAATTGACATTATGTTGGCGTTGTGTAGGGTCTTCTTCATTTTGTACCCAATTTACAACCAACAAATGTCTAAATATCTTCTAATTTCAATATTTGGATAGCTATTGTGGTGATTCAAGTTTATCCATTTAGGTATTTACCCTACAAAGCTATGGAAAAATTCAAAATTTGTTGTTCAAGTAACATATTTACAATCCACCATAGTTATTGCGACTCGTATGGATTTCATTTCATTAAATGATGAATTGTTGAAGTTGCTTAATTATTTTTGTATATGTCATATATTTTGACTTGTTATATCTATTTCATATTAGTATATTTTTACTTGATAACTTTTCTCACTAGGTGTCACCGTGTATACTTATAATAAATGCCTGGTTGGATCTGTTAGGGGCATATTGGAATCATTCATGGTTCATGGTTCCAACCCGCTTGGTGATATATTTCACCATTTCTCATCAAGAAAGCAGTCTCCAAGAATTTTCATGGTGATTATTGTTGTGTTTGCTAAACCTAATAGCTATATATTTAAATGGAGTCATTTAATCTGATAGAAAATTACTCTCTTAAAATCTAGGCATATAGAAACTGATTATTCTTATTTATTTAAAACTTGATTGAATTTTCTATAATATTATTAGATTTCCACTTGAAAAGAGGATTATTTCTAAACAAAATCAATTTACACCTATTTGAATCCCTGTATAGCATTCACTAAAATATCCCTAATTGATGTCTCTTAATTCTTTTAGTGTATATCAAATATTTTCATTCTTATTGATTTACACCTAGTTGAATACCTATAGAAAATTTCATTAAAATATCCATGATTGATGTCTCTAAATTCTTTTAGTATATATCATATATTTTTATCTCTTATGAACGTTGTCATCAAACCATGTCCCATGGCTACATGTGAATTTTTTTGGATAAGTGAGGCAAGTTGAGCTCTAAATTTCAATCTTGTTAACCCACATTCAAATGTTCAACATCCAAAATGGTTTGATTTTGAGAGTTTGACCTTAATTTATTTGCAGGGTGACGTATAATTTGAGAGTGGCCGAGGGTTAAGGAATACGATGAATCACCATATGATGGGAATGTGTCAAAAGGTAACCTTTCACTTCATAATAATGAAAGGTAGCTTTCCCTTTTATATTGTTCTAATACTATACTTGGTGGAGCTATTTATCAATACATTCACCAATATTTCATCAAAATATCCATGATTGATGTCCCTTAATTCTTTTAATATATATCATATATTTTCATCTCATGTTAACCTGTTCATAAAACCATGTTCTATTAGTACATGTGGAGTTTTCTTTCGGATAAGGGAGGGAAACCAGGATCTAAAATTAAACCTTCTTAACCCAAATTCAAACATTGACCATCAACAACTTCTTATTCCATAAGTTCATTGATACTAACATTTATTTTTTGTAGTTTCATTTAAGCAGCCATGAATTCTTTGCCTTCATTTACAATTTGGTCCTAGGCCCCTACAGCCCCTAGATTATCTGGGATCCCCATGAAAATCAAGTGGGAAAAATGGTCTACATAATTTCTATGCCATTTGGTTTAATGAAGCACCTTAGTGGTAAACAACTTAAAATAACTTGTAGCATGGACCTCATGGGGTTTATGGCTATATTTAACTTTCTTATGAATGAGACAAAAACCATTTTTGGTAATTTTATTAGAGCTCATTTAATTGAGGAAACTCAACAACATTATACCCTAGCAAGCAAAAAATGTGTGTATTGTTAGGGATTTGTGCATTTTCTTCTTAACTTATCATACATTGTCTTTCCCCTTTCAAGGTATGAGATGGATACTCTATGAAATAGTTCTTTGTTCATTTAAATTGTTAGGGAAATTCCATTATTCTCATTATGATATGAAAAGCGAGTGAAATAAATTTTGGAAAACATAAATCCTACTATGGACTCTCGGATCTCAGATTTGTTGAAGAGAATGAGATTGTACAAGGTCATATTGAATCTACATTTGGTACTGAGTTTTCCAAAGCCAAACCTAATGAGTCCATGTAACACCCCTAAGTTCTATGCTTTTCAAGTTAGACATTTGAACATAAATCCAAAGGGGAGTGGGCCCCAATGGATAATTATTGTGTGGATGTACTTAATTATTTATTTATAAAAAATAAATAAAATGTTTATGTGTGCATTATGACCAAGTGAGATTTTGAGATCACTTGCCTAATCCATGAGGTTATGGAAAGAGGTTAAGACTTTCCCCAAAATCTTTCAAAAATCCTTGAAAGAAATTATTTCTAATTTAGATTTTTGAGGAAAAATCTAAATTCCCCAATGATGAGTAAAATAGTTGGGAAGAGGTAAAAAGATGAAAAAGCAGAAAGTAGCTTTAAAGTCCCTAATTAAGGGAAGCCTAGGCAAGCAGGAATAAAAGCATCATGAAATTTTGGACGCAGAATTGAAAACAGGCTTTGGGGAGAGCATAGCTTAAATAAGCTACTTCAGAATAGATTGAGGTTAGTATGTCCTTGGAGGATCTCAGCTCGGGGGTGAGTTCTGGAGATAGAAGAACTCTACGGTTGGGAGGACTAGTCATAATATCGGTATGCATGCATACTTTTGGATATTATTTTAAGTCTGTATTAAGTATATCAAGGTTATATGAATTTTTATGTTAGAATTTCTTATCCAAATTTTAGATTGACTGTTTGTTCAATACCTCAAGCAGTTACAAACTAGATCTAATAGCTGAAATTTCAGTATGTTTAATAGCAGGGAGAAAATTAAGTAGGGACCATCACCCAGAATGTCGAAACCAATGATGGTTTGGATCTAGGGATAGGTACCCTGCAGTAATAAAGTTTAGAGATGATAGATCATCTGAATGTCTAATCTAATAACCAATTTAAAGTTGTAGCTTGTCGTCTTTTAAATGAAAATTTAGTTGCTGTGTTGTATAAACAGAAAATTTTAACAAAACTGTAAACATGAACAGCAGGTAGAAAACAACTAAACCTGTTATAGAAGTATTGATTTTATAGCCATACTATAGTGACAAGAATTGTAGAATTAAGAATTTAAATTGTTCTATTACATGGAAGTTTAAATATACCAAATCAGAAATTAAATCCTAACTAAGTAAATAAGATCTGAAATTAGTGAGTATAAAATATAAAATTCGGTTTCATTACTTCCATTTGATTGTAGAAAAATAATCTATATTCTATATTTCCAAGGGAAGAGTTTAATATACCCCAGAATTACAAATATGTTGAATAACTATAACAAGAATATAAGGAAAAAGTCCTATTGAAAATCTACTTATGTGTTCTAAAAGTATATGTGTAGGAGAGGAGTAAAAGCATATTTAAATTACTGGAAAAGATCAATTATCCACTTTCAATAGCAACTGCTGCAAAAGTAGTTGAAACAAATGAAGTTAAATGAGCATATGTATAAGTATGTATATATGCATATACATAGATGCTGAAACTCTATAATCATAGATGCTAAAACTTTATAATTATAGATGCTGGAATTTATATAAAGCTTGCTGATTGAAAAGTTAAAGGAAGGGCATATTGATCTGTTAGAGTTGGACAAAACGTTGAGGAACTGACCTGAAAAATGCAAACAAGTATATGTATATATAAAATTGACTAGGTTGACTGATAAGAAATAGAGTCAAGCCAAATTTCCTCATGGGAAATCTTATAATAGTAAGAATACCTGTAACTACCGAAGCTGTGATCGTAAACAGAAAAAAGGAAAAAAAAAATAAAAAAACGTGTATGAGAGACGTTACAAATGGTATCAGAGCCCAAGTTGAAAAACTGGGCAAGTTATGTGCTCACAAAGAAATAATAAGCTGTTATAAATTTTATGAATATTAAAAATGTTAATTTCAGTACTTTCAAGTATACAAATATCTTGGATAATCTAATATCCAAGTATTTTCAGGTATACTTGCAGGACAATCTAATATTCGAGATTACAATTCACCTGTAGAGCTTTAGCTAAACCATTGGGCAAATCATGTACTCACACAGAAAAATATACTGTAGTGGAAAGAAGGTATAAATGGAGATACATATTAAAATATGGAGTGGAATTCAAAGTTAAACATTATTCCGAAATAGATAGTTGCATATAGAAAACTATGATTAAATAGCTATATGAGATTTAACCATGGAAATAGGAGAAGAAAATGGGTAAGGTGGTAAGAAATTTCGCGAACCCTTAATTCCGTAAATGGAAAATTTTAGAACTAAATATATTTATCTGTTTTGTATAATTACTTGATCAGTTTAGGTATGTCCTGATAACTACTCAATTCTGATAGCTAGGACATAGTGAAGAAATTTTCATCCTATGTAATATCACAAATACATCTTATTGTAAGATAGAAATATATTGCATGTGGAACCTAAATTAGATAAAATCAGAAACTTAAATGCAAAAAAACAGAATTTTCTGTGGTCTATGGTGCTGATTTTATGAATATTTTAAAAGATGTATCTTACTATATGGCTAATCTATTTCAATTCTGGAAACTATATATATAAAAAAAAAAATCTTTAGAGACAGCAGAGATGGATAGTAGCATTATCCAAATATGAAGCATTGTATTAGGTGGTGATACTTTGTAAAAAAAACTACTGTAGTTAGAACTTTAATATTTTAAGTAAATCAATAAATCTAGGAAGCAACAGAAAATCAGAGAATATATATTCTGAAATCGTATTTAGTGGGATATAGATAGAAACAAAAACAAAGCAATTCCATTTAAAGAAATAAATTACTTTATTTCATTAGAGAATTTGAGATGAACTATATTTCATTATAGAATTAGTAAATAGAAAATTACGAGCTATTGTAGAGAAGAATAAGCAAGTTTCGAAGATATGCAGACAAATAAATATTTCTAGTTTAGTACTATATAAAATTGAATAAGGGGGTAAGAAAAGTCGTAGTCACAATGCATATTATTACAATTTCTGTCAGGAAAAAAAATAATTTTACAATACTTCTAACAATTGAATTTTGGCATTCTGCATGTCGTCAAATCGAGTGGAATTGTTCTAGTGAATTCTGGCCATTGGAGTAATATGGTCCAGAAAGAGAAGTATTATCGACCTATAATGCATAATGGAACTGCTTAATAGGTCTCCTAGGGGCTCGATGATGAAACAATTTATAAGTAAACTAAAGAGAAAAAAAAAATTACCTGTAAGAAAATGCTGAAATCAAGTTAGAAGGGTAAATTTAAGTGAAACGAAATTAGAAAAGAGGAAAAGTCAGAGATACAAAAACCAAAATTACCTGCACAAAGGATGCTTCTCGTGGGCTCCTAGGTTGGTTGCTTGATAGGGGGATTTCAACGATGGGTTGTAAGTGTTGTGTTGACTTGCAGATTTGGCACTTGGTAAACATTGGGTCCAAGGCCAAATATATCTTCGTTCGACTGAGCACCAATATTACTACACACACACACACACACACACACATATATATATCAGAAATAGGACTTCACTGAAATTAGTAAGTGTTGTATTTCCCTAAATCTATAAAGAACGAAATGCATATGAAATTTGGGAGACCCTTTAGAATAATTATGTGCTAAATCCTTTCGAATTATTTCAATAATAAGGTTGTAATGATAGGCTCAATGGCATAGACATTGATCACAAGTAGAAAATTTTCATGGAAGAGTAGAAAATTATGAAAAATCATCCAAAACCTTGGAAATTTAAAAAAAAATACAATATCCCTTTTTGGTATACGCCTCTCAAGGTAAAACAAAAAGGGAAAATGAATTTAAGAAATTTCACCATCATGCTAATGGAAAACATAATTGGGAAGATAGAGTAGGACTAACCAAACTAGTAAAAAGGGGTCTTGTTTCAAAAGAAGGAAAACGATACCTATAGCCTGATGGAAGAGACGTAGTTCCGAACCTTTGTTTTGAAGCAGAAAAGGGTATAAGCGAAAATAGAATAGAGTATGACCACTTTTCATCCTCTTAAGAGAGATAGATTTTGGTCTTCATTTCTCTGTAAGAAGTTCGTAAAATGCTGAGAGAAACCTCAGGTGAGAAATTAAAACAAATATTTACCAAAACGAAAAATGAAAGGGAAATTTCCTAAACGTATCACAAGCTGGGACAACGCTTAAATGCTCCAAATCGAATTACGGGTTCCCGAATGTATCACCATTTCACTACGAGGGAAACCCAGAACCTCAATGTAACCGAAACCCAACATGCCAAAAAGTTTCTGAATGAGAAATTAAGTTAAAAGATACAGGAAGAAAATGTGAGTTCGATATCATATTATAAAAAAGTAATAACTATTACATAGCAGGCTTGTGGAAATTGAAAAAAAAAAAAAACAAAAGATTTCGGCAATATTGTTCTAGTTCCAGATATAAGAATATAATACAAAATGGGGAAAGAAATATGTTTCCAGTAAGGAAGAAGTAGGAAAAATAGTAGAAATGTGCATTTACATTCCTAAGTGGAGCGAATTTCCTTTCTTCAACATTCCTTGACAAACTGTAGATGTCAAAATTACCAATCGAAGGTGGGTTGAACCGGCGTAGGTTCAAGCCATTCGATGGTCTAGAAAACGTATTGCTAGAGCAACCAATTCTGTTAGAAAAGATGAAGAGAAGAAGGATAATGAAAGAGTAAATGTTTTAATAAAATGGGCGGAAAACCCTAATGAATCTTGTCCCTAAAACTATCAATATATTTCACCATCTCACGCAAATCCAATAAATTTACGCCTTGAGGTGATTTCGCAGTCGGAAGTACTTGGGGGATTGAAAAAAAAAAAAATTAATATACAGAGCACTCTTAATAATGACATTAGAAAATTCAAGAATTTTCCATGGCTCGAGAAGGTGAGTCATTCTATGAATCAGATATAAATCAAATTGCCTTAAATTATTTGGTGCAGTGAACCAAACGTTTACGGCGGTAGAGGTACCCATATATTAAATGTATTGACAAAGAAAACCTCCAAAATTACATATGAGATGTGTGAAATGTAATTAATGAAAATAAAATAGAAGAGGTAACATAATGGTCAAAGTTTTATACGGCGTGCATGTCATTCAAATATAAATTCGGCATGATTTTAACAACCTTGGGTTAATGCAATTCTACAGGTTTGAAACATATCATTACGGTGGCAATTGAATATATTAAATAGTGGATTAGACCTTGGGATAAGCATAATAATTAAGTTTGACATTTTATGCGTATGCATTAAATCCGTTGGTGCAATATAAAGGATGGTTGCAAAAATGCATGAACATAAATTATAGTTAGGTGGTTGCAAAAAGCTAGTTGGACATAGAAAAATGACAATAGATTAATCTCAAATAGGTGAAGGTCTAATGTTGAAAAGAATTAACCATTGCATTAAGTACTCATACCACATCCAATGTATAATTGTTTATGTGGATCAATGCAAATGCAAGATTTGGAAATCGAATATTTTGCTATCATCTGTAGTAGTGTGGGGAAAAGAGAAAAATGTCATTAATACTTGTTAGTTGGCGCAAAACACTAAAATATCCGAATTTGAATTCATTTTCACAAAGTCGATTAAGTAATATGAACTGGGACTTTCGTTTTATACTAAGTGAAAATTAAGTCAACCGAAATGGGTTGAAAACCTTAGCGGAAAGGTTTTATTTTTATATGTCACATTTCGGTTTTTGTTAAAGAAAACTTAATGCGTAAAGGAGAAACTGGAATTTAAATAACGCATATAAAATAAATATATATAATATGGGTCTCATCTTGGAAAGATTTAGTTATAAGATATTAAAGGTATAATGAAAAAATAAAAATAAAGAAATGTAATACTAAGAGAATGGTTGTATATTAAACACGTTCAATAAGTATTAAACAAATTAAATTAACGTGTATATATATATATATATATATATATATATATATATATATATATATATATATATATATATAGGACCCATTGAATTATGTGTTCTTTATCAAGGGTATGATAAAGGAGACTGAAATCATAAACGAATCTAAGGTACGTGGGACATAAGTCAAATATGTAGTGCAAATCTACAATTAACATCATATGTTAAAATATAGGTGATTTTGTTATAAAGTTTATTTTTTGGAGTTGTATGAATATAATATTATCATACATGATAATTTATTTAGGTAAATAAATTTCAAACTTTATACCCAAGGGATTAAGGGAGAAGAATTAATTCACTAGGGAATATTAAAAGTGAATTCACCTTAAAAGTTTACAAGTAAAGTGTAATGACATATTTTACCATATGGCTGGAATATTATTACTCTAATTATGGTTAAAGGAGTAATAAACACTATTGTGGTAGATTAAGTGTTAAAAGTATGGAAAAATTTGATGCTGGTATTTGGTAAAATTACCGGGATAATTTTCAAGTCAAGTATATTTAAATCATGACTAAAGTGTTTTGTAATAAGTATATTTTAGTTCATGTACATGGAAAATAATGAAGTGGTAACCTTAAGTATGAGTTATAAATACGGTCTAGATAGTTGGTTAGATTAACTAAGGTAGAATTGAAAACCTAACAATTTTATTTTCCATGTGAAAATAATTATGAAATTTATTATGCATGAATAAGAATCCAAGGGAGCACAATTATTTTCCTCAATATATTATAATCCATTTATCAAGTGAACCATGGTTTTAGGTTGTAATTGGTCTTTATTAGAAACCATGTGTTGTTTATATAAACTATGAGTTGATTTCTAATGATTAGTGAAATTCACATATAAATATAATTGGTGAAACATCATTGGAATTATTAAAGCATGAACATACAATTAGAAGTAAATGTACAAGTGTTGGTTATTCTTTAAAAAAGGGGAAATTGTGCCAAATTCATTTTTTATGTTACCAAGTATTAATTCTTGGGAATATAACGAATTATAGTAATTACATATATCACTATAAAAGAAATATGTACTCACACAATAAAATTTTTCTGGTGTAAATTTTATTAAAATTCATTTCCCTGAGTCTTTAATTCAAAGACAGGGTAATAGTGTGAAATTGTACAGCTACAAACCGGGAGAAAGGAGGATGAGCTGTATTTGGATTTAGGTGTGGGGGAAACCCATCATATCTAAATTTATTTACGTAAGTTTTGAACTAGTGGATAAAATTGAGGAAACTTGAAAAAAAATGGAACATAAAGTTGTACATTATTGCACACTTTAGAGGTATTGTCAGTAGGAATATGAAATTTATAAAAAAGGTTACAAAAAAAAAAAAAAATCATGTGTGAAGAAAGAATTGAATTATAGACATTATTAACGAGCCTGGTTATTACTAATTAAATTGAATTGACTAACAAAAGAAAACAATGCGAAGGTACTGGAAGTACAACTATGAACTGAGAAAGGGTAAACATAACCATGCATATGATATAGTCGTTTTCTTTCATTCATAAATACTAATGAAAATTTGTAAAATTGTTTAGCCAAGTGTGTAACAGGAAATTGTACACTCTGGAAACAAGGAGAAAAAAATGAAAATAAGTGCAGATAAATCACCTGGAAATCAAGAAAAGCCGAACTGGACCAAGTTTGCGTGAAGAGAAAATCTCACTGAAAAACAAGAAAGGGTAAGTAGTTGTACTAAAAGTGCACTAAACTATTATGAACCTGAATGATTTGACTAATAACTGAATTTCTTGAAATTATTGAATTTCAGAATGTTGTTGTGGATTATCAATTATATGTATCTGATATTACTTACATAAATTGGTATGAATTGTGGATAGAGAAAATAGAATAAAATATTTTCCAGACAGACTTCTTGCAAAGAAGTAGGAAGAAAATCAACTCCATGAGGTATCAGTAAATAGAACGGAAGCAAAAGAGTACTCTGGAAAAAAATGATTAAAGCCAGGAACAAGGACGAAGGAGAAATCTTCGTCAAAGTTGAAAAAAAAAAATGAATGTTAAAGTGTAACACCGGGGGCGGTGTTGGAAAGGATGGGACCAGTGGCTTATAAACTGGCCTTACCCTTGCATATTAAAGTTGATGATGGGTTTCATGCCTCCTTATTGAAAAAAAAAATATGTACATGATGCTTTTCACATTATTGATTGGAATGTGATTCAGGTGGAACCAGAAGGAGAATTCCTTCCAGAGCCACTTCAAATTTTGGAGCATGAAGAAATTGAACTGCGAAATCGAACAGTAGCCAGGGTAAAAGTGCAATGGAAGCACTTTACGGCTGAAGAAACTACGTGGAAAAGAGAAGCTGGGATGATGGAAAAGTATCCATATTTATTTTCAAAGTGAACTATAGTAGTTAGTTGTTAACACTGAGGACGATGTTTGTTTTCAAATGGGGAATATGTAACACCCCCAAGTTCTATGCTTTTCAAATTAGACATTTGAACTTAAATCCAAAGGGGAGTGGACCCCAATGGATAATTATTGTGTGGATGTAGTTAAATATTTATTTATAAAAAATAAATAAAATGTTTATGTGTGCACTATGACCAAATGAGATTTTGAGATCACTTTCCTAATCCATGAGGTTATGGAAAGAGGTTAAGACTTTCCCCAAAATGTTTCAAAAAGCCTTGAAATAAATTATTTCTAATTTATATTTTTGAGGGAAAATCTAAATTCCCCAATGATGAGGAAAGTAGTTGAGAAGAGGTAAAAAGTTGGAAAAGCAGAAAGCAGCTTTAAAGTCCCTAATTAAGGGAAGGCTAGGCAAACAGGAATAAAATCATCCTAAAATTCTGGACGCGGAATTAGAAACAGGCTTTGGGGAGAGCATAGCTTAAATAAGATGCTTCAAAACAGATTGAGGTAAGTCTGTCCTTGGAGGATCTCAGCTCGGGGGTGAGTTCTAGAGATAGAAAAAATCTAAGGTTGGGAGGACTAGTCATAGTATTGGTATGCATGCATAATTTTGAATATTATTTTAAGTCTGTATTAAGTATATCAAGGTTATAAGAAATGTTATGTTAGAATTTCTTATCCAAAATTTAGATTGACTGTTTGTTCAATACCTCAAGCAGTTGCAAACTAGATCTAATAGCTAAAATTTCAGTATGTTTAATAGCATGGAGAAAATTAAGTAGGTACCATCACCCAAAATGTCGAAACCAATGATGGTTTGGATCTAGGGATATGTACCCTGCAGTAATAAAGTTTAGATATGATAGATCATCTGAATGTCTAATCTAATAACCAATTTAAAGTTGTAGCTTGCTGTCTTTTAAATGAAAATTTAGTTGTCGTGTTGTATAAATAAATTTTTTTAACAAAAATGTAAACAAGAACAACAGGTAGAAAACAACTAAACCTGTTATAAAAGTATTGATTTCATAGCCATACTACAATGACAAGAATTGTAGAATTACGAATTTAAACTGTTTTATTACATGGAAGTTTAAATATACCAAATCAGAAATTAAATCCTAACTAAGTAACTAGGATCTGATATTAGTGAGTATAAAATATCAAATTCGGTTTCATTACTTCCATTTGATTGCAGAAAAATAATCTATATTCTATATTTCCAAGGGAAGAGTTTAATATACTCCATAATTACAAATATGCTGAATAACTATAACAAGAATATAAGGAAAAAGTCCTATTGAAAATCTACTTATGTGCTCTAAAAGTATATGTGTAGGAGAAGAGTAAAAGCATATTTAAATTATTGGAAAAGATCAATTATCCACTTTCAATATCAACTGCTACAAAAGTAGTTGAAACAAATGAATTTAAATGAGTATATGTATAAGTATGTATATATGCATATACATAGATGTGAAACTCTATAATCATAGATGCTAAAAATTTATAATTATAGATGCTGGAATTTATATAAAGCTTGCTAATTGAAAAATTAAAGGAAGGGCATATTGATCTGTTAGAATTGGACAAAACGTTGAAGAACTAACCTAAAAATTGCAAACAAGTATATATATATATATATATATATATATATATATAAGTCGACTAGGTTGATTGATAAGAAATAGAGTCAAGCCAAATTTCCTCATGGGAAATCTTATAATAGTAAGAATACCTGTAATTACCTAAGCTCTGATGGTAAACATGAAAAATAAAAAAATAAAAAAAATTGTGTATGAGGGACGTTACAATCCCAATGCACAAGTTTGTGTTAGTATATGCCTACCTTCCATATGTTATTCACTTATGGTGTTTCCTTTGACACAAGGCACAAGAAGGACAACATTAAGTTTTCTATTCTACTAAAATTGGGTTACATTTAGATGGCATAACATATTACTTAATTTTTCATATATGTCTTTTTCTCATATGTTATCGACCTACAGTGTTTCTTTTGCAACATTTGGTGCAATTGCTAGTTTTATCTTCTCTTTAATTATAGTCAAAATTCATTATTCAATTTAAATATCTCAATTCCTTGTCAACCTCCATCTTTTCATAATAATTTTTTTTTCTCCTTAAACTATACAAGTTCTAAAATTATTTACATTTATTTTAATGTCAAATTATTGAAATCTTATATTGCAAGATAAGGCATACTCTTGTGTATTTAAAATACCACGAAATATAAATAATTTAACTTCAATATTTTCAATTATATCCCTATGAGTTAAACCTCTACACATCCTAGTGATTCTCACTATGTATTTTCTTACTTCAAACACAAACACAATAATATGAATACTATTCCTATGTATTCAAAAAAAAAAAATGGTATTAAAGGGGCATATTTGGAAATTGAAACCAATTACAAATATGCAAAATCATCATTTTAAAATAAAATATGCATTTACAAACAATAAAAATTAGTGTTTATATATTAAAAAAAAAAAGATTGTGGCTCCTTTTCATTAAAAATATCCATATTTTTTTTCTTTTAAAAAACAAACTTCAAAAGAAATTTGAAAGCAATGATAAACACAAAAAGCTCATTTACAACGATTTTATAGAATATGTCATTTTTAACATTCAAATTATTACAACGATTTTAAAGAATTTTTTATATATTTAATTATTTAAAATCATAATATTTTAATTATAAAATGTAATCTCAAGACCAAAAAAACTCATATACAAATATATAATCACAAATAATATATATATATATATATATATATATATATATATATATATATTTATATATATATTTATATATATATATCACCTTTAACATTCAAATCATTACAACGATTTTATGGATCTTTTATATATTTAATTATTTAAAATCATAATGTTTTAATTATAAAACGTAATCACTCGTAATAATAAAAATATTACATCTTAATATATTTTTTCTAATTAAATATAATAGTTCTCGAAATTTTTGATAGAAACGGTGCTATTCCAATTCTAATTTAAAACGATATAAAATAAAGATTATACACTTATATTAAAAATAAAATTAGAAAAACTAAAAATACGCCATATTCTAATTTATACTTGAACCAAAATATATCTGAAATTAAGGTATATATAAAACAAAGTGTAAGCCTCAAATTAAATGAGAAAAAGAAGTGTCGAGACACACATCACATTATAATTTAGAATAGAATTAAATAAAAAATTATATATAAAAGAAAGTGTAAGCCTCAAATTAAATATGAAAAAGAAGTGTTGGGACACACATCACATTATAATTCAGAATAGAATTAAATAAAAATTATATGTGATTAAATTTGAAATAAAAACATAAGAAACATAAATGCTTTAAACGTAGGGTCAGTGCCGGATAAGTATGAGAAAGCCGAAAATTTTTAACAGGTGTATGAAAAAGCACAAAGATTGTAACGGACACTACCAGGTAATGATGGATAAATTTAACTGTGGAGAAATTGTTTCATGATGTGAATGTTGAAGATGTACTTAAACTGAAAAGCCAAATATATCTATCCGTTTAAGTGAGCTCTAAAAAAAATCTCAAATCTTACCTTGCTTTTAGCTTTTATGTGTGGTCCGGCTTTTTGGTCTAAATCTGCCAAGGAGACATCCCTTTGGTTGAGTGTGCTTCTCTGTGTTTTGAGTTTAGGTCCAGTCCGAAGGAATGGCTCCATCTGATGTGCCTCTATCTGATAGTAATAAATAGACGCTTACCTACCAAACCACAAAGGCACCTATAAAAATATAGATTTAACCACCGGACTACACACCCATGACATGCAGCTATTAAATATAGGAAAATGATGGCAGCACGGTAAGATTTGAGTTTTTTATCCTCTTTTTGCACCTCTTTCAACGGATAGATAGCTTTCTTTTTTTGTTCCGTCTCTGTCGCTCTCAAACTATTCGCCCGTTAAATTCTCAACGGTTAAATTTACTGGCCCTCTGTTAGAATCTCTGTGCTTTTCCATGCTTATCTGCTACTGTCCGTTAAAATTTCTACGTTTGGTAAGTTTTGATGTCGAATTTAGACTCATAAATTTTCCGTTGGTTTTTTAAGTTTTGATTTTAAATTTAATAATATATATATTTTTATTTAACTCTCTTATAAGTAGTGATCGTTAGAGCGCCTGCTTTTTTTTCAATATTTATTCCACATATATATATATATATTACAGTAAGACATTATATATATATATATATATATATTATCTAGTTTTAAAATTTTGGAATAGTTTTCGTTTAAAAATGTTATTAAAAAACATTTATATTTAATTTTGAAAAAAAATGTATTTAATTTTAAAAGATATAAATATATGATAAAATAAGTATTTAAAATTATATATATATATATATATATATATATATATATATATATATATATATATTAAATTTATTATTATTTTTAATAAAAAGTAAAACAAAAGAAAGAAAAACAAACATCATCATTGCAAGCATATATAAACTAGTGTTTGTAAATTGAATTTCAGCTTACAGTGATGCTTGCTTATATTTGTACTTCATTTTCATTTTAAAATGTTAAATTTTCATGTTTATATTTTGGGGAAATCTTCTATATATTCACTTATAAGTTTAATTAAAAAGATTTTATAATAAATTAGAATGTTATTGATATAATTTTGTGTTACTTAAGAAATTTCTTAGCCACATTTATTAATATATATGTAGAAATTAAACTCAATGGAATATAGATAACTATATTCAAGTGGAATTAAAAATATCTCATAGTTATGCACATATAGAAGAATATCATCATGCAAATTCATATTGCAATATGAGATTTAACTATTTTCATGTTTAAGGTAATGTAATCATTTTTCCAATCTCCAAAGTTTTAGGAGAAACACAAATTAGATATAAAGATAAATTTTCTCTAAATAAATGAAATTAACTTAAAATTACTAGCTAGAAATTTTTGAGGATAAACAAAATTTTATAAGAATATTAGAAGATTAAATGATTAATCAAATAGTCACAATAATCCATAGAGATGGAATAATACTACACTTAATATATGGGAAAAGGGAAAGAAACAGTCATTGTTTCTAGGAACTTCATAAGGATTTTCTACTAAAAAGATTAGATATGTTCCATCTTCCCTAATGTAGAAGCAACTTATTTTAGAAAAACATTTTTAGTCACAATTTCAATTTGAAATGCATTAGCTCATGACTTAGAAATATTTAATGTAGTTCCATGTATTTTAAATGGAACCTGGGTCTTCCCATTGATATGTTAAGCCTGTATAATTAGGATAAAAAATAAATAAATAGACAATTACTTGAAATATAACTTGAAGTATAATACTTCCAAAATTATTCAAATAAAATGTCATTACATAATTTCAAAAAATTCTTTGAATCATTTTTTTCATCAAGTATTTTATTTTATCATTCTAAGCTAATTCATATATTCACACATAACGTCTTTCAAAATTCAAATACCCCTTAAGGCTTTAAGAGATATAATTTGAGATTTTAAAAAGTTGAAATGACTAAATTTATTCATACCAAAATCCATCAAATGAAAAATCAAGTTGAGAAAAGTGATTCATGAATCAATATAATACTATTTTTCTTTATTTTGAAAATTTAATATCATTTTCTATATTTTCATGTAATTTCAAAACCATACAATTGATATATACATTGCCATTAAATAAAAATATTAGCCACTTTCTGTTATACCTTCTCCCAACCTACATAAATTCTTACTCCACCCACTCCTAACCCACTGGATGAACGGATTCACACCACTTACATCCTAATCCATTTGATGAAAGGATTCACACCACTTACATCTTTGCGCTACCTCAAATCTTATTCTCTCACCAAAGTATAAGAATAAAATATAACAATGGACGTTTGTCTTACCTGCCCTAACACATTGGAATATTGCTTAAAAGACGATATCTAATAAGAATTCCCTACCCTAACATAGTAATTGGGAAAACCCTCTATGCACAAATGGACACCTATTATTTGTAATCGATCTGGTTAGAAAACATGTTTCACATGAAAAATAGAGACAAATTTCCTTTTAATTGTAGGTTGCGAAGTTGTATTCGAATAAGTCATCATAATATATTTTTTTTTCAATGGATATGTTTCTCTGCTCTACAAGGATCACACGATTTACAATCCCCTGCAATGTTCTAAAGCATTTAAATTGGTTACTAATTTCACAATGACTCTAAATATAAGTATTATAAATTTCTACTCAATGAAAAACAAAATGAGAATTATATATAGCATTCATATTTACTACAACCTCGTCAACTAGAAGAATAATTTTATTTGTTTTATTTTTTTTATTATTATTGATGATATTTTATTATTATTATTATAGAGAATCAAATCATTGGTAGGAATATAAAGAGATTGTTTGAAGAGATATTATTTCTTACCCAAAAAAAATATTATAAATATAGTATGTTGAATCTTGTGTAGGATCAAGATCATAAGATTTATTTTTTGAGTTTCATTTTTAATTATTATATTTTAAATTTATATTTTTATTATTATTATTGATAATTTTTTTTTTATTATTATTATAGAGAATCAAATAATTTGTAGAAATTTGAAGAGCTTAGTTGAAGAGATATTACTTTTTATCAAAAAAAATATTATAAATATAGTATGTTGAATTTTGTGTAAGATCAAAATTACAAGATTTATTTTTTGCCTTTCATTTTTAATTATTTTATTGAAAATTCATTTTTCTTTTAGGTGCCTTATATCCATCCCATTATATAATGTCACCATTAATTCTTAATTTTTTAATCACTCATTCACACAAAATAGAATTGAGATGTATAATCATAAGCTTTAACCCTTACTTTATGATGTCTAAACCATTAGACATCATTCTATTTCAAGAGACTTGCATCATATTATCGTAAATAAAATCCATTATCCATTTCAAAATGTTTTCATTTTCTAATTTGTATTTATGTAAAACACTATTCAAACAATCCAATAAGTTGAAATATAGTAACATCCCTATTTTAGATGGAAAGTGCTTTATGTCTTTACCGTAATGAAGAGAAAATGATTTGTATATTTTATTAGTAATACAAGTTTAATTTTTATTGCAAAACCAATGTGCAATCCATATTTCTAATAATCTGAATTAAAATTAAATGTTTCAAATATCATCAGTTTTAGATTGTGAAGAAATCTATAATGTTCAACAATGTAATTATTTCAGTGAGACAACTACTTAGGTTCAAGTTGTGAAATGCATTGGTTATGATGAAGAAATTTTTTCTAAGGACATTAGTTATACATGGATCCATGTCCATCATATAATCCATCAAAATTCGAAATTTTGGTTGCAGAGTCGACATGAAACATCATCACTATGGAGAGATGTTCGATTACTACGTTGGTGCCATTGTTATGGATAATCTCCTAGAGTGAAAGAGCCCTTGTATATATGAATATTAACAGTGAAAGTGGTGTTGATAGGGACATTTCTCATAGATTGTTTCACTCCTTGAAATAATTTTGACATTCAAGGAAACGCATTACAACCTCCACAATTAATAGAAACATGCATGAACGTGAGACAAATTTATGTAAAATATTATCCTAAAAGTTGCATGGTAATAGTAGGAATATTATAACTAGGTGGAAAAAACCAAAATATAGTGGGTGAGAATTATCTTACCCCCATATTTCTCATGATTATAATAGAAGGGACACTAAAATAATAGGTAGAATAATTATAGTTGTTGAAGCAAGTAGTGCGAATACATGAAGAGATAATGGAAAATAAAATGATATTGGAGGAGAGGTACTTATGACACTAACGAATGGTAAAGAATACATTATAGTATACATTGTTATGCTACAAGATGAACAATAGCCTATCCCCCCCATTGTCAATGCACTACTCTCACTAGATATAGGATGAGAGAACAAGAAAAAGGGTTTCCCAAATTTATCACCCTCTTGAATGAGTACAAGGTCAAGAGGATTAGCCAAAGGTATATAAATATTAATTAATTAGATTTCATATATCACTTCAATAATTACTTTATCATCACTCTATAAACCAAAAACAACCATATTGGCTTTAGTTTTATCTAATTCCATTGATCTGGGAAATATTTCTATATCTCTATGATGGTGGGCCTTCCTCTTTGGGAGGAAGGTTTGAACTCTTTGATAATAGTGGAGAATTTAGACCTCCATAGTGAATATATAATTTTCATTAAGTAGTGAGAAAACCCTTATGGAAAACTATATTGAAACCAAAGAGCACACCCCTAATAAATACCTAAGAGAGTAACAACAGGAAACCCAAAGGATATGGGTTCCCTTTGTGGATCAACCTTGGATGGCCAAGGCCTATGTGCAACCAATAATGGTAATGGAAATATTTATGCTATCATTCGTATGCGAGCCTTGACTAGATCAATTGATGTCTCTTAAATGACATGAAGAAACACCCCCCAAGACCACTAATATGGTAATGGAACATCTATATCACATATTTCAACACTTACCACCACAGATTCCTTACAAATGGGAAAAAATATCATTGTCCAACCAACAAGTTAGAAGTCTAGTCATTGGTTAGTTTCATACATGTGGGTAATGAAATTAATCTTGAAGCCCCTATGATAGATTTTTTCCAGCAAATAATTTCCCCCAAGAGATTCATAGATGTGCGTAATCTAGCAAGTACCAAAACTAGTTAATAGGGGATGCATCTCCATTTGCCCACCAGTGTAACCTCATTATTAATTTCTACGTTGAACGGGCTTCCCATCACTGATCTATACAATAGTGGATTTTTTCACTTGTTAGAAATCTCTAATTTTTAGTTTTGCACCCTTAAATAATTTCCTCTTAAATCTTGTTTGATGGCCTATATCCTATGCAATGTTTTTTTTGATATAATGAAAAATATATACATAACTTTTACTAGCCCTTAAATTTTAGTTGTTTGTTGTTATTCAAGAACTTTTTCTTTTTCAATTTCACGAAACTTATTTAAGGGAAAGGAATAGATACTGTATTATTTTTGGAAGTGGACAAATAAATATCAACTCTCTTACCAATCACTCAATTACTGCAATTATTCAAAAGAACCTAATCACCACCTCAATCACTTCCAATCACATAATTGCTACAATTATTCACAAGAACCTAATCACCATCTCAATCATTTTATTCAATCCCAATAAATGTTATTTACAACAAGCACACAAAGGAACCAAATAAAAATTTCATAGGTAAATACATTGCAAAAGAAACACAAATATAAAAAGAATATAAATTTGGAAATCAAAGTACAATGAGGGACACTAAAGAGGCCAAATCCCCCCATTCATTTACAAATAAACCTCACCCAAACAAAAAATGGGATAGTACCTAGAAAACAAGCTTGAGTTTCCTTTAACATCCCATTTTTCCAACCACTCAATTATCCCACTAGGATAACATGACAATCTGTAACAAAGAAAAAACGTCAATGTTATTAGACATAAAGCACAAAATAAAATTGCATATATATCTTTATATCATGTTTGAATAATCTAATGACAATAACATTAGTATGATATAATGATCATGTTTTAAAATTAGTCATAGTCTTCTCATTTCCGGTCCCCTTATCCTTTAACATACAAAATCTTTGATATCATTGCAGCTTAAATGCCCTTCCGACTATCCACAGTCTAATAAGTTAGAGATACATTTACAAAAAAATAACCAAAAATTAACTAAACAATCAATAGAGAATAATAAAATGAACTTCAAAAAAATTAATAAAAACAATTATCAACAATATAAAGAATTATTTTTATATTATTTATTATATATTTATTAACTAATAGTTTCAAAAAAACTTGAAAATGACATATGGTTTTGCAATGTGAAGATTATTACAATGCTTTATGATTTTTATTATAATGTGAAGATTATTAGAATACTTTATGTTATTATTATATATGTATTGTTTAGAATAACAGGTGTTTTAAAAATATATTTATTATTATTACACTTATATATATTAAAATTAAATACAATTATTTTCTTTATAAAATTTCTTAGGAATATTGTAAATTTTTAAAATCAAATGGCAGTATATCTCATTTTCATTTAAAATACAGCAATATAAACGTGTATATATACTTCGATTTAAAATAAAACACAAAATACAAAAACTCTAATTAGGTGTCGTGTCCTACTATAACTTATAATATATATATATATATATATATATATATATATATATATTATTTGCAATTTAAACTGAAAAAGCAACCACTGATATTATAATTTAAAACGGAGGTCTGCTCGTTTTTTTCTTTTTCTTTCTTTTTTGGGGAGTTTCTGCCTATCCATAGTATGACTCCGCCTCTCTGTTTAGTCGATGGATCTATCTGGCGTAGCTCTATTTGGCATGCATGTGTGTTCGGGTATTTGGTCCTCTATGTGGTTCAAATTGGCACGCCAATATGGTGCAAATAAAGTGCGCCAATGGCTACGTGGTTCGGGTATTTGATCCTCTATATGGGTTGGCATGGCTCTGTTTGGTACGGTTGTGCATTTGGGTGTTTAAGTTTCTATGTGATTTAAATCTAAGTCAGATGGATGCTTTGTCGTTTGAGTATATGAGCAGCGATTTCGACTCCAACCCTCTGCCTCGTGTCATTCTAAGTTTGAGACTGACGTTTGTGTCTACCTGAGATCAATCATATCGGTGAACTGATGGACCAGGGTGAACTGAATTGACCAGGGTGAACTGTATTTTTTTATTATTATTTTTTCTCTACTTTAGTCTTCTTAAAATATTTAGATCCCTGTGTAATTCCATTTTGTGATCTTAATCTCTTTTTGCTTATCTCTTCTTGACAATCTTCCATGTTTGGATGGTAACGTTTATTCCTTCGATGAGTTCAATGGAGAAAGGAAGGAAATTGAGCCTTCGATATGATTCAACTTTGAGACAGGTATGTACCGCCTTCCCTTCCTTTTCAATACTTTGAGTGGACAATGCCTCATGTGACGAATCTTCCCTATTGATTAAACTTAATATTTTATTAATAGTGGTTTAACACACTTTTCTGATCAACTCTTCTGTTCCTCTGTTTATTATTTTAACCTCTTACACAATATCTCTCATTAATTTAACCTATTTGTCCTTTTTTAGTTTGCATTTTTACTGCTAATCCTATGTTTATTTATGTAATTTACTCTCTCTTTTTTTAATGATTATCTCAATAGCTTAGACGACCCGCTATATTTAACCAGCATATATTTGCTTACTAAATTATTTTATTTTTCTTCTAATTATGAATTTAAAGGCACACCATTAAGACTGATCTGCCGGACAATTTCTCTTGTCCGAGTGTCGCTTACTTTACAATTTTTTTCCCACCTATGCATCTCATCAACTTACCTTACAATTTTTTTCCAGCTTGCATGACTCATTACTTTAGGTTTACTCCTAATTTTACTCTTTTCTGCAATGGAATTCAATTTCATTTCTTCTACTTATTAGATTTAGTTTTGTAGATTTCAAATCTAATAAAAGGATTGATAATACTAATAATTTTATTTTTTTCCTTAGGGATATGACTAATAATCTCTGAACTGCAATGATATCAAAGCTTCATCCACTGCATGTCAAATAATACATACTGTGGTGGTTTTTGTGTGGAAAGATCAAGTCGTCGTCATAATAGGTTATTATCCGTTCAAGTCGATTTCAAATCCCAGAATACTGTCCCCTCCTTCGACTTTTCCGGTAGATTTAGTATCAATATCTTCCACACAAAAAATCCCAACAAAAGTTCTCCTCCATAATTTTCAAGGCTTATCTATCTCGTTTTTTGATTTGTGCTTTTTAAATTTTAATAATTATCATTATTAGATCTTCACCGTTGATGAAACCTGAGTAAATATTTTGACCAAATATTACTAGTTTGTGGTAATTTCATGTTATTCACCCATTCACACTTAAAACGATTTACTTGATTCCGAAGTTGATTGTGAAAAGAAAAAACATTGAATTGCGATATTATTTTCACTAACATAATCGATGGAGTCGTGAAAATTGAAATCCTACTCTTATATATACATATATATTTCATATCATTTCATTTCATGTGGAATCGTATAAAAGCTTTTTGAATTTTTAAATTAAAGTAAAATACATAAAAATAAATTTAAATTGAATTAAATTTCGTAAAGGGTGTCATATTCATCCTTAAATTATTACCACAAATAAAATGAAAAAAAAATTACTTCCTCCTGAGTTTATACATATAAAAGCAATCTACATCACAAATATTCGTTTCATACTACTATGTGTTAATCGTTCTCAAAAGTATTAATTTGCAGTCAATGAAGTTAGCACGGGACGTGATATTACGATTATGATAATAGAACTATGATTATAACAGGTGTCATATGCTACAATGGTAAATGCATTACAACTCATGGGTTGCACCTAACATTACCTGGATTCTTGAAAACAATGTCAGAGGTTGTTTTTTTTTAAAAGAGTTTCATTGGAATGATTTGCATGATTAATAACATA
This sequence comes from Pinus albicaulis, assembly GCA_034641835.2. Lineage (NCBI taxonomy): Eukaryota > Viridiplantae > Streptophyta > Pinopsida > Pinales > Pinaceae > Pinus > Pinus albicaulis. The sequence continues at coordinate 813,477,221 of CM076569.1, read as the reverse complement.
TCGTTCTTGTTTCTTATGCAATTTATGAATGAATGTTTACGGAAATATTCTTTGTACCCCACTTGGCAATTTACATGCTCCCTCCATGGAGAGGTGTCAACTCCTTTTCTGAATCGACAGTACTGGAGATTATATTGGTGGCAGACTTGCCTTGGATACTCCGTAATCCTCGAGGGTAACTCCGAGTTTCTGCGATCCATCTGAGGGTTTGAGTTGGCGTGCAGATCTTTCTGGACGGGGTTAACATTCACAGCTTCTCTCTTGGGCTCTTGAAACACTAATAGGATTTCCCCTTATCCTCCTGTACTTCTCCTTAGCTGCGCTCTCGTGCTTCATTTCTTCAACCTCTGGCAGGATGATTTACTTCGTCTCTTCATTCGGCTAAGCTCTGGTTACTTTGTTTGTTTTAACTCTGCAGGAGGTTATGGCGCTTCCCTTCCACTTCGTTCATTGGCGAATGTTCAGAGTTTACGGCACTGAACAGGGTTTTCAGGTAAAATTATTATCGTTTTCCTACTCCGAGTAATACTTTGCTTCCTGCTCACCGTAGGGTAATATATCTTCCACGTTGATTTTTGGAGAAGTAACCTTTGTTGATTGTTTTCTCTTACAGAGCCGACGAAAGGAATTCTTCCTATCAAGGTAAACCTTCGTTCTCTTCCATACTTAACTTAGTTATAACAGTTCTTTTCTTTTAAGGACTGTGAGTAAGTTTAATTTTGTAGGTTCTCACCCCGGCAAATGTTCTCTCGAACAGGTTAGTAGATTACGAACCCGTCGATCTATTTGGAGGCATTACTGCTAGCTTACTTTGCGGCAGTCTATAAAAGCTTTACTTACTGTTACCAGGTACCTGGCCCTTCAATGTAAAATGTGACCAGGCTTGTTATGGTCTTTTGCTTCACTCCTTGGATGATGATCTCTCCTTTATTTTTTTTATGGCATGTTTATACAGCAAAGTGGGCTTTTATCCCCGAACTAGATTTTTGCTGGAATTTTTAATAGCAGTACTTGACATTTTTGGAGAAGTTTCATTTAAGGGTTTTGCCCAGATTTTTAAAAATGTATAAGTCCATAGTTTACCCAGCTCTGTTGAGTCGTATTCCGCTTGACATTTCTTTAAAATTCGGCCTGAGCTCTCACGAATTATGCGATACTATGGATGTTATGTTTTTCTTTGTTCTGGAACGAACTCTTATTTTTTTTTATTAAAATCTCTCAGTTTATACAAAACTTATCATGTTATGGGTTGTTCTTGTTATTGCGTCAATTAATGTTCTGGTTGCCTATATCTATTGTTTGGCTACCAGCCATACTTTCTTTTTAGTAACAAAAATATAATGTTGTAAGGGTTGTTTCTATAGTAAATCTTAGCTTTTGTTTCCTCTGCTATATTCTTAAGAAGGAAATAAATTTTTGTGCCAAGTTTTACTAGTTTGGTTTCCATACCATCGTTCTTTTCCCGAGTTAAAAATCTTAGTTTTTCTATCCTACAATACCAAGATCGATTATTTTCTTTTCCTGTTACGGTGTCCGGACCACCACATGACATTGTCCGTGTTTTGCTTGTTATTCTTGGCTACGAACGATGTATTTTGTTTCGGGGTTCTTTCCCTGAACTGAAATCAACTGTTCAACTAACACGTTAATACCCTACTAGGTTCAATATTTATTGCAGAGAGTTAAAGAGCATTCTTCTTTGAACATTATTATATTACTATCAAGAATTGTAATAAATATTATCCTACGTCACATACAGCAATCATCGTAAAAGATTGTGTTTAATATTTCGTATCCCATTATACTTTTCTGTTATTTTCATCTGCTATACAATCTCAACATTCTCTGTTATCTTTCATACTACATAAAGAGTTACAGGTTAGGGTTAGATTTAATGCTGGGTTATTCAAACCCCATATAACAACAAGAAAGAACAGTGCTACACCTAGATTCCACTATTCTGTTTCTAGTATTCGCATACCGTTCCATCATTATAATAATCATTATTTTTCACAATTACAAAACAGTGGACAACCTTCCAATCAATATTAAAATATTCAAATTCTCACTGTAATACTTATCTGAATCAAACAGTTTCCAAGCCGTGGTCCTCCCAACCATTCAAGGGAGGCTATTACGTCCTCCACTTGCCCCCTAGCTCCAGAATCTGGATAGTGCCATGGGTTAATAGTGGATTCCTCTGCTATGAACTTTGGATGGCCAATCTAGTCACACTCAGATATTCTGGCTTTACAAGGGTTGTTGTGAGTTATTTTCAAATTGTCATAACCATCTCTAGAAAATACTCCCCTTTACCACCTACACAGAACCCCTACTCCTTCCCTGGGATCCAGCTTTATCCTCAGAGGAGTAGGTAACTGTTTTTCCAACTGTTCCCAACCACCTCCTATTCTTGGAAACATTTTTACCATCAGCTTAAAATATTTTCTTTCCATTAATTAGTTTCTCCTAATTTAATATTTCAGCAAAATAATTTGTTTTATAAACAGTACGAATTTAAGTCTTTCTTGCGAGAAAATAAAATAAACAAATTGTCTTTAACTAGTTAACACTAGTTAACTTTAATGAGGCTGGCACAACTTCCCCCCTGGAAGTAACACCGTCCTCGGTGTTTCAGCCCAGCTCTGCAACGAGCTTCGGGTAAGCTTCCCGTATGAACTTCTCATCCTCCCAAGTAGCTTCATCTGGTTCGAAGTGCTTCCATTGCACTTTTACTTGGATGAATACTCATTTGCAGAGTTCGAATTCTCTTCAGTCAAGTATGTGTTGTGGCTCGACCAGAAACTCTCCGTCTGGTTCTACCTAAAAACAAAATGTTTTCAAGTCAGTACTCATCAAATCATTCAGAAGTTTAAGTTAGGATTTTATTTCTATCCTACCTGAATATTTTGCCAATGAATCACATGTTTTTCATCATGAACATATTGCTTCAGTAAAGACACATGGAACACATTGTGAACTTGAATGTGGCTGGGTAAAGCCAACCGATAAGCCACTAGTCCCACCCTTTCCAATACTTGGAAAGTTCCACAGTATCTGGGAGATAATTTAGCGCAAGAGTTCCACCTCAAGGTACTCCTCTTGGGTTTAATTCTTATGTAAACATGATCTCCTACTGCGAACTCACGATAAGACCTTTTCTTATCTGCATAAATATTTTTCCAGTCTTGAGCATCCTTTAGGTTTTGTCTTATTCTTTTTACTTCCACTTCCATTTCTGCCAACATCTCAGATCCCAACAATAACTTAGTCTTAGGACTGCTCCAATTTATAGGTGTATGACATTGCCTACCATACAATGCCTCGAAGGGACTCATTTTTAAGGATTCCTGGTACCCGTTGTTATAAGAAAACTCAACTAGGTGCAAATAATCATCCCACTTGGCTGGCTGCTACATCACATACATGTGCAACATGTCTTCCAGTATTTGGTTTACTCGCTTTGTTTGCCCATCAGTCTGTGGGTGATAGGAGGTGCTAAAATGTATTTGTGTTCCCAGTCTGGAAAACAAGGTTTTCCAAAATGTAGATGTGAGCTTAACATCCCAGTCTGAAATCACAGTCTTAAGTATGCCATGCAACCTAAAAATTTCCTTCATAAATATATCTGCAATTTGTACTGTCTTGTATGTTGACTGTACAGGTATAGAATGTGTTGATTTTCATGATCTTTCTACCACTACCATGATCGAGTCATGCTGTATTTTTGTTCGTGGCAACCCCATGATGAAATCTAGGGAGATAACCTCCCATTTCCACTCAGGTATAGGTATGGGCTGCAATAATCCAGCAGGGTGCTAGTGCTCCACCTTTACCTGTTAACATTCGAAACATTTGCTCAAATATTCAGCTATATCTTTACGCATGCCCAGCCAATAATATACCTTTCTTATTGCATTAAGAATTTTATGATATCCTAGATGACCAACGTAATTGCTGCGATGGAATTCATTCAGTATTAACTCTTTCATAGTTATACGATTAGGCACGTATATTATTCCACAGAAAGTCAACACCTGATCCTCATTCTTTCCATACTTAGATGTCTTGCCTTGCTTCCTATCTTCTTCAATTTGTTGCCATAGGAATTTGTATTCCAAATCTTTCTGTGCCTCTTCCTTTCATTGTTCCAAAAATTGGCTTTCTAACTAATTTCAATATAATGCATAAATTCCATGTACTTTTCTACTCAAACGCATCAGCTACTCGATTTTCTTTTCCCTTCACATGTTGTATATGCATATAAAATTCACTTAGAAAATCATTCCATCTTGCTTGTCTAGAATTTAAATCTTCTTGCTTAAAGTAATTAGTTAAGTTGTTATGGTGTGTTTTAAGTACAAACATATTACCCAGCAGGTAATTTCTCCACACCCGGAGAGCATGTCCCACTGCTGTCAGCTCCAAATCATAAGTGGAATATTTCTATTCATGATCCCTTAGTTTTCTAGACTCATATGCCACCACTTTTTCTTCCTGGGTCAATACAGCTTCAACACCCTCTTTACTTGCATCAGTACAAACCTCATAATATTAATCAGGGTCAGCTACCCTTAAAACTGGTGCTTTTGTCAAAAGTTGCTTCAATTTTTCAAAGCTATTTTGACACTCACTTGTCCATTTGAAAAGTTTTCCCTTCTTCTGCAAAGATGTAATAGGAAAAGCAATTTTAGAAAATCCTTCTATAAATCTTCTATCATAACCTGCTAATCCCATAAATGACTAATATCGGCCACGTTTTGGGGTACTTGCCATTCCATGATAGTTTTGATCTTTTCTGGATCAACAATGATTCCTTCAGCTGATATAACATGTCCCAGATATTGGATTTCTGTTTTTAAAAAATTGCATTTATTGAACTTGGCGTAAAGCTGATGCTTTCTTAACATCTCCAAAACTATCCTCAAATGTTCATTGTGTTCCTCCTCACTTTTAGAATATACCAATATGTCATCTATGAAGATAAGTACAAAGTTATCCATAGATTGATGAAAGCTTCCATGCATCAATCTCATAAAAGTTGCTGGTGCATTCGTCAATCCAAAGGGTAGCACCATAAATTCATAATGCCCATAGCAGGTACGAAATGTTGTCTTAGAAATATCTTCATCTTTAATCAGAATCTGATGATATCCAGATCTTAAGTCTATTTTAGAGAACACCTTAGCCCCTCTTACTTGATCGAATAAATCATCGATTCTTGGTAAGGGGTATTTATTCTTAACAATTAGCTTATTAAGCTACCTGTAATCTATGCACATACGTAATGTCCCATCCTTCTTTTTAACAAAAATGACTGGTGCTCCCCATGGAAACACACTTGGGCGAATATAACCCTTGTCTAGCAGCTCTTGCAGCTGCATTTTCAGTTTTGTTAATTCTGGCACACTCATTCTATATGGAGCTCTCAACACCGGGGAGGCTCCTGGCAACAATTCTATGGTGAAGTCAGTATCCCTTTTAGGCAGCAAACCAGGAATGTTTTCTAGAAATACATCCAGAAATTCCTATACTACTGGAATCTCTTCCATCATTGGTGCCTTTTCCTTGGAGTCTGCATACCCCACCTAAATTTCATACAGCTGACATCCTTTTCTAATGCATTTACCCATTTTAGATGTTGTAATTGGTCATAGTTGTACCATATTTTTAATTCCTTGAATCTCTTTCCATGTGCCATCCTGCATTCTATAATGAATGACCTTTTCCTTGTAGTCCACTAAGGTCCAATTTCTTTCCAACCAGTCCATACCCAATAACAAAGCATAAGATCCCAATGGTAAGATATTTAAATCTACTTGTAACTGATGTCCTGCCACCTCCAATGTACAATCAGGAATTTTTGCAGTTACTTTTCATTTTGCTCCGATAGCTAGCTATACTAACCAGGAATTCTCAAATTTATGTTCCTTCATTTTACACATTTCCACTAACTTGGGACTTATATAACTCAAACTTGCTCCAGGATCTACCAAAATTGAAACAGGTTTAGTTAGTAAAGTACCTTCTAGTTCAATCATGGTGGGCTGAAAATCAGCCTGCTGATCTTCCAAGGTTGCATTGATACGTGGTATGTTATGCACCACGTCCCCCACCGTAGATGCTTCCTGCAGATTTGTCACAGTTTCATTTTTGTTTCGCTGTGGACAATTTTTATAGTAATGAGCCTCCCCACAGCCCCAGCGCTGTAAAGGAGGTCTAGTATTTTGTCCTTGTTTTGGCTTACTAGATGCTTCTATGGGTTTCTCTTCCACCGGCGATTTGGTTCTTTGATGGTTTCTACCAAATTTCTTGCTAATAGAATTTCGTGCAGAGCCTTTAAAATTGCCACTTTTACTGCTTTTAGGATTGGAATTATTTTTCATTTTTTTCTTTGGCTGCCAGCTTTTTCCTCCTTCACCCTTGGCCTTGGACTGTTGATAGCACATTTGTGCTTTATGAATGGCTTCATCCATAGTCTAATGGTTAACAAATTCTATTTGTTCCCTCATATAAGTAGGTAGACTACTCAGGAACCTCTACACTTTGGCCTTTTCCTCTCCGAGATACAGAACATAACATAGCAGGGAAGTGAATTTAGTGACATAATCGTCCATGGTCACCTGTCCCAACTATAAATCATGAAATTCCTTAGCCTTGTCATCATAAAACCTTTCTGTCAAATACTTATCTTTAAATTACTGCTGAAAGAACTCCCAAGTAATGTCTTGTTCATCAATGTTGCGTAAATTTTTCACTTCTTCCCACCATAGAGTGGCCTTTTCCCCTAACTGGTATATAGCCAATCGGGCCTTCAAATTGCTACTACACTCATATACCTAAAAGTACTTATTGATATTAATTAACCAGGCTTCAGCCACCTCCTCTGCCTCACCATCAAAAGTTGGTCGTTTAATTTTGCGAAATTCCCCTTGCAATTCCACTTTCTGTCTTTTGTTGTCTTGCTGGTCAGACAAGTTGCCCCACTCCGCCTCATTGTAATTCTTGTTTTTTATTTTCTAGCAGCTCTGCCTGTAGTATTATTTCTGGTTTGCTGGTCTTCTTGTTCTGCTGATAATTCTTTTTCAGCACTTGGATGCTCCATCCCCTGATTCTTTTTGTCAGATAAACTCTTTAAAATTTTCTCCTGATCCTGCAACAGTCGCTCATTATCCTTCCTGAGCCTTAACATTTCTTCTTATAGTTGTTGCACCGTGTTCAGCGAAAAACCAGCTTGGTGCTGCTGTTTTTCAAGTAATTGACTGGTCTTCTAGTGTTGTTCTACACTTAACTGTGATGTTGTTTCTCTTCTCATTGTCACCTGCTCTCTCTTCTCTCTCTCTCTCTCTGTGCACTATTCATATACACAACTTCACTGTTAGTAGACCCTCAAGGTCCAGCGTAGCAACCTTGCTCTGATACCACTTGTCATATTCATCCTTAAATTATTACCACAAATAAAAAAAAAATTACTTCTTCCTGAGTTTATACATATAAAAGAAATCTACATCACAAATATTCGTTTCAAACTACTATGTGTTAATCGTTCCCAAAGGTATTAATTTGCAATCAATGAAGTTAGCATGGGATGTGATATTACGATTATGATAATACTACTATGGTTATAACAGGTTTCATATGCTAAAATGGTAAATGCATTACAACTCATGTGTTGCACCTAACATTACCTGGATTCTTGAAAACAATGTCAGAGGTTGTTTTTTTTTAAAAGAGTTTCATTAGAATTATTTGCATGTTTAATAGTGTATCATTCTTGTTTCATATGCAATTTATGAATGAATGTTTACGAAGATATTCTCCGTACCCCACTTGGCAATTTGCACGCTCCCTCCGTGGAGAGGTGTGAACCCCTTTTATGAATCGACAGTACTGGAGATTATATTGGCGAGAGACTTGCCTCGGATACTCCGTAATCCTCGAGGGTGACTCTGAGTTTCTGTGATCCATCTGAGGGTCTGAGTTGGCGCGCAAATATTTCTTGACGGGGTTAACAATCACAGCTTCTCTCTCGGGCTCTTGAAACCCTAATAGGTTTTCCCCTTATCCTCCTGTACTTCTCCTTAGCTGCGCTCTCGTGTTTCATTTCTTCAACCTCTCGCAGGATGATTTACTTCGTCGCTTCATTCGGATAAGTTACGGTCACTTTGTTTTAACTCTCCAGGAGGTTATGGTGCTTCCCTTCCACTTCGTTCATCGGCGGATGCTCAGAGATTATGGCACTTAACAGGGTTTTCAAGTAAAATTATTATCGTTTTCCTACTCCGAGTAATACTTTGCTTCCTACTTACCCCAGGGTAATATATCTTCTACGTTGATAAGTAACCTCCGTTGACTATTTTCTCTTCCAGAACTGATGAAAGGAATTCTTCCTGTCAAGGTAAACCTTCGTTCTCTTCCATACTTAACTTATTTATAACTGTTCTTTTTCTTTTAAGGACTGTGAGTAAGTTTAATTTTCTGGGTTCTCACCCTGGAAAATGTTCTCTTGAACACGTTAGTAGATTACAAACCCATCGGTCTATCTGGAGGCATTACTGCTAGCTTACTTTGTGGTAGGCTATAAAAGCTCGACTAACAGCTTTACTTACTGTTACCAGGTACCTGAACCTTCAATGTAAAATGTGACCAGGCTTGTTATGGTCTTTCGCTTCACTCCTTGGATGATGATCTCTCCTTTATTTTTTTTATGGCGATGTTTATATAGCAAAGAGGGTTTTTATCCCCGAACTAGATTTTTGCTGGAATTTTTAATAGTAGTACTTGACATTTTTGGAGAAGTTTCATTTAAGGGTTTTGCCCAGATTTTTAAAAATGTATAAGTCCACAGTTTACCTAGCTTTGTTGAGTCGTATTCCGCTTGAAATTTCTTTACAATTCGGGCTGAGCCCTCACGAATTATGCAATACTATGGATGTTATGTTTTTCTTTGTTCTGGAACAAACTCTTATTTTTTTTAATTAAAATCTCTCTACAAAACTTATCATGTTATGGATTGTTCTTGTTACTGCGTCGATTAATGTTCTGGTTGCCTATATCTATTGTTTGGCTACCACACATACTTTCTTTTTAGTAACAAAAATATAATGTTGTAAGGGTTGTTTCTATAGTAAATACTAGCTTTTGTTTCCTCTGCTATATTCTTAAGAAGAAAAGAAATTTTTGTCTCAAGTTTTACTGGTTCGGTTTCCATACCATCGTTCTTTTCCCGAGTTAAAAATCTTAATTTTTCTATTATGTAATACCAAGATCGATTATTTTCTTTTCCTGTTATGGTGTCCAGACCACCACATGACATTTTCCATGTTTTGCCTAGTATTCTCGGCTATGAACGATGTATTTTGTTTCGGAGTTCTTTCCCTGAACTGAAATCATCTGTTCAACTAGCACGTTAATACCCTACTAGGTTCAGTATTTATTGCAGAGAGTTAAAGAGAATTCTTCTTTGAACATTATTATATTACTGTCAAGAATTGTAATAAATATTATCCTGCGTCACATACAACAATCATCGTAAAAGATTGTGTTTAATATTTCGTATTCCCATTATACTTTTTTGCTATTTTCATATGCTATACAATCTCAACATTCTTTGTTATCTTTCATACTACATAAAGAGTTACAGGTTAGGGTTATATTTATTACTGGGTTATTCAAACCCCATATAACAACAAGAAATAACAGTGCTACACCTAGATTCCACTATTTTGTTTATAGTATTCACATACCATTACATCATTATAATAATCATTATTTTTCACAATTACAAAACAGTGGACAACCTTCCAATAAATATTAACATATTCAAATTCTCAATGTAATACTTATCTGAATCAAACAGTTTCCAAGCTGTGGTCCTCCCAACCATTCAAGGGAGGCTATTATGTCCTCCACTTGCCCCCTAGCTCCAGAATCTAGACGGTGCCACGGGTTAACAGTGGATTCCTTTGCTGTGACCTCTGGATGGCCAATCCAGTCACACTCAGATATTCTGGCTTTACAAGGGTTGTTGTGAGTTATTTTCAATTGGTCATAGCCATCTCTAGAAAATACTCCCCTTTACCACCTACACAGAACCCCTACTCCTCCCCTGGGATCTATCTTTATCCTTAGAGGAGTAGGTAACTGTTTTTCCAATTGTTCCCAACCACCTCCTATTCTTGGAAACATTTTTACCATCAACTTAAAAGATTTTCTTTCCATTAATTAGTTTCTCCTAATTTAATATTTCAACAAAATAATTTTTTTTATAAACAATACGAATTTAAGTCTTTCTTTCCAGAAAATAAAATAAACAAATTGTCTTTAACTAGTTAACACTAGTTAACTTTAATGAGGCTGTCACAAAGGGAAAATTATATTAAATTTGGATAATTCTTATTTTATGTTCGTTTATGTTACTATCAACAAAATTATTGGAGATTCAACTTGCTTGTCAAGCTAGCTCCAATTCACATGAAATTTTGAAGTATAGAGAATTATGTATGCTATTAATTTTATTTATGTCTTGCTCGAGATGGGAGCACTTACGTTTTAGAGGTATTGTAGTTAGATGTTTGTACATTTTTAATTTATTTTTATAAATTGGTAACACTCATGCATGTCATTAAGATATATTTTTATGTTTTTTTTTATTGATTATTAACTATGTAATTTATTTTTGGTATGTGTAGATGCACATTTATAATATGTTTGTATTATACAATTAAAACTCTTTGTGAGTTCATTTTATTTCTTTCTATTCTCTATTGTAATTATAAGATTTTTAATCTAACTAGAACAATAGATATGAAATTTTATATTTCACATTGGAATATACAATTTACTAAAATTAAATATTATTATATTATATCTTTGGATAACATTATGATTTTAAGTAGCAAATATAGTAAGCTAGGCTAAAGTAGAGAAGTTAGTTTAAGCTAGATTCAGATAGAATCAGCTAGAGTAGCATAGGCTGGAGTGGGCTAGGGATGGGCATGGTAAGGTAGCATAGATTAGGCTAGAGTAGGAAATTCTACGCTAGGATACGGTAGTGTACACCACGGTAATGTATGTAAGAGTAGGCTAGGTTACAATAGTGTAGGGTAGGTTAGTGTTAGGCTAGGATAAACTAGGATATACTTGAGTAGGAAAGACTAGAATAAGGAATAACTAGTTAGGCAAGAGTAGGCTAGGTTAGGATAATCTAGGTAGAGCTATGATAGACTAGACTAAAGTAGAGTAGGCTATAAATGGTGAGGGTAGTGTAAGCTAGGGTAGACTAGGGTAGGATATGGTACATTATGGAAGGCTAGTTTAAGGTAGGGTAGTTTAGGGTAAGGTACGTTAGGATAGATAAGGGTATGTTAGATTATGAAAGGGTCTTGTGGGCTAGGGCCAAATAGTGTAGGCTAAGGAAGGGTAGGCCAAGGTAGGTTACTGTATGGCAAAATATGTTTAATTAGGTTTCAATATAATATTCTAAGGTAGGCTAGGTTTGGCTAGGTTAGGTTCGGCTTCAATAGAATATGTTAGGATAGGATATGTTTGGCTAGCTTAGGTTAGGGTACGAAATAGTAAGGCTAACCTAGAGTAGGAAAGGCTAGTATAGGGTAGGGAAAAGTACGCTAGTCCAAGGTAATGAAGGCTAAGCTAGGCTAAGCTAAAGTAGGGTAGGATAGGTTAACATTGATTATGTTAGGATATGGTAGAGTATTCTATGTTAGAACAAGTAGGGGAGAATAGGGTAGGCTAAGAAAAACTTGCATTGAGAAGAGTAGGCTAGTGTAGAGTAGGCTAAGGTAACCAAGACTAGGGTAGAGTAGGTTTTGTTAGTGTATAGTTACATATGGTAGAGTAGGCTATGATTGGGTAGATTATGATATGCTAGCATGGATTAGGATGGGAAAAGCTAGGATATGGTGCGGTGGAGTACAATATGGTATAGTAAGATAGGTTAGAGTAAGCTAGGGCGGGATAGGGTAAGAAAGGATAATGTTGAGTAGGCTAGGTTGTGGTAGAGTAGTCTAGGCTAGTCAAAGCTACAGTAGATTAGGCTAGCCTAGGAAATACGGGCATAAAAAAGGGTAACATACGGTCTAGTTGGATATGTTAGAGGAAGGTAGATGAGGGTAGGCTACGATAGAGAATACTAGGATATTAAAGGCTAGGGTAGAGTAGGTTAGGTTATGGCATGGTAGTATTCTTTACCATTGAGTAAGTCATCCTATGCTAGGTGATTGTAGGGTGAAATAGGATAAGGTATAACATGGTAGCGTTGAGTAGGCTAGGATAAGGCATACTAAGATAAAATAGATTATGCTAGGGTGAAGTAGGCTAGGATTAGCTAGAGTAGCATAGGCTACATTAAATTAGGCTAGGATAGTTTGTGATAAATTAGGATAAGGTATGCTAGGTTAGGCTCAATTTATGTATGTTTCGGTCGAGTAAGATAGGATCAACTAAGCTATGCTAGAATATGATGTTGTAGATTAGGATAAGGTAGAGAAGCCTAGGATAATCCATAGTAGGATAGGATACATGAACTCACACTAGGCTAGTACATGCTAAATTAGGATACAGTGGGATACTATACATTAACCTATGTAGGACATGATAAGATAGAGTTGGATATGGTATGATAGGTTAGGGTGTAGTAATATGTGCTAGGTAAGGCTATGTTAGAGTATATTAGGCTAGGGTATAGTGTGATGGTACAATAGGCTAAGGTAGGGTAGAGTGGCCTAGGGTGTGGTAGAGAAATCTATAGTAGCATTGATTAGGTTAGGTTGGTGTATGTCATGGTAACTTCATTTAGGTTAGTATTGGTTGGGCTTGGTTATACTAGGGTAGATTAGGGTAAGCTAGGCTAGGTTGTGATAGACAAGGTTAGGATATGGTAGAGTAAGCTAGAGTAGATTAGGCGAGGGTAAACTAGAAATATTCTAGACTATATTAGCTTAGGCTAGATTAATCTATGGTAAATTAGGATAGATTAAGATAAGATAGAGTACCATGTAGTTTAGGCTAACGTTCAGTGGGATAATATAAAGAATATTAGGTCCCTATATTACTAGTGTATTCCTTCATTATTGTTAGTGTAGCCCCTTATTGTTATTGTTGTACCCTTGTATTCCCCATATTGTTATTATTGTGCCCCATAAAACCCCACTATTGTTATTTTTGTGCCCTTACATTATTATTGTTATGTCGGCAAGGATTATATTGTGACTCATAAAGCTCACTCCATACATGTTAAATTCACATGAAATTTTTGATGTTAGAGAAATTGGTATGCTATTATTATTATGTATCTCTTGCTTGAGATGAGAGCACTTAAGTTTTAGAGGTATTGTAGGTAGATGTTTGTGCATTCTTTTATTTATTTTTTAAAATTTAATTACCCTCATTCATGTTATTCAAATACATTTTTATGTTTTTTTATTGATAAATATGTATTTATTATATTTTTTCCATATAATTCCAATCTTTTAATTTATTATTTTTACTGTAAAACCAATATTATTTTTTCTATCACTTTATTTTCTAAACATTACTTTTATTTTGTCATATATTTGTCTCTTTATTTTTGTTTTTATATAATTCAATGTAGAGAAAATTTTATGTGATAATTTTGAAACACTTTAAAAAATAATTTATTATTATAATAAACTTTATTTTAAATGTTTATGATATTAATGCATATAAATTTGTATCAGATGAGTTTGAATTTTATCAAATTTATTTTTATATTGATTAATAATTATGTAATTTCTCTTAAGTGTGTAGATGCACATTTATAATATGTTTGTATTATGCTTTTGTCAAAATTCTTTGTTACTTTATTTTCTTTTCTCGTATATTTTATCACAATTATATAATTTTTAATTTAAATAGAATAATAGATATGTGATTTTTTTGTTTCGCATTAAAATATATAATTTAATAACATTATATATTATTATATTATATATTTAGATAACACTATGATTTTAAGTAGAAAACAAAGTTCGCTAAGTTAGAGTAGAGAAGCTAGTTTAATTTAAATTGGGATAGAATAAGCATCCGTTAGAGCTGGTTAGGGATGACCATGGTAAGGTATCGTATATTAACTTACATTAGGAAATGCTAGGCTAGGATAGGCCAATGTACACTATATGTTAGAGTAGGATAGGTTACAATAGTGTAGGATATGTTAGTGTAGGGTAAAGTATCCAAGGGTACGGTAGTGTAGGATAAGGTATGCTAGAATAAGATAACCTACGATAGAGTTGAGTAGGATAAACTAGAAGAAGGAAGAATTAGTTAGGCAAGAGTAGCCTAGGCTAAGATAAGAACTATGATAGACTAGAGTAGACTATAAATGACAAGGTAGTGTAGGCTAGGCTATAAGCATATATTTCATTTCATGTAAAATCATATTATTTTTTTCTTAGTTTTTAAATTAAAATAAAATATATAAAAATAATTTTATATTAAATTAAATTTGGGAAAATACATTGAATTTGCATGATTCCTATTTTATTTTATGTTCGTCTATGTTACAAGTAATAAAATTATTACAGATTCAGATTGCTTATAGAGCTCGCTCCATACACGTTAAATTCACATGAATTTTTTAATTTTAGAGAAATCTGTATGTTATTATTATTATTATGTATGTCTTGCTCGAGATGGGAGCACTTACGTTTTAGGTATTGTAGGTAGATGTTTGTCCATTTTTTTTATTTATTTTTATAGATTTAGATACACTAATTCATGTTATTAAGATAATTTTTCTGTTTTTATTCATAAATATGTATTTATTATTTTTTTTTCCATGTAATTTTAGTGTTCTTAATTTCTTATTTTTATTGTAAAACAAATATTTTTTTTTTATCAGATTATTTTCTAAACATTGCTTTTTCTTTTGTCATATATTTGTCTTTTTATTTTTTCTTTTATGTAATTTAATGTAGAGAAAATTTTACGGGATAATTTTGAAATACTGTAAAAATAATTTATTATTATAATAACTTTTATTTTATTTCTTTGTATCTTCTAAAAATTATATAATTTTTAATTTAAATAGAATAATAGATATGTGATTCTTTATTTCATATAAAAATATATAATTTAGTAACATTATATATTATTATATTATATATTTGCATAACATTATGATTTTAAGTAGAGAAAAGAGTTGGCTAAGGTAGAGTAGAGAAGCTAGTTTAAGTTAAATTTGGACAGAATAAGTAACACTAGCGTAGGCTAGAGTAGGATAGGGATGGGCATGGTAAGGTATCATATATTAAGCTACATTAGGAAATTCTAGGCTAGGATAGGCTAGTGTACACTATGGTAATGTATGTTAGAGTATGATAGGTTAAAATATTGTAGGATATGTTAGTGTAGGGTAAAGTATCCAAGGGTATGGTAGAGTAGAATAAGGTATGCTAGGATAAGATAACCTAGGATAGAGTTGAGTAGGATGGACTAGAAGAAGGAAGAACTAGTTAGGCAAGAGTCTAGGATAATCTATGATAGAGTAGACTACAGTATAGTAGGTTAGAGTAGGCTATAAATGGGAAGGGTAGTGTAAGCTAGGGTAGATGAGGGTAGGATATTGAAGGGTAGGCTAAAATAGGGTTTAAGTGAGTAGGCTATGGTACATTATGGAAGTCTAGTGTAAGGTAGGGTAGTGTAGTATAAGGTATGGTTGGATAGAGTAGGGTCGGCTAGATTATGATAAGGTCCAGTTGGCTAGGGTAGGATAGTGTAGGCTAAGGAAGGGTATGCCAATATAGGTTACGGTATGACATTATATGCTAGGTTAGCTTTCAATACAATATTCTAGGGTAGGATAGGTTTGGCTAGGTTAGGTTAGGCTTCAATATAATAGGGTAGGATAGGCTAGATTTTGATAGGTTAGGTTAGGGTACAAAATAGTAAGTCTACCCAGAGTAAGCAAGGCTAGTCTAGGGTAAGGAAAAGTAGGCTAGTTGAAGGTAGTGAATGCTAGGGTAGGCTAGGATAGGTTACCATTGATTACATTAGGATATGGTACAATATTCTAGGCTAGAAAAAGTAAGGGAGAATAAGGGTAGGGTAGGAAGGACTTGCGTGGAGAATAGTAGAATAGCCTATAATAGGCTAGCGTAGAGTGGACTTACATAAGAAAGAATAGGGTAGAAATTTTTTTTTTAGTGTATAGTTGAATATGGCATAGAAGGTTATTATTGGGTAGAGTAGGCTATGCTAGAATGGATTAGGGTAGGAGAAGCTAGGCTATGGTGGGGTGGAGTAGGATATGGTATAATAAGATAGGTTATAGTAAGTTAGGGTAGCATAGGGTAGGCAAGAATAATGTTGAGTAGTTCAAGTTGTGGTAGTGTATTCTAGGCTAGAAAAAGATACAATAGAGTAGCGTAGCCTAGGGAAGACCACCATAAAGAAGGCTAGGATAGGGTCTAGTAGGATATGCTAGAGGATGGTAGACTAGGGTAGGAAAGGCTAGGATCAACCAATCTATGCTAGAATAAGATGGTGTAGATTAGGATAAGGTAGAGAATACTGGGATAATCTATAGAAAGATAGGCTACATTATCTCCCACTAGGCTAGTACATGTTAAATTAGGATACTACGAGATGTGATAAATTAACCTATGTAGGACATGATAGGATAAATTTGGATATGTTATGGTATGCTAGTGTGGAGTAATATATGCGAGGTAAGGCTATGTTAGAGTATTTTATGCTAGGGTATAGCTTTATATGGTACAATGGGCTTACATAGGGTAGAGTGGCCTATGGCGTGGTATAACAGTCTAAGGTAGCATTGAGTAGGCTAGGTTGGTGTATGTTATGGTTACTTAAATTAAGTTAGTATTGGTTTGGATTCATTATGCTAGGGTAGATTAGGGTAAGATATGTTAGGTTATGATAAACTACGTTGGAATAGGGTAGAGTAAGCTAGAGTAGATTCAACTAGGGTAAAGTAGATTAGGATAAACTATATTATCTTACACTATATTAATATGTGGGAAATTAGAATAGAGTAAGATCAAACAAATTATCATGGTTTAGGCTAAGGTTGAGTGGGCTAAGCTAGAGAAGGCTATGCTAGAGTGAAGGATAAGAGATCAAGGAGAAAACCCTAGTGAAGGAAACAAGAATAGTTTTAATCATTTTTATCTCACACGTACAACATTTTGGAGTAGTTGTAGGGGTTGAAATTTCTAAAGTAACTGTAGGTATGAAATTTTGTTGCACGGAGGGCTGAAATTCCGAGTTTGGTATAGTACAAGAAGAGTTTGTATTTAGTTTACTTTGTTTGAATTTTACCTAATTGGAAGGTATATTTCAACGGATGACTTGGGGTTGAGGTGGACCCAGTCTAGGGTTTGGGTATTGATTATCTTATTTGAAGAAAATTATGTAAGAAGAGAATATTTATTTTGCATTTACCCCTTGGAGGGGTTTTCCCTTGGATTGGAGCCCAATCTTTGTTTCCATTTTCTTTACGATTTTTTTATTGATAGTTATTTTATCGAAAAGATATAAGAGCAAAACATAACAAGATAAATAAAGTTCAAAAAAAAATATGATAGTTAAGGAAAATTTTAATTAATAGCTTCCACATTGCATTTTAAAAAATGGTATCAGAGCTAAGGTCAATAAGATGGAAACTACAAGGATCATACTTTGGAAAAAATAAGGGCTTGGTAAGGGAAGTTTCTTGCAAAAACTGACATCAAAACCTCATCAAAGGAAATCCCGAAGAGCAATATTACAAGAAGTCTGTTAATATCTCTTGAAGGGAGATCTATAAAAGAGGCTCATTGGATGATATCCTTGAAGAAAGGAAGCATAAAATCATATTCGTATCATTTCATCATTCCTTGAAACTACTGAAGTATCTTTGAAGATCTTGAAACCCTCAAGATAGTTGGAGACATCATCAGAGAAGGAAGAATATTTATTAACAAGTAAGTCTCATATTATTACTATATGTTTGAATCTAGAGGACACATGATTTCTTTTGACAAGGAAATAGATAGGCTCATTTTCTCATCAAATTTCCTAACATAGAGGAAAGGAGCTGACCTAGAGCTTATAGATCTTGAAGCAATGGAATATGTTCTTAGTGAAGTCACTGTACCTAGAAAACAAAGAACTCAAGAACTAGAAAATTACAAGAAAGGATAAGTAACGGTACAAAGGACCATTGTTAAATCCATTAAGGATCCTTTTGTTCCATTTGTTATAAATTTTAAAGATCCTAAAGCTCGGTATGAAAAACTAGTGAATTTGTAATTTGTAGGTACCTCAGGACAATTTATTTGATAAATAAACAACATAAAATGAATAAATCAAAGTATGAGGATGTGGGATCCTTTCTAATGAAGATCTATTAATTAAGATATCACTTGCAAGGGCTTGGCGAAAAAATTTATGATTCATAAATGACCATCTTTGTAGTAAATTCATTGCCACCTGAATGTAGCATCTTTGCAACAAGCATCTACTCCAAGAAAAAATCCATCTCATTTTGATGAGTTATGGGCTCAATGTTTGTTGAAGGAAGCTAGGATTAACGAAAAGGATAATATCAGATCAAATGAATAGTATAAAGTTTTAATTGCAAGTACAAATAAGCATAATAAGGCAAGGCTTGATAAGTCCAAGAAGAAGCTAGATATGTCCTAGGATCAATTCCTTAATTCCAATAAATATGGACATTTTAAGAGGGATTGTCGAAACCAATGAAAAATTAAAATGAAAGAAAATAAGTGAGGCCCACATAGCTAAATAAATGGGAGAATATGAGAGTAATTCAAACAAAGAATATGTAAAAGATATTTACTATTGAAGAAGGCATCCTCTCAAACATGTTTCTTGTGAATTTTATCTTTCCTTTAGGATGGTATGCATTGATATTTACTTTAGAAGATTTTTTTATTTTTGAATAACATCATATATATAACAAAATGAAAGTGATGTGCAAGAAAGATTGCTTGGATCCTGTCATAAAGGAAGAGTACGACTCCATTATACCCTCAAAGGAAGAAATCTCAATGCAATGAGATGAAAAAGGAAATGGGGAGTTATGCAGCTATAAAAAAAAGTAGTCGATACTCTTATGGAAATAAGATATAAGGCTCGTGGTGTTGAATTTTAAAATTTAAAGGAAGTCTATAATATACTCTATGTTAGAGAGGGAAAAAAGGAGTCTCCTTGAATAGGACTAAGGATCTATTATCTATTAATTGGAGAGAATGTGGATATCATGTCTAGCTTAGGCACAGTGATGCTGGAAATAACATGTGAATTATCTTATTCATTTACCTTGCACTTGAAAAAAGACTAACATCTATAATAAGTGAATGTTGTGAAGACAGAATGGCGGAGGATTGGATCGAAATCTTTGGTTTCCTTGATGATGGACAATGTAATTAAGGAAAGGTTCCAACACTTTTTGAGGATGAGACAAGTATCCAAGATAACAATGGTTGAAGAGGGCCAATATTCCTTGAGGATTCAGTATTGAAAATCCAAGATAAGAATAGTACTAAGTAAACATACATTTTGAAGATTCGAATGGGGTATGTTTCTTATAGAGGTAGTGTGGTATCAGGCATAAATCCTTTCTCATAATCCTATAGAATGCAGGTGAGCTTATGTAGTTAGGCCTCAAGGGTAGTGTTTGTAATAATGTGGATGATCGTAGTTGGCTTATCAATCTGAATCTTCTTATGCAAACTCTTTAGTTTGAGAATGATGTTGTATTAGTTGTAAAATTATGAATACCTCCTAGTTAAGAGGTAGTGTTGGAATGTAACTAGTTTTGATCTTCATAAATTTTGTTGTACTCATTTCAATATGTATCTTATGTAACAAAAAAAAAGAAGAATGAAATGTTAGTATTTTAAAACACGGGTTTCATGCTCATTATTGATGGTATTCTTGGTAAAATATTTTTCTTTATGCTTCTAGGGTTTCTTAGGTCATACGATTTATTATCAAGAGTCATGTGAGTCAACATCATGTTTATAAAACCCTTTCAGGAAAATTCTAATTAGAAAACATAAATTATTTTGAGTCTAGAAGGTGCTGGAAATCGCCTAAACACAATTCAATTGTTGCAGAGACAAGTTGGAAAAAAGAGGGGCTATTTAACCTCTTGGAAAGGATATACATATCGACATATTTAACCTCATTTGGAACCTCATCATCTCAATCTTGATATACTACAACGAGGACGAAAAAGGAGATAAAGGGATAATAGATCAAAGAGAAAACTGCAACGAAGGAAGCTAGACTCATTCTGGGCATATTTCTCTCACACCTGTGAGTTACTGTAGTAGTTGGAGGGGTTCAAATTTCTGAAGTAACTGCATGTTAAAAAATTTGTTGTGTAGAGGGGTGAAATTACGAGTTTCGTGTAGTACAAGAATAGTTTGTCTCTAGTTGGCTAGGTATAACTTTGACCTAACTAGAATGTCTCTTTGAAGGGATGACATGTTGTTGAAGTGGACCTAATCTAGTTTCTAGGTCTTCATTGTCTCATTTGAAACATATTCTCTAAGAAGAGAAGAGTTTTCATGGGTTTTACCCTTTGAGGGGTTTTTTCCTTGTCTTGAAACCTAATCTATGTGTTCATGGCATTTACTTTTTTTATCTTGACATTTTTTAAATGGAAATATCTAATAATGAAACAAAAGAAGATAAATAAATTTCATCAGAAAATATTAAGGCTAATGAAAATTGGAATTAATAACTTCCACATTGTATTTTCCAATAGGAGAGCCTCAATGCTACACACAAGAAAAAAAACTAAGGTCAGTGCAAACCATTCAAAACATTTTATTATTGATTTTTCCTTTTTTATCAATTTATTTTTGCAAGATTTAAATCAATTTATTAATGTTTCAAGAGGCCTTCTACAACTAGGTATGGGGAGATACAACTAGGTATGGGGAGATATGTCGCCTTTAGGTGTAATGTAAGAGATATTTTATGTAAACATTATTTAATTTCGTCTCCATTATAATTAACTAAAAAAATAACCCAATTTAATCTCAACTTAAACACAAAAAGGCAACGTAAAAATAAATATAAAACGTAAAATCAATCTCTTAAATCACTCAATCATTAAAATTTTCCATCGATACAAATAATTGTGAACAAAGGAGGTCAAAAGTATTTGTAGGAACTTAATATTATGCACAAACTAAGGTAACTGAATTTTTTTTTTCTTTGGTCGATCTAAAAGGTTAATTTATATTTTCATGGAATACAGTTTAAAAATTTATTCTTAACGACTAGGAAAGTGAGAGCATTCAAAATATATGCCCATTGAAACTTTATTTCCACTAGGATGACTATCCTTACATACCAAAATGGTGACAAAAAACTACCAACAAGTTCTGAATAATATTTCATGCAGGTGGTTGTGTAGGGGGCGGAGGAGGCACCACTAATTGGTTCGCTCTCTCCGCCGTATGAAATTATATATGCTAAACTCGAGCCTCCAACGCATGAAACAGTTTGTTCCTTTATCGGTGGCTTCGACGAATGCTAGTAATCTATTCTAAGATTTAATTCTAACTAAATTTTAAATCTTCCATATAGTTGACAAACTCATTCGTTTCCTCGTATCAGTGCTTCGAGAGGATTTCCAGGTTGGCCTAGATGCCTCTAAATTATTTTGGAATTGAGTCCAAAGTGGCTGGAAAGACAATGCAACTAGGGGAGCGAACCTGTTCTTGGGAAACTTTCGCTGCTGATTTTGCACTCTTTGAATTTGTTGACGATTGGTTATGGTTCCTTGCGCAGTGGCCCAACTTCCTCTACTTCCCTCCACCTCTGCGAGGTTCTTCCCATTGGTGAAGCACGACGGTAGGCGTGCTACTATTTCGTAACTGAAACACAAATATTAACCAGAACTCGATGGGTTTACCACCCCCATAATCATAGACAAAAAAATATCAATCCAAACAAAAAGTTGAGGGTGGGCACACCTCATAGTTGTAGACCGTACATAACTCCTTCTCACCCATAGACTTGATTTTACTTTAATAATTCTCCCAGACACGACAACCGAAGATGGAAGGACACTTCGTAACCAACCCTCCCGAACTCAGACATACTCCACGGGATTACCAGGATAAATACAAAATTAGAAGGGTTGTAGTCTCCGAGATAACTTCCTTAGTTCACAAACCAATAGAACAATGCACAGAAGGAACAAGAAATACCCAGAATACAGTTAATTTATATTTTCATGGAATACAGTTTAAAAAATTATTCTTAACGACTAGGAAAGTGAGAGTATTCAAAATATATGCCCATTGAAACATTATTTCCACTAGGATGACTATCCTTACATACCAGAATGGTGACAAAAATCTCCAAGACTATCCCCCTCGAATGCCTCTGTCCCCAAATTAACAAGACCAAAGAAAAATACAATAACAAGTTCAACCCACCTATTCGAGTAACATACATTAACGAAAGACCACGACCTTGAAATGACGACCAAATACCACCAGAATCATTCCATATTCAATGGGAAGGTTTCACAATTAAACCATAACTAGAAGACTGAGAGTACCTTAAACACCGAAGGCACCAGTTCGACTAGGAATTTCCTTCACGGATCAAAGCCATAGATTCCACCAACACATTCACATATTATATTTGGTTCTCTAGGGTATTAGATAAATTCTTGTGAGCCATCTAAGATGCTACCAGTTTCATCGAGGACTGCAGCTACTCATCTATCGCTTTTCCAGTTTTGAGGTTGGTTTTCTTCTCCACGGTCGAGCACAGTTACCACCCTACACTATTTGTTCATCTATTGCACCACCTCAATCTTCCTAGAAGCGCAAGGGACATAATAAACAATATTGTCACATTAAGAAAGATCAAAGGATGGTTAACCCATCCCAAGCAACCGTAATGTATATAAAGTGTGCATGTTGTATGCCGAAGGGGAATCACCCGAGTCTAGTTGGCCATCCAATTGATCGCCCCCACTAGGGGAGGTAAGTGAAAACCTTGAGTAACATTGGAGAGTCTCCATATCAATTTTCCTACAACTTGTGAATTTATTATACTTAAAACCATATACCTTATCAAATTTAGTTAAAAACAAAAAAAACACTGAAAAAAATTATTTTGCCTCATCCTAAGATTCAAGAGCATTCGCTTTCCACTTCAAAATTGATTGTTTCATACTTTGTAATCAATTGTTGTAAACAATTTTATATGAATACTTTATTATAAAGTTAGTAAATCTATAAATAAATTTAGATTACAAAAACTATTAATTGAATTAATCTATTTTCTATTATGATTGTCATGCAACACATTTCTTTCCATCAAGATTATCCTTAAAAGCTATTAATATATATATATATATATATATATATATATATATATATATATATATATAAACTTATTTTTATTCCAATTATGTCATAAGATTTCAAAGTACACTAAATTTAAAGCTATAATATATGTTCTTTAGTTTCTCCTCCAACAAAAAATTTTAGCAACTTCAAACCGTATTTATAGCAAATATTTTTTAAAAGGATTGATCCAGCCGGATATTGGTTGCCACATGCCTATTCCACCTAGTGAGTTTCATCAGTTTTCTTACTTACTATTTTTAGCATTTTTTTGGGTACTGAGCTTCCGGATCCATTTTGAGGCCATAAGTAGTGTTTTTTGGTCATGATTTCTCTAGTGATTTGAACCAAATTGCAACACCAATTGCATTCCTTGAAGAGATCTTTCCAACGAGGTATCATACATGCCAAGTGAAGATAATATGACCAAGTTACAACCACTAACCCCAACGAGGCCCATAAACTCTTGGTGTTACATCTTGTGATCCAAATTTATGCAAGAACACAATAAAATACAGAAATACACATAAAAGTAGAGATGTAGCCGAAATAAAACTTCATTTCATTAAGAACAAATAAATGAAATATGCTCACTGAGAGAATGGAAATAAACTCGCTAGGGCATTGGTAGTTTATCTCTAAGAAGAGATGTGGTGGCTACAGGTCTCTTAACTGTGTTACAATGAGGCTCTAGGGCATTTTTATTATTGACAAACAATGGATAACCCTAAACATCCAAAAACCTAACCCTAGAAGATGAAGTGCCAAAACTATGGGCCCCGTTTGGGTAAATTGGTACATCAATCATCTTGGGGACGTAACTTTGGTGTACGATCTTCATTTGACACACACAATACCTTGTTAGAAAGATCTATCTGAGGGCTACAAATTTTGATGTGAGAAACATCAAAGGAAATTCCATGTTGCTCCCAGTTTTTCTAAAAGAATTGTTTAGGGCCTCAAAACGGCTCTGAAAGTTCAAGACCTGAAAAACTGCTAAAAATACTAAATTGTGCTACAATTAAGGAAACTAAAAAACTAAAAGAAAAAATGGTGGGGCCCTAAGTGGAGTAGCTAGGTGGCCACCAATATCCACCTGGATCACCTTAGGTTAGGGTTCTTGTTGTTTAGGGTTTTATGTTATTGTTCAATAACAAAAAAGGTCACTAAGCCTCATTGTAACAAAATTAAGAGGCCTGTAGCCACCACATCTCTTCTCGGAGATAAGATACCATAGCTTGAGCTCGTTTGCTTTCCATTTTGTTTGTAAGTATTTTTTAGTATTTGATATTAATGAAATGAAGTGTTATTCATGCTACATCTCTAAATTTATGCTTATTTATGTATTTTATTGCATTCTTGCATAAGTTTGGATAATTTATATCAGAGTGATCTGCTCTATCTTGATATTTGTTTTCATTTCCCCAACATGATCGGGGTATAAGGAGTTAGGGATCAAGTTGGTTGAAACTTTGGAAGATAAACCTCACAAACCCCAAAAACCTCCCAAGGAAGAAGAAAATAAAGATGAGGGAGCAGGAGATCGTACCAAAATATTGCTCGAAGAGGCCCTCAAGAAACAAAAGAATGCAATGACAAATAAATTTGCCCAAATTCTTCAACAACTACCCATCTACGACGCATCTTCATCCAATGACCACTCTGGAGGCGACACTCCTTTCAACGTACAAGTAAACTTTTACATTCCCATATTTGAGGGCCAAGTAGATGCAGACGTTGTAGATAGATGGTTGAATTTGCTAGAAGGGTATTTTTCAGTTCATGATTTCTCCAATCAAGAAAATATTACCTTTGTGCTCCTCAAATATTCCCCCCATGTCAAATATTGGTGGGAAATAACATAGGGATGAGGAAGAACCATCACTTTTTTCATCTGCACACACATGGAATTTGTCCCGGGACAACATCAAGGAAAAATATTACCTTGTGGGGAGATATGAGGACAATTACATCAATTAGAACACGTTGTGACACCGAAGGGATCAAGATGTGCATGAGGGATCAAGTTCGATATTAAAGATTCAGAGAAACACTTGGTGCTCAAGTAGCGAAGTTATTTGAAAAGATAAATTTAGAAGGAAATAGAGTTCCTCAACATTACCTCACTTAGAATGACATATCAATATGCTTCCAAGATCAAGAAAAATTTTAAGCAAAGGAAGCGAGACTTTGGATCCACAAATCCGAAGATAGAAAAAGGCACCCACAAACAAAAAAACAAGGGGAAAAGCCAAAGCAGTGCCACTTACGAAAACCTATTGAAGCAGCAAGAAAATAACAACACCACAAAGCTATAAAAGGACCCAAGGAAGTGGTTTCAATTCCATAAAAGCTCAACTCAAAACACAAGTGAGATTCTGGCCAAACAGTCGTTGGTAGTGGAGCTTAAGGCATCCAAATCATATGCATGTTCTAATTTTGAGATATAACCAAACAAGAGGAATGACAAAGGGAAGAAAATAATTCATGCGGAACCCAGTGCCAATGTTTCCACCACCAAGATCTAGAAGGAGGAACCCAAAGATCCAGAGGAGGGAGAGTGCCACTTCGATTCCCATATGTGGGTGAAACGTTCTCCACTATAATTCATTTTCGATAGCAGAAGCTAAAATAACCTCATTTCAACAAAGGTCGTAAAGTGGCTCGGCTACCGACCATACCACACCCGCAACCATATATCGTCAATGGCTTTACCATGGAAGAGATCTTTGCATCAGCTAGCAATGCCACCTTCCCTACAACATAAAGCCTGTCACGAATAAGGTATTGTGTGATATTGGTCCTATTGAAGTTTTTATGTATTATGAGGCCAACCACACTTGTGGAGGAGACATGTTGTGTATGATTCTAGGCCATGTTATGTTGTTATTACTTTGGGAAATAAGTTTTACAAGATACTTGAGGTAGTACCAACTTCCACCATCTCTTTGATTACTGCAAAGAAATGCAGTAAGATTATTTCCCAAATTAGAGAATTTGTTTTCATTATGATTTGCCCATATGGAAAGAATAATATTATGGCCACAACCTCCAAATAAGCCTCCCATGCACGACAACAATAGATGGAAAATTTTGTGGAAGAATAAAAGGACATTTTCTCCTCACTCACATGGGTTCCTCTACACTGTCATGTACAGCCATTAGGGGAATTTTGAGGTCTAAAATGGGCCTCCTAAGGAAATAATAAAATAATAGCTAAACCAATAAAATAATATTTATGAATTTTCAATTCACTTTTTGCACCACAATCTATGTAACCATAGTTAAATTCAGTTCAAAAATTGTACCAAAATAAAATTAATAAAAAAATTGTATTGATCTGACTATAAATAAGAATGAGTTTTTCAAGAAAAAGTCATTATGATTGAACAACTAATGCATTTGTTCTTTGTACTTAAATAAATTAAAATAAAATATAAATATAAATTTATAAATTCTTAATTATTATATGTTATTAATTAAAATTTATATTATTTAAATTGTATAATAACATGTAATTAATATACTATATAAAAATAATATAATATAATATAATAAATTTATAGGGATATGCATTGTTTCTTTCAAGAAATATGAAATGACAATAATATATTTTTATTCAAAAAGTGTGAAATGACATTTATTATGAGTAATTTAATTTGACTTTAAAATTACTTAGAGCACTACCATGGCTAACCATGAGTTTTTATCCACCATTGAGAATGTGACAAGTAAGTAGCTTTAACTCAATCAATTCCACCTCAACCATTAGGGATGATGTCATCCCCTAAAATTTGATTGGTTCTCATAAAGTGAATTTTGATTGTAAATTTTCCTTAGGAAGCCCATTTTAGACCTCAAAATTCCCCTAATGACTCCATTGATTGGGCCCCAGGTGTGTCAATTCCTAAAGGGTCGATCTATCAATGCTTTTTTCTGGAAAATGATGAAATCAAGAGACAGATCTAAGAGTTATTGCAGAAAGGGCATACCAAGCCAAGCCCCTCATCTTGTGGGAGTCTGATTGTGCTTGTACAGAAGAAGGATGATGCCTGGAGACTTTTTATTGATTTTCAGGAGCTGAACAAGGTCACAGTTTGGAGTATATATCCAATCCCACAGATCGATTACCCCTTGGACCAGCTCGGGGGGGCCAAATATTTTAGAAATATTGACTTGAAGTTTGGGTATCATCAGGTACCAAGGAGGGCCTCTTCGAATGGCCAATCATACCTTTCGATCTGACAAATTCTCCTGAAACCTTCATGTGACTGATGGATGACTTCTTGCATCCATGAACCAAATCATTTGTGGTGGTGTACTTGGATGGCATCATGATGTTCAACTAGACTTGTGAAGAGCACCTCCACCACATTTGAAAGGTCCTCCAAACATTGCTACAACACAAGTTGTGTGCCAATTTGGAGAAGTGCACTTTTGGCAAGACCCAAGTTCAGTATATGGGATACATTATTGATGAGAAGGGGGTGCATGTGGATCCAATCGAGATCCAAGCCATTGAGGATTGGCTAGCGCCGATTACTTTAGCAGACCTCTGTAGCTTTCTGGGTGTTTCCAATTTCTACCGCGGGTTCATGTTGGAATTCTCTCATATCATTTGGCCCTTGAGTGAAGTCACGAGGGGAGTGAAAGAAAATTTCTTTTGGTTTAAATTGAAACAGAAGGCGTTCGTAGAGTTGAAACATCGCCTCTGCTATGCACTAGTTCTCACATTACCAGACTTGCAACAACCATTTGAGATCGAGATAGATGCCTATGACTATGTTATTGGGGCAGTTCTTACTCAATAGGGGAATCCAGTAGCATATAGCAGTGAGACACTTTTGAAATAGTCTGGAAGTAGACCACTTATGAAAAATATATGTATTCTTTTATGCAATCTTGTCGACAATGGAAAAATTAATTTTTGTGGAAGGAAACACTCATCCACACAAACCACTAACCCCCACAGTTCAAACAGACAAAAGGAAAGTTGTAGAACGATCACCATCAAAAGTGGTCCACATAACTACAACACTTTCACTTGAACATTGGTGCAAGAAAGGAAACACTAATAATGTTGCATACTGCCTCATCTGACCACCAATCTTGGTGCTAACCACCATGCTCAACTCTTATGGGAATGAGACTTCTGATTGGATGCGTCTCTGCAGAAACCATCCAGAATTTCACCACACATACAAGATGCTCTTGGAAGGTAAGAAAGTTCCAAATTTTCACCTCAAAGATGTACCTCTCTATCACCGAGGACACCTTAAGCGAGCATGCCAATATGTTTTTTGAAGTGCACTACACTCAGGTGGTTGGGCATTTCGGGGTCTCGAAAACAGTGGCAATATTGTAAAAGTATTTATATTGGCCGAAATTTTGACATGATGTCGAGTAGTACATCATATTCTGAATTTCCTAAGCCATTTCCAAACCCACCATCAAGAATCAAGGTCTCTATACTCCTCTACCTACCACTAGTCAACCTTTGGAATCGATCTCCATGGATTTAATGTTGGACCTTCCTTCTACTAAGCGTGGCAACGATTGTGTTTTTATGGTCGTCGATAGATTCTAGAAGATGCCCAATATGGCGCCCTGGAAGAAGAATATCATAGTAGAATCCAGTGCTAAACAATTATTTGAACGAGTGTGGGTACACTTTGGGATCCCATAGTCTATCATCTCAAATCAGGACAATAGGTTCTTCAGTACATTTTTTTCTAGTCTCTATTCGATGCTGGACACCAAGCTTACCAAGTCCGCAACTTTCCATCCCCAACCTGATGGAAAAATAAAGGTTGTCAACAAGATGATCATACACATCCTATGCATGTAAAATTTAAAGAATCCAAACACATGGGATGAGAGCCTCCCCTATGTACAACACATCTATAATTGGGCTCTCCATAGCTTAACTAGCCTCAACCCATTTTAGGCGGGCTTGGGATTCTAGCCACTATGTTCCATTTGCAGCTACTAAGGAAGGTTTGGCTCATGTCTAGTCTGAAGCTAACAAGACAAACAACTTCATTTACCATATTCAACACATAAACCAATAGATTCATGTCATATTGGATAGAGCTAATTCTAAGTACAAGTAGTGACATGATCAACATCAGGTACCACGCAACTTCCAGGTGGGCAACAAAGTTTCGTTAGATTTGGAGAAGGAGCACCTCTCCAGACCCCACCACAAGCTACACCCACTCTGATATGGTCCATATACAATCACCAAGGCTATGGGAGACAATAATTTTGAGCTTAAAATTCCCCTATTCCTAGGCCTGCACCTAGTGTTCAACATGGATTGCCTCCGACCATACTTTCTGCCATTACTAGAAACATACGACATTGTAGAACAACTCACCTTGATAGATTTAAATCATGGCTGCATGGAACATTCTACAACCGATCAGATCATGGAAACACAACTTAAAAGCACTCGCTAGCAGAAGATCCAATTGTACCGGGTTGTCAAAGTTGGCCAAATCCTTCACCAGGGAAAATGGTTCACCAAGGACGAGGTTCAATAGAAATTTCCCCACCTCATGGAGACTCTGTGTGTAATGGGGACCATTTATTTGTAAGGGGGAAGGAATGATCCATGTGGATATTGGTGGCCACCGTCCTATTCCAACTAATCAGTTTCATCAGTTTTCTTATTTACTATTTTTAGTAGTTTTTAGTTCTTGATCTTCCAGAGCAATTTTTGATTTGAGAGACTCATTTATATTTTCATGGAATGAAGTTTAAAAAATGATTATTAACAACTAGGAAAGTCATATTATTCAAAATATATAGCCATATAAACTTTATTTCCACTAGGATGACTATCCTTACGTACCAAAATGGTGACAAAAAAATACCAACAAGTTCGTAAATAATATTTCACAGAGGTGGTTGTGCAAGGAGTGAAGGAGGCACCACTAAGAGGTATGCTCTCTCCTACATATGAAACTCTATATGCTAAACTAGAGCCTCCAATGCATGAAACCTTTCATTCATTCATCGGTGGCTTCGACATATGCTAGTAAGTTATTCTAAGATCTCATTCTGACTAAATTTGATATCTTCCATATAGGTGACAAATTCATTATTGTCCTCATATGAGTGCTTCTAGAGGATGTCCACGTTGACCTAGATGCCTCTAAATTATTTTGGAGTTGAATCAAGAGTGGCTCAAAAGACCACGCAACTAGAGCAGCAACCCTCCTCTTGCGAAACTTCCCCCGCTTATTCACACTCTTTGAATTTGTTGATGATTGACTATGGTTCCTTGTGGGGTGCCCCAACTACCTCTGTGAGGTTTGCACTAGTGGTAATGTGTGACGGTAGGTGTGTTAATATTTTGTAACTGAAACATAAATATTAACCATAACTCCATGTGTTTACCACCCACACACCTATAGATAGAAAAATATCAAGCCAAACAACAAGGTGAGGGTGGGAACACCTCATGTTTGTAGACCGTACATAACTCCTTGTCACCCACAGACTTTATTTTACCTAAATAATTCTCCTAGACATGAAAAATAAAGATGGAAGGACACTTCGCAACAAGACCTCCTAAAATCAGATAGACTTCATAGGATTACCAGGCTAAACACAAAGCGAGAAAGGTATCATTCTTAAAGAAAACTTGGTTAGGTCCCAAAACAATATAATAATGCATAGAAGGCACATGAAATACCCAGACTAAGATAAGGGACTAATATTCCACGCCACCGAGAAACCAAGATACGAGAACCACCCCTCAAATTCCTATGTCCCTGAACTAAGAAGACCAAATAAAAATACAATAACAAGGTCAAACCACCTAATTGGGTACCAGGCATAACCAAAAACCACGAACCTGAAAGGATGACCAAATACCACCATAAGCATTGCATGTTCAGTGGGAAGGTTTCACAATTACACCATAATGAGAATATTGTGAGTACCGTAAAAACCCAACACACCAGTGTCACTGAGAATCTCCTTCATGTATCAAAGCCATAGGTTCCACTAACACATTCACACCCGATAGTTGGGGTTGTAAAACTAAAAATTTGTTCTCTAGGGTATTAGATAAACACTTGTGAGCCATCTAAGATGCTACCAATTTCATCCAGGACTACATCTACTCATTTATCACTGGTCCAGTGCCGAGGTGTGTTTGCTTCTCTACCCTCTAGCACAGTTACCACCCTACACTATTTTTTCATCTCCTACACCACCTCAATCTTCTCCAGAAGCACAAGCGACATAATAAACAACATTGTCACATAAAGAAGGATCAGAGGATGGTTAACCCATCACTAGCCACCGTAATGTACATATGATATGAGAGATGAAGAGCCTCGACCATGTCTGATATGCCTAGGTTTTGATGAATCTTTTTAAGTATTTATAGCTATTTTATAGATCCACAATGGATGTATGGAGGTTATTTTTATATTTATTCAACTAACCATGGATTAATAATCTATGTTGGTGGCCATTACCCTCTACAGTTTAACTGGATCTTTTCATATGCATGCCTATTCTTTGAGTCATTTGTATTTTGATAATGAGAATTCCTACTTCAGAGACGAGCATCATGGAAAATTTTAGGGGCTATTATTCGCAGGTGGGCTAATTTTCCATGATATTCTCTAAAAAAAGATTCGACAATTTCCATTTTTTATAGAAATGATTCATCCAAATTGTATTATTTAAAATTATTTGACCTTAAAAATCGCCAAAATTATATAGAGAGTTTATATAAAATCATTATAGATTTGAAAATAATTACAAATACATCATTAAACATTTTATAGTTTTCATATTATGGACTAGTGATATTCGCCATGTTTTTAAAGTTCAAGATAATTTTCCATCCTTAAAATTTTCCCTGACGAGCATATGATATTATTATAATTCATTGATTTTTTTATGTTATATTCCCAACCAACTGATACCATTTTTCAATCCCATTGCATGATAAAGTTCTATGTTCATCACACCTTTTATGACTTTATACTTTATGGTGAATTTTTGTATAAATTATTTTGTTAGATTCATGACAATCTATGGAATTCCCTTATACTTCTCCATCTAAAATATAATTTCTATACATATCTAAAGAATATGAAAGAAATACCTTGGAAAGATAAGAATCTTCTGAAAATACCTTTAAAATTACTAACTTTGAAGGGTATTGTTTTATGGATAAGTATGTTTTCCCTAAGTGGGTGGTTCACTTAGAACAAGAGAAAGAAATATGTTTGATCGTTTCCTTAACATGAATAGATAAAGGGAGAGAATAATACTTTTAATTTGTTCCCTTTCCATCGCCTCCCTTAGTTTCTTTCGTTGCTCTCAATCCAGCTTAACTCGGTTGATTGATACTTTCCATGGAAAACAGAAGGTAGAAAACAACATAAAGGAAATACAATCTATTAAAATAAAACAAATTGAATCGACTAAACTCATCAATACACATATAACATCATTGAAACGTGCATTAGGAAAGGAACAAATGTTTTTATTATGAAGTAGAAGGAAGAGTACCACCAGTTCATCGATTCGTTATCACTCATCCAGCTTGAGTCCCATCATCATCATATCCAGCATCAACAATCTAGAAACATTATAGTACATGCACACACCTTCAAGAGTTGATATCCAACTAGCATAACTCTACTTAATAGAAATTCTTGCTCCCTTTTTCACTATGTTTAGTGCTCTATTTATAAGTATATGAAGGTACTTTGAAATAAATGAATCATTGAATGGATTTCCTAAGTATGGATGAAGAGGTTTCCTGGATCATGGGAATAGGAGGATAAGAGGTTTAATGACTTCATGGGTTACAAATTTGATACTATCAGATGAGGTGAGAGATGCAACAACTTCTACAAGTCACTAGAAGTCGAGGATATTCCCAGAATCCAATGAAAAATTCACTCCTAGTCGACCAAAGAACTCCAAACTGGGCCTAGATCCTCTGCAACACAACCTTTCATGCGAGTAGATGCTCTGCAAAGTAGTTGCAACTGTCTAGGGGTGCATTGATGGCTTGTTAGGGCACTTCAACTAGCATCTAAGAAGTGAAAATTTCATGAAGGAATACCGTAAATGTGATGACTGGTTTAGGGCATGTAGCAATTAATTTAGAGTATGATAGATCCTAAAGAATATTGATCTGTGTTTTGGGATGATATCCAAATCGACCTGTAACAGCTGCCCCCTAAAGCATGAAGTCAAAAATGAAATGTTGAATGATTTTCTTTACGATGTGATGAGGAAGGAATAAATAGGTTATCCAAGTGCATATCAATGGCCACCCACCTATTCGATTTGGGCCCACACCATCAATTCTTGTAGCTTTTCACTTTCAACACAACTTACTATTTTTAGCAGGTTATCAGTTCCTGAACTTTTGGAGCCGTTTTGAGGCCCTAATGAGCCACGTGGATATTGGTGATCACCCACCTATTCCATTTGGACCCACACCATCAGTTCTTTTAGTTTTTTTAGTTTCTGCACAACTTACTATTTTTAGCAGTTTTTCAGGTCCTAAACTTCTGGAGCTATTTTGAGGCTGTAAATGACATTTTTTTGGCATCGTTTCTCTAGAAAATAATATTCCCCATCAGCAGTTTTATTCCTCGGATAGATCTTTCTAATTATGTATCATGTGCGTCAAACAGAGATAGGATGCCAAAGTTACAAGCCCGGGAAATTGAAACACCAATTTACCCAAATAGGGTCCATAGTTTTGGCTGTTCATCTCCTACGGTTAGGGTTTTGGATTGTTTCTCAACAATAAACAGGCCGTTGAGCCTCATTGTAACAAAATTTAGAGGCATGTAGCCACCACATCTCTTCTTAGAGATAAGCTACCAATGCCCTAGCTATTTTATTTCCATTTGTTTGTAAGCATATTTATGTTATTTGATATTCATGAAATGAAGCATTATTTCTGCTGCATCTTTGTGTTTATATATATTTCTATATTTTATTATGTTCCTACGTAAATCTAGATCAGTGGAATCAGAGTGGTTTTCTCTTTCTCTATTTTTCTTTGCATGTCCCCAACGCGGTCAGGATATAAGGAGTTAGGGCTCGATCTAGTTGAACCCTTGAAAGGTCACCCTCGCAAACCCCGACGACCTCTCATGGTAGAAGAAAATAAAGACGAGCGAGTAGGAGATCCTATCAAAATATTTCTCGACGAGGCACAAAATAACGCGATGATGGATAAATTTGCTCAAATCCTTCAACGGTTTCCCACCTATGGTGCATCTACATCCAACAGCCACTCTGGTGGCCCCACTCCCTTCAAGGTGTAGGTAAACTTTGACATTCCTATATTTGAAGGCCAGATATTTGCGAACACTGTAGATATATGGTTGAATTTGCTGGAAGGATATTTCTCGGTCCATGATTTCTTCGACTGAGAAAAGATTATCTTTTCACTCCTCAAAGCCGCCCCCCATGTCAAAGATTTGTGGGAAACCTACTGTGAGAAAAAGGACAGGACAAAACCCTCTCTGTTCTTAGCCGTACCCACTTGGAATCCATTCTGAGATGGCATCAAGGAATAATGTTACCCCATGGGGAGCTATGAGGACAAGTACATCCAATGGACCACACTGCGATAGTAAAGGAATAAAGATGTGCACGAACCGATGAATTTGTTCCATACACTATGCATAAAGATGGATATTAAAGATTAAAAGAGACATTTGGTGCTTAAGTACCGCAGCTGTCTGCAGAGACACATTGAGGAGGAAATGGATTTCCTTGACATTAAATCGCTTGGAACGACATATCTCTATGCCGCCAAGATCGAGCAGAAATTTAAGAAGAAGAAGCGAGACTTTGGATCTGTGAATCTGAAGCTAGGGAAAGGTGCCCCTAAACCGCAGAACAAGGGGTAAGGCTAAAGTGCGGTGACTCAGAACAACAAAAAAAATCAAATTAAGGACACGGGGAAGTGGTGTTAATTTCATAATAGCCCCACTCATAGCACAAACGAGTGTCAGGCCAAATAGTCATTGGAGGCTGAAATAAAGGCACCCAAATTAGATGCATGTTCTAATCCTGAGTAAGAACTAGACAAAGGAAATTACAAAGGGAAGTAGATCATTGATGCGGATCCCAATGCCATTGTTTCCACCACCAAGATCTAGAGGGAGGATCTCAAGGATCCAGAGGAGGGGGAGCGCCTCTTCCATTCGTAGATGTGGGTGAATGGTTATCCACTGCAATTCCTTGTCCATAGCGGAAGCCATAAGAACCTCATTTCAGCAGAGGTTGTGAAGTAGATCGGCCTACCGACCATAGAACACTCGTATTCATATATCATCGGGTGTCTTCACCCAGGGAGAGATCTATTTGTTTGCCAGCAATGCCCCCTTCAGTAGAGTATCAAGCCATTCACGGATGACGTAGTGTGTGATGTTGCTCCTCTTGATGTATTTGATGTATTATTGGGCCAACTATACTTATGGAGGTGACATACTGTGTATAAGTCTAGGTCTCGTGTTGTTATTATTACTTTAGGAAATAACTTGTACAAGATACCAAAGGTAGTACCGCCTCCTGTTATCTCTTTGACTACTCCAAAACAATGTAGTAAGATTGTTTCCAAAACTAGGAATTTTTTTTCCTTACAAATTTCTCATAGGGAAAGAAGAATATTGTGGCCAAAACCTTGAAATAGGGCTCCCCTACAAGGCTACAACAGATGGACAAAGTCATGGAGGAATACATGAACATTTTATCCTCATTCACAAAGGTTCCTTTGCATTATCAGGACAAGCACTCCATTGATCTAACCCCCAATGTACCCCCGCTTGATGTTGCCTTACCTCATACAAATACACAGACATAATCCACACATGTACTGTATAAGGTTGATAAAGAAACAAAATTTACTAAATGGATCTAGCATGTCTGCCCACAGGTCCATGACATCTTCGACAAATCTAATACCCAGTTCAACACAATTTGCCTCATCTCATGGAGGATCTCAACGCAATGGGGACCATTTCTTCCTAAGGAGGGAGGAATGATCTAGGTGGATATCGGTGGCCACCCACCTATTCCCTTTGGGTCCGCATCATCAATTCTTGCAGCTTTTCACTTGCATCACAACTTACTATTTTTAGCAAGTTGTCGGTTCCTAAACTTTCGGAGCCGTTTGGAGGCCCTAATGAGCCACATGGATATTGGTGGTCATACACCTATTAAATTTGGACATGCACCATCAGTTCTTTCTGGTTTTTAGTTTCGGCACAACTTACTATTTTTTTGGAATTTTTCAGGTCCTGAACTTCTGGAGCCATATTGAGGCATCTTTTATCTAGAAAATATGATTCTGTTATGGAATCGATATTAACAGTCAGCGGTTGTAGTCCTTGGATAGATATTTATAATGATGTAACTTGTGTGTCAAACAGAAATAGGATGCCAAAGTTACGACCACGGGAAGTTGAAACACCAATTTACCCAAACGAGGCCCATAGTTTTGGCGCTTCATCTCCTATGGTTAGATTTTTGGATGTTTACGGTTTTTCATTGTTTCTCAACAATAAAGATTCCTTTGAGCCTCATTGTAACACAGTTCAGAGGCATGTAGAAACCACATCTCTTCTAAGAGATAAGCTACTAGTTCCCTAACTATTTTATTTCTATTATGTCTATAAGAATATTTATGTTATTTGATATTAATGAAATGAAGCACTATTTTTTCTACATCTCTGTGTTCATGTATATTTATTTATTTTATTTGGTTCCTGCATAAGTATGGATCGATGGTATTAGAGCAGTTTTCTATTTTTATGTTTTTCTTTGCATGTCCCCAATGCGGTCAAGGTATAAGGAGTTATGGCTTGATCTGGTTGAACCCTTACAAGATCAACCTCGCAAACCCCGATGACCTCCCATGGCATAAGAGAAAGCCGAGGGAGGAGGAGATCCTATCAAAATATTTATTGACGAGGCCCTCGAGAAACAAAGAAATGCGATGATGGATAACTTTTCTTAGATCCTTCAACGGTTGCCCACCTACGGCGCATCTTCATCCAACTGCCACTCTGGAGGTGCCACTCCCTTCAAGGTATAGGTAAACTTTGACATTACTATATTTCAAGGCCAGATAGATTGAGATGTCATATATAGATATTTGAATTTTTTGGAAGGGTATTTATCGGTCCATGATTTCTCGATTGAGAACAGATTATTTTTTCACTCCTCAAAGCTGCCCCCCTGTCAAAGATTGGTGGGAAACCTACTATGAGCTAAAGGACGGGACATAACCCTCTCTATTCTCGGCCTTACCAACTTGGAATTCGTTCCAAGATGGCATCAAGGAACAATATTACCCTCTGGTGATCTATGAGGACAAGTACATCAAATGGACCACGCTACGACAACAAAGGGATCAATATGTGCATGAATTGAGGAATTTGTTCCATACCCTGCGCACAATATTCTATATTAAATATCTAGAGAGAAATTTGGTGCTCAATTACCATAGTTGTCTGCACAGACACATTCAGGAGGAAATATATTTCCTCGACATTACATTTCTTGGCACGACATATCTCTACGCTGCCAAGATTGAACAGAAATTTAAGTAGAAGAAGCGAGACTTTTGATCCACGAATCCGAAGCCATGGAAAGGCGCCCCTGAATTGCAAAACAAGGGGCAAGGACAAAGTGGGGCGACTCAAAACAACACCACAAATCCAAAGAAGTATATGTGAAAGTGGTGTGAATTTCATAATAGCCCCACTCACAGCACAAATGAGTGTCGAGCCAAACTATCATTGGTGAACAAACTAAAGATACCCGAATCAGATGCATGTTTTGATCCTGAGTCAGAATCATACATAGGCAATGACAAAGGGAAGCAGATTGTTGATGTGGATCCCAGTTCCATTATTTCCACCACCAAGATCCAGAGGGACGATCCTGATGATCTAGAGGTGGGGAAGCACCTCTTCCATTTGCAGATGTAGGTGAAGGGTTCCCCACTGCAATTCCTTGTCGATAGCGGAAGCCAAAAGTACCTCATTTCAGTAGAGGTTGTGAAGCAGATCAACCTATCGACCATAGCACACCCTTAGTCATATACCATCGCATGGCTTCACCCAGGGAGAGATCTACGCATTCGCCAGCAGTGCTGCCGTCCATAGAGTATCAAGCCATTCACGGATGAGGTAGTGTGATGTTTCTCCTCTTGATGTAGCTGATGTATTATTGAGTCAACCATACTTATGGAGGTGACATGTTGTTTATGAGTCTAGGATTCATGTTTTTATTATTAATTTGGGAAATAAATTGTACAAGATACCAGAGGTAGTACCGCCTCTTGTCATCTCTTTGACTACTGCAAAACAATGTAGTAAGATTGTTTCTCAAACCACAAAATTTATTTTACTTAAAAATCGCTCACAGGGAGAGAAGAATATTGTGGCCACAACCTCAGAACAAGGCTCCCCTGCAAGGCTGCAGCAGATGGACAAAGTCATGGAGGAATATGGGGACATTTTCTCCTCAGTCACAGAAGTTCCTCTACACTATCAGGACAAGAAATCCATTGATCTAACCCCCGATGCACCACCTCCTGATGTTTCCATACCTCATACAACTACATAGACAGAATCCACACTGTCTTAGATTGATAAAGAAACAAAATTTACTAAACTAATCCAGCATGTCCACCCGCAGGTCCATGATATCTTCAACAAATCTAATACCCAGTTCAATAGAATTTGCCTCATCTCATAGAGGATCTTAACGCAATGGGAACCATTTCTTCCTAAGGAGGGAGGAATGATCAAGGTGGATATCGATGGCCACCCACCTATTCCATTTGGGTCTGCACCATCAATTCTTGCAACATTTCACTTTCGGCACAACTTACTATTTTTAGCAGGTTCTTGGTTTCTAAACTTTCAGAGCCATTTGGAAGCCCTAATGAGCCACATGGATATTGGGGGTCACCCACCTATTCCATTTTGACCCACACCATCCGTTCTTTCATTTTTTCAGTTATGGTACAACTTAATATTTTTAGCCGTTTTTCGGGTCGTGAATTTCTGGAGCCATTTTGAAGCCGTAAACGACTTTTTTGGGCATCGTTTTTCTGGAAAATATGATTCCATTCTAGAATTGATATTCATGATCAGTACTTTTACTCATATATATCTTTCTAACGATGTATCATGTGCGTCAAACGGAGATAGGATGCCAAATTTACAACCCCGGGAAGTTGAAACACCAATTTACCCAAACGGGGCCCATAGTTTTGGCGCTCATCTCCTATGGTTAGGTTTTTGGAGGTTTATGGTTTTGCATTTTTTATCAAAAATAACTAGGCCTTAGAGCCTCATTGTAACACAGTTCAGAGGCATATGTATCCACCACATCTCTTCTCAGAGGTAAGCTACCAGCGCCTTAGCTAATTTATTTCAATTATGTCTGTAAGCATATTTATATTATTTGATATTCATGAAATGAAGCATTATTTCCACTGCATCGCTACATTTATGTATATCTCTCTATTTTATTGTGTTCCTGCATAAATCTGGATCAGTGGAATCATAGCAGTTTTCTCTTTCTCTGTTTTTCTTTGCATGTCTCCAACGCGATCAGGTTATAAGGAGTTAGGGCTCGATCTGGTTGAACCCTTGCAATATCAGCCTCACAAACCCCGACGACCTCCAATGGCGGAAGAAAAGAAGGTCAAGGAAGTAGGATATCATATCAAAACATTGCTCGATGAGGCCCTCGAGAAACAAAGGAATGTGATGATGCATAAATTTTCTCAGATCCTTCAACGATTGCCCACCTATGGCGCATTTGCATCTAATAGCCACTCTGGAGGTGCCACTCCCTTCAAGGTATAGGTAAAATTTGACATTCTTGTATTTGAAGGCCAGATAGATGCAGATGCCATAGATAGATGGTTGAATTTGATAGAAGGGTATTTCTCGGTCCTTGATTTCTCTGACCAATAAAATGTTATTTTTGCACTGCTCAAAGCCTCCCCACATGTCAAAGATTGGTGGGAAACCTAATGTAAGAAAAATGACTGGACAGAATCCTCCCTGTTCTTGGCCGCACCAACTTGGAATTTGTTCTATGATGGCATCAAGGAAAAATATTACCCATGGGGATCTACGAGGACAAGTACATCCAATGGACCATGTTGCAGTAGCAAAGGGATCAAGATGTGCATGAACTAATGAATTTGTTCCATACCTTGTGCATAAAGTTGGGTATTAAATATTCAGAGAGACATTTAGTGCTCAAGTACCACAACTGTCTGCACAGACACATTCAGGAGAAAATGTGGTTCCTCGACATTACATCACTTGGCATGGCATATCGCTATGCCACCAAGATCAAGCAGAAATTTAAGCCGAAGAAGCGAGACTTTGGAACCGTGAATCTAAATCTAGGGAAAGATGCCCCCGAACCATAGAACAAGGGGCAAGTCTAAAGTGGGGTGACTCAGAACAACACCACAAATCCAAATAAGTACACAGGGAAGTGGTGTGAATTTCATAATAGCCCCACTCATAGCACAAATGAGTGTCATACCAAACAGTCGTCGGTGGCTAAACTAAAGGCACCTGAATCAGATGCATTTTTTAATTCTGAGTTAGAACCAGACAAAGGCAATGACAAAGGGAAGCAGATCATTGATGTGGATCCCAATGCCATTTTTCCACCACAAATATCCAAAGGTAGGGTCCTAAGGATCCAAAGGAGGTTGAGTGCCTCTTCCATTCAAAGATGTGGGTGAAGGCTTCTCCACTGCAATTCCTTGTCGATAGTGAAAGAAAAAAGAACCTCATTTTAGAAGAGGTCGTGAAGCGGATCAGCCTACTGACTATAGCACACATGAGTCGTATACCATCGGGTGGCTTCACCCAAGGAGATATCTATGCGTTCATGAGCAGTGTCGCCTTCTGTACAATATCAAGCCATTGATGGATGAGGTAGTGTGTCATGATGGACAAGTCCATTGCTATTTTATTCTTTAACGAGTCTAACGATAGTGAGAAATCGATCCTTTTTAATGTTTAGGGAGTTTGACAAAGGGACTAAAATAAAACTCCACAATTTATTTTTCATATAATAGTCCCTCAGATCCGAAAAAGCATAAAATAATACCTGAGAGAACCTCCTAGCCATGTTTGACTACGGTTTTCATTTTTCATAATCATAATCTATCTCATTTTAGAAAAGGGTTAAAATTATGCTGAGTAGATTTCCTTTCAATTCCTTTAACGTGCTCGAAAGGACAAGCACTCAAAATTCTTTTCATATTTAGAGAGTATGAAAAGAGTTGAAAGAGAACACCAAGAGTTTTCCTTTTTTTAATTTAACAAAGCTCAAAAAAGAGATAAAATTGAACTTTGAATTAATTTTTCATGTTTAACAAAGCTCAAAAAACGAGGATAAAAGTATGCTTTGAATTCCTTTTTTATGTTTAAAAAAGCTCGAAAAAGAGATAAAATTATGCTTTGTGATCAATATCACATTTCAGGATCATGCATGACTAACTCACTATAATCAACTGTAAACCTGCTAAAAGAAACATCAAATGGATTAACAATACCTATTTAACATAGTAAAAATGGGTAAAACCCATAGTCGATTCATTAAATATGCATAAATTAATCAAAAAGACTATTAAATTAAGAAATTATCAAGTCATTTTTACCATTTCACCTTTACCATTTGGATTTTATTGCTCTCGGCCTGTTTTACCCTCGAACTTCAGCAGCTAATTGCAAGATATTCTGTTGATCATTTCTCATGCCGTTCGAACCAGGTATAGGACCTTACCCTCCCATTTATATTGAATGCATTATTTTTAAGTTTCATGAACATTTTTTGGGGTTTTTTGGCCCCTAGGGTAAATATACAATTCACTAGGGCTAGTGCACCATTTAATGTCGAAAAGTGTGTTACAGAGAGGCTGGAAAAAGGCCCAGTTCTTCTAGAACACTTTGTCTCTCACTCAGGGGTGCGTTGGGCATAATTCAGAAAGTTGTACATTTTTTTCCCAAAATCTTCCCAGTTTTTTACATGAAATGGACCCTAACTTTGCCTATGGTTTTATTTCAAACTTTCATCAAATTAGAATGTTGATTACATGGCGAGAAAGAGAACATAAAGAATAGGATATGATTTCCCTAAATCATCCTGGCACTGTGAGAGCCCTCATAGATTTTGGGTTGCTCAATTACTTTCGACTATCAGGAATGAGGCAAAACATGGAAGTATTGCAGCTCTTGTTCCGTAAATGGCACCCGACAATTCAGGTATTTCACATTGGGGACAAAGTGCTCCCAATATTGGTCGATGACATTTACTTTATCATAGGTTTTTCGTGACATGGTGCCCCCATTTCACTTACAGGCTCTGCACGTGGTGGTGAAACTCTGAAGGACTACATTCACTAGTTTTTTCGACCAGGAACTGAGCCTAGTAGAGATGGAAAGATAAATATCAAATATGTGCGTGATATGCCTTTCCACACTCTCCTATTCACTATCGCAAAACTCGCTGGCAGTGTGACACTACATGTCGCGAATAGATCATACATGCAGTATGTGCTTGATTATCTCGAGCAAACTGTGTTCAAATGGACTGAAGCAGTACTCCTTTAGATGAAATAACAACTGACCAAGGTAAAAAGTGGTAAAACCAAAAAATTCAGTTATGGGTCTATTTTGATCACTTTTGTTTTGGAGCGAGTTCCATTTATGCAGCCACAACATGTGACGTTGGGATTAGCTAGTCCTAGAGATCCACAGGTGCATCGATGGGTCGAGTTGATGGCTAGACATGCTAGTAAGTCATCGTTCTCATTTTACACTGCATTCTTCAGTTGGCGCCGAAGACATAATATCTTCATTAAGTAGCATCCACATGCAGGGTTGGATTTTCGTGGAGATCTAGATTTTATTTTATAGCCAGTGCTCAATGGGGTGTTATAGGTAAAATTTTAACCATATTTTTTATTTTTTGGGGCTTTTTACATATCTTTGTGTTTTTTATGTTTCCAAGACTAAACCAATTTTTTTTTATGTTTGCAGATGTAAGTACCGTTCGATCGATGGTTCGTGCACAACAGGCAAGAGAAATAGTAGAGAGGACTTTCGGAAGATAAATCTAACAATATTTGGATTTAGATTAGACTCTTGCTCAGTTGCAATAGCATGTGGAGGGATTGAATTTTTTGATACCAGATGTCCGGATCGAGGAGTTACCTATGAGGCTGTAGCATCATACCAATGGTGTGCCTAGCTGCTGGATGAGGTTGTTGCACATGATAGCCCAATAAGTGACCTACTATCATGAGCATTACTAGGTTTAATTATATTATGATATGTCTGTATACATTTTGAGGTCAGATGAACAGCATGTCTTGGACACAATTTTGTAAAAAAATCGATATAAGTCTATTTTACTTTCAGTTTTTTCCTATGATTATGTGCAATCATATTCAATTTTATGGTGTGAATTGAAAATTGATCTTGACATATGCTGCAAATGTCTATTTAACACATAATTCACAAGTTAATCAACTAGAGTGTTAAAGTTTCTAGAAATATGTTGATATTGAATGTAATCAAAATGTCTTTCCAAAATACGAACTCGAAGGAACATGCGATGAATTTCTTGATTTCAGACAATATAGTTGCTAGTAATCCATAGTACATAAAGTTGTTATTCTAGCCTAATGATGATGCAATGAATGCCAAGTGAAATGGAATCAAAGAGTAGTTCAATCAACTCACTATAATCAGTGATATTGTTCGTCGATCGACTGATACAAATCCCTTGGAAACTTACTAACTCACCACTTCGAGCAAATATTGCCCATGCTGGAGAGGATAAATTCTAAGTACCACGACTAGAACCATCGACATATCAAACAGATGGTTCCAAATATTCTGACATCTACAAAAAATGAAAATCGGATTAATAACTACATGAAAAACTCTAAAAGGAACATTGTTATACACACA
This sequence comes from Pinus albicaulis, assembly GCA_034641835.2. Lineage (NCBI taxonomy): Eukaryota > Viridiplantae > Streptophyta > Pinopsida > Pinales > Pinaceae > Pinus > Pinus albicaulis. Next base: position 813,432,787 of record CM076569.1, on the reverse strand, counting down.
CAATAAAAGCTCAAAATAAAGTGTTTACTACGCAAAATCAGGCATAGTAACGTTTTAAGATACAACCCATTTCAAGGCTACGACAATATAATCCCATCATAATCTATGAACTTGTAGGCACCCTTAGCCAAAATTTTCTTCACAATGTAGGGGTTGTGCCATAATGGTTCAAATTTCCCTATTCCTATATTACCATATTCCTGATCATAAAGCAAGACAAGGTCTCCTTCCGAGAAGGTGCAAGGCTTGACATTGCGGTCATATTGCGCCTTAATTCATCTTTTATGAACTTCATTGGCCAATGTGGATTCACGATGTGTTTCATCTAGATGGATGAGATCTAAAAGACGTTCCTCTTCTACAGAAGTGTTAGGTAGCAAGTCAATTGCGAGTTTCAAGGATGGTATTTTGCATTATATCGATAAGATAGCTTCCGGACCATAAACCAATTGAAAGGGAGTAAATCTTGTCGCATATCTCACTGAGGTATGATATGCCCACAAATCCAATTATAGGATCAAATGCTAGTTTTTTTTATGAACCCCAATCATGCGTTGAAGCATACGCTTAATAATCTTGTTGATAACTTCAACTTGTCCATTAGATTGCGGATAGTAGGGGGTATAACTGTCATGTGAAATTCCTAACTTGGCACTCAACTCATCCATCATGTGACTGTGAAATTTTTTTCCATGATATGTGACTATAGCTTGTGGTATACCAAACCGTGAAACCACATGGTTAAAAAACAACAATGCAGTTGTCTATCACATATTGTTGAATGTAGGCATCACCTCGTCCCACTTGGTAAAATAGTCAATGGCGACAATAATATACCCATGCCCCCGACCGAGTGGGGGTTACATGTCATGAATTCAATGCCCCATTTTGAAAATGGTCAAACATCGATGACAGGATGCATTGGTGTTGGTGGCAAGTTGGTTTTACGATAAAATATTTGGCGAGCATGACAACTTCTAACCGTGATAATATGGTCGTGAAAAATGGTAGGCTAGAAGTAACCAGTGTGGATAATATTCTACGTAGTAGCATAGCCATACAAATGTCCACCGCATGCACCAGAACGGAAATCATTTAGAACTTTTTCGGCTTCCTCATGCGTGAGGCACCTACATAATATCAAATCAACACCACGATGATAAAGTGTATCACCGACGATCAAATAATATTTGGCTTGGTATCAAATACATCGATGTTGCGAGAGATAGGTATTAGGCCGAAAAGTTTGGTTCTAGGGATAGATGATGAAATATCCATACCACAGGTTAGATGACTCAATTAGAAACAAATAGTCATCTATAATTGATGGTTCTGTAGTAGGATCGGTACTACTCGATGGAAGGTCACAAATAAGCTCAAAAGATACCAAATACTTATTTGAATTCAATTTAATGAATTCCAAATAAAACTCCTGCAAAATGACGATCCATTTTAAATATTCCCCCCCCCCCGTGTTAGAATGTATGTCATAATGTTGCAATCTGAAATGAAAATGGTCTTTCAGAGTAGCATATAATGGAGAAATCTTTGTACAGCTTGAACGGCTACCAAAGCAATCTTCTCAATGTAAGTGTACTTAACTTACATATCATTGAGATTACGACTAAAATAATATATTATATGTTCAATCCCATATTCTTCTTGGACTAAAACCATAGTGATGGTTGTATCTGTAGTGGCGAGATATAGGAAATAGTAACTTTGATAATTTGGGGGATAGATTAATGATGCTCGGATCAAGTAATATTCAAGAACACCAAAGGAAGCTTGCACAAACTCATCACAATGGAAGGGTTCCCCCTTTTTAAAGAGTGAAGTAAATCCTTTAGCCATTTCAGAGTAGTTAGGAATGAACCTCCTTAGAAAGTTAGCCTTCCCTTGGAGTCTCTGTAACTGAAATAGATTGGAAGGAGTAGACAAATCAAGAACAACATTGGCCTTTAATGGCTCTAGCTAAATTCCATCTTTCGACACGATGAATCCAAGAAAATGACCAAAACCAACACCAAACACACATTTTTTGTGGATTGATGCGTAATTTATAGTGATGACATCATAAAAAGATCACTCTCAGATGTAGTGGGTGGTTAACCCGTTTCCATGAATGTGCAGGTAAGTCATCTAGATATGGTTGGACTATGTGCTTCATGTCATGAAAATCATAATTCATAACCCTTTGGAATGTGGCCTCATTTTTATTTAAAACAAAAGGGATTTTACGATAGGAAAATGTGCCCTAGAGACAGATAAAATTCTTTTTATATTCATCCTCTGGGCAAATATGAATCTGATTGTAATGAGAGAATCCATCCATGAAAGAGAATATTTCACATCCAGCACATTCATCAATAATTTGGTTGATAAAGGGAGTTTGATACTTGTCTTTTGAACAAGCATAATTAAAATCCCAATAGTCAACACACACTCTAATTTTCCCCTATTTCTTCATCACAGGAACAATGTTAGATACTCAATCAGTAAGCAAAACAAGGTAAATGAATCCAACATGAAAAAAATAAATTGACTTCTTCTTTAATAGAAAAAACTTTATTTGGGTGAATATAAAAAAGGTACTGTCGCACCGGTTTAACATCATTATACATTTTAATATCATGTTCAACAATGCTGGAGTGGATACCTGAAATATCCTCATATGACCAGGAAAATACATCTTAGAATTCACGAAAAAGAGTGTGGTAAGTTTCAAGTGAAAATGGAGAACAGGATGCATCGACATGAATGTTTTCTAAAATATTGGGTTTGGTCGAAATATCAATAGAAATCGTTTCTTCAATATTTGATGGGTTTCACTTGGAATCGAAGGCATGGATAGGAATAAAATTCATCAAGAACTAAATGACAGTAGGGTTATATAGTTTAGATGGATTATCTTCCCTGTAATTTGGAAGATGGGATCCTTGATGTGATGATTCCCATGGTTCTTCTTATGGCATCATGGATTCCATAATTCTCTCATCAGTCAAGAATATGTATGAAAATGGATCAGAATAAGTACCAAAATCTAAAGAACGATCAAGCCAAACGGTCGGCGACAATGGATTTGGATTTGTCTTATAAGCCAAGAAAATTGATTGCTATGCTAGCTCAATTAGACTTAGCAAAATGATGTCTCCGAACCTAACTACTTTAGAATCATTGGGTATCTTCCTTAAGTCATATTAAGTCGAAGATATCATGTTGCAGGTCCCTATATGTGCAATTTTTGCCAATGTCGTAGGTGAAAATAATGAAAAGGTGCCCATCAGGGAAGGATCTTTAATGATTCCTACACCAATGTTCTTAAGAGAAGGTGGGGGTTCGTGAACTAACAGAATGCTTCGAGTTTCCTAGGAACTAGAGGCGAAGAATGAGATTTGATCAATAGTTGTGATACTTCCTTTATGGGGGAATATGATCATATGGAAATAAGTAAATACTACCACAGCCTTAGCATAAACCCATGTTCTTCCAAGTAATATGATGTAGTCGAGGGATCCGCCAATGACTTCAGCTTCAACTGTAACTAATTTCCCCCCTAGTTCTACTTGTAGGTTATTAAGAATTCCACAAGGCTTATATGTATAACCATCAAAAGATTTCAACGACATAGGTGATTGTGACAAAGTCGCTGAACCAAGTGACTTCCAGAAACTGATTGGCATGATACAAGTAGATGTGCCTTCATCAATTATAGTGCAATTAATGAACTGATTGAGGACATGTACTTGAATCAAGAATGCTAATTTTGCTGGTAATTTTGGCACATAGTCCACGTGATTAAAGACTATGAAATTTGAATTTGTCAGATCTATTGCATCGATCGCAGACAACAAATCTTGATTCTCAGAGGGACAATTCTGAAGTACCTCAAGCGTTGGCATAGTAGAAGGTGATTACGCCAAATATTCTACTACATTATAATTTTGAGCTGCACGAGCTCGAGGGTTGAATGTCAATTTGTGAACTACTGCGTTCGACATTTTTATTGTTAGATTTGGAAGGATAAGAGGTAGATCCGAGTTAGATGATGTCGAAGTCGAAGTGGTAGGTTGATCTATTTCCCGACCATTGGATGACGACAACAGATTATTGTAATATTTACTTTGTGTCGACACAAAAACATTAGTTTTGGGCTTCGTAATAGATAGGATAAGCACTTGCGAACTAGAAGCAGAATACATCGCAACCAAATGTGTTTCCAAGTTTGGAAAAGGATTTTTCAACAATGCAGATGAGCTAGAAGTCTTAAGAAGCTTTGGGAATTCCTAGCATTGAGGAAAATCTCGTGTAAAATGCTCCTGATTACATATCAAGCAAGGGTAACAAGGTTTCCAAAAACAGCCGGATGAATGAGACAATTTTTCCTGCTGGGGTGAATTTTATTTCTTCTTGTCTTTCCCCTTCTTCCTATTTCCTGGTTGCTTATCTCTTTTTCCTTTGTCATATGAAAAGGCATGGATTTCGGAAGAAGATGCAGGATCATATGTAATAGAATTTTTATGTGAAAAAACAAGTGTACGACCAGATAGTCGACTTGTTGTTGGAGAGCTAGCAGAGCCAATCACACCATCGTTGGCATGAATTTCCTCACCAGATGGAGCAATAGGAACAATAAAATTTGGTTGAGGTGCATTTGAAATCTTTTCGTAGAACGTGCGAGATTGAGTGTAAATCAAATCCAAACACTGGGCACAAGTAATGACTTTCTCTATAATGACATCACCTCCTTTGGCCACATCCTCAGTGATAGATGGAAACAAGGACTTAATAAACCACTCAGCTAAAAGCTGATCATGAACAAATGTTTTAACCATTCAACGATGATGGCTCCACTCATTTATGTGATCGGATATATGAGTAGCAGTAGTATGTTTAAAGCTGGTCAAAAGTTCCATTCCAGTTTCATATCTAATGGGTAACTGTAAGTGGGTTAAAAAGGTAGTGGCTAAATCTGTAAAGTTATCAAATGAAGCTCTTGGTAATTCAATGTACCACTTCGTAGCGGGACCAGTAAGCGTTCGCTGGAAAAGATGCAATCCAAAATAATCATATTTTAAGGATTTTGATGAACACCATAAATGATAAGTCATGAAATGTGTAGAGGGGTCTTATTCATAATTTCCATTTAACTTTGGAATGTCCAAGGGTAATTTATGTGGAATCAACGGCTACCAAGGTAGATAATGAATTGGATATTTGGTGAGCTGATTTAAATACAATAATTATAACATTGCAACAAATAAAAATTGTGGATTAAGGTCATGTCGACCATAACCAAGATAAGATGGAATCACCTGAGCAATAGAACTTTGAATACCAACAAATGGATTATGTTTTTGGTAACCCAGATAGGGGTAGGCTTTCTCACTAGGTCCTGGATAAGCCTGATACTATGGGAATGGTTGTTGTGGCTGCCATGGTATTTGATAAAATGTTTTCCCACTAGGATAATTCAGACCCAGTTTTGAATATACGGGGCCAACAAAAACCTATGAAAAAGGTAAACTAGCCTGCAGTTGCGAAATTCCAAATACATATGGTTGTTGAATAGCAGCATGGGAAGAGTGATTTTGTTGACCCAAAACTTGAGGATTAGGGGTGGAAGGACACTCTTGTGTAGACAGAGCAACAACCATAGAAGAAATGACAGGTGTACCAGGCTCAGATGTGACAGGTTAGGTTGGTTGATATTGATACACAACCGTTTGCGGCTGAACAGGAAAAGTAGGCTGCCATTGCAAACAGGAATTTCGACATATGATGGACCTAAATACAAAGGAGTATTGCCATACGGACTGAAGATTGGTGGCCCACCAACATATGGAATATAGGGATATTGCACATACTGACTTTCATATGAAGGGTATCTAGCTAATACTTGATAATATGGATTGTAATTAGACAGAACAACCTCATATTGAGGGTCTGGCCATTCAGTAGTTGTGATAGTTGAACCAGATATAATTCCAGATGATGACATGGGTGAAGTCCACGGAATAAAGGAGACACCAGAGTAGGTTCCATTTAAAGCTCGGTAACCCTGTGGGATGGATGGACCACCATATAGATGTTCCTTCAGTTTCGTTGAAAATATCGAAGAAGAAGTGACGGTAGATGATTCCGCAGCCATAATAGACTCTATAGTTCGTGATTCTATATTTATCATGGTTAAATAACCTAGCAAATACTCTAACGAATCTACGGGAATCTGAGAATCAAAAGGATCAGTGGAAGCACAGTCGGTTAAACAAGAAAAGTACTGATATAAATGAAGTTGTGGCCCAAAATGAGTTGGGTTTGAAGGGGTTGTCTCTTCTTGAAGTTCTTCCTCTATCGAAATCAAACCTGGTGGAAGCACTTCACCGTCAGGCTCGACATAAATTTCAGGTGGTAAAATATGTGGTAAAGAGGAAGACTCGACGATTACGGATGGAAGAGGATCAACCGGTTGTATCGGGACATCCTCTTATTGTTCCACTTTGGGATCAACTACTGGATCGACTTCCATTTGAACAAGCTAAGGTTCAGGATTCACCTTTTTACTGGATTGAATTTCAATGTACTTAGGTAACTATGAGAATTTTATCTCGATAGTTGCAGATAAACTGAGATCAGTCAAAATGACTTGAGACTCAGTACTCAAAGGATCAAATGTCTCTGGTATATTAGATGATGTATCACCAAGAGTTCTAGAGGTATCGGACTTAGTAGGGTGAGCGCACCTTCGTCTGCTAGGAGTATCTTTTGGCGGTAACAAAGTTTATTCGCTATCCTACATGAACAATGGGGAAGGGGTTGATATTCTTCCACAATTCCTGACTGATTTTAAACAAAAGAGAAATAAACAAAAAGAGGGTGATACTAGGAAAAAGGTTTACCAAGCAATTGTGAACTGCAATATATTGCCTTATTAAACCAATGACTTATTATAAGTGTAGGCAATCTCCCCGAATTATCTGCTCGGTGTATCAGAGGTACAAGGTAGCTGACTCAGTTACCTATGGATTGTAAGCAACCTATATTTTTCCTCCCAAATATACACAAAGGTATGTGGAGGCCCAATCCATGTTAGCATTGTCTAATGCGAAACCAAATAGTGAGAGGATCCCCTTATACTTTTCTTACTAGAACACCACCCGATGTATTCGAAAGTGCGTGGATGATCTCCAATATACTTATGTACGTGGAATGATATATCACACTCGGAATGCATTGCAGAAAATTAGCGACAACTGCTATGTTTAACAATGTTGGAACACGTCTCTAGCCTAGACCTCTAAATATTATCATTAATGTTACAATGCTTCCTTAGGTGAATTTAGATAAATTTTATGTTGATCTTGATTATCAGTTTGTCTTTCAGGTTCACCATGAGATGTGTTGAGAATTCCTAGAATGCAATTATAATGATAACCATTAGTTTTGAATTGATTTTCGACCATGAAAAGCTAGCTAGTAGAGATTGAGAAATCATATAATTTACAATCATCAATGAGCACATCTAAATGCCATTTTTCCCTAAACTATTCCTCAAGTAGCACTCGCAGTCCCTAAATGAAAATGCATGTTTTTATTTTGAGTTTCCTTGAATTTTAGATGAACGAAAAAGAAAATAATGCACAAATAATCACTCAAAATGTTCAAGATAAATGAAGACTGAAACGACAATTCCTATTTTCGAAAATATTGAATTGATTAGATGTAAAATTTAACTTTGGAACTATTCACAATGATAAACAAAATACAAAGAAACATTGATCAAACAAATCCAAAGTGAGGCAAGAAGAGGAAAGGAAATATGGTCTCTGGAGGTATTCAGTCACTCAAAACGTCAACAAGAAAAAACTGAACTGAATTGGAAAAAGACAAGACAGATAGACCTTTCTTGGTCACAGGGGTAACACACCCCTGAGTGGGATACAATGCATTGCAGAGAACTGTCCCTAAGCCAACAATGCTATGCATAGCATTGTGTCAAGGCTAACGATGCGTTGGTGCCAGAGGATTCTTTGAAATAGTAAGAAATCACACTACGTTTTCTAAGACACATTCAAATGATTGAAAATAAGCATGGAAATTCCACTAGATATTGATGGACAAGGACCAGACCTCCAGGGACGATTTGTCCATCCCCAGCAAAGTCACCAATTTTTTTTATGGAAATACAAACCTATGGAAAAGTATGCTTTCCTTAAGTTAGTGGTTCACTTAGAACAACAGAAAGAAATATATTTGATCTTTTTCTTAACATGAATAGATCAAGGGAGAGAAACCTACTTGAAATCTGTTGACTTTCCCTCACCTCCCTTCATCGCTTTCGTCGCTCTCAATCCACCTCAACTCACTTGATTGATACCTTCCATGGCAAACAGAAGACAGAAAACAACATAAAGGCAATACGACCTATTCAAATTAAAACAATTGAATCAATTAAACTCATTAATACACATATAACATCATTGACATGTGCATTAGGAAAGGAACAAATGTGTTTATTATGAAGTAGAAGGAAGAGTACAACCCGTTTAACAATTTGTTGTCATTCATCCACCTTGAGTCCCATCTTCGTCACATCTAGAATCAACAATCCAGCATCATCACAGTTCATTCACACACGTGCAAGGGTTGATATCCAACCAACATAACTCTACTTAACACAAATTCTTGCTCCCTTGTGCACTATGTTTAGTGCTCTATTTATAAGTAGACAAAGTTAGTTTGAAATAAATGAATCATTGAATGGATTTCTTAAAAATGGACGAAGAGGTTTCCTTGTTCATGGGAATAGGAGGGTAAGAGGTTTAATGACTGCATGGGTTCTAAATTTTAGGGTATCAGATGAGGTGAGAGTTGGAACAACTTATAGAGGTCACTAAAAACTGGGTACATCCCCCGAATCCAATGAAAAATTCACTCCCATCGGACCAACGCACTCCAAAGTGGGCCTAGATCCTCTGCAATGTAGCCTTGCATGGGAGTAGATGCTCTGCAAAGAAGCTACAACTCTCTAGGGTTGCATTGATGGCTTGATAGGGCACTTAAACTAGCATATAAGCAGTGAGACTTTCATGAAGGAAGGCCATCAATGTGATGACTTTCTTAGGGCATGTAGCAACCAATTTAGAGTATGATAGACCCTAATGAATATTGATCTATGTTTTGGGATGATGCCCAAATTGAACTGTAATAGGTATCACTTGTGGGACAATAATTATCTGCAATTCTACTAAGTTACCATAGTGTGTACAACTACAAGTGTAAGCCACTCTTACACTTTACTGGTTAACATGATTGGACATTGTTTTAACAAAGGTACAAATAAAAATAATACAAGCAACTTATATTTTAAAATCATTATGGACGTTATCTCTTATGAATGATTTAAATATTTTCTCACATACATAACTTATAATATCTCAATGTCCATCCATTATCCTCCTCCTATCCTTTTAATATCCTACAAATAAAACCATCAATCATTAATATGGATAGTTAGCAATACTAAATAAATATTGGTGAAACTCTGCTCAAATATCCACCTTTTGATTGCAAGTATTTTGAAGGAAACGCTCTAGAATGAAGAAAAAAATTTCAAAGGGGATTCATAACATCAAGGCTCAAGTTGTAGCCTCTTCTTTTATGATTATCACAATGATACATTTATTTCCCATAAATATTATCTTCATTTGATGGTTTTTGTTACATAATAACATGTTCATATGTATAAGTCTCTTTCAAATCATATATTTATATTGGTTCTTTTATTGCTTACTTTATTATGTTATATATAGGTTTCTTCTCCATCGAAATTGAAGTTAAATCTAGGAGCTAAAGATTACAAGAAACTAGTGAGGACAAACCTTGATTAACAAGGTACAAAACATTGATCCTATTTTTGCTCATTTATGATTTGATCATGATAGATCTAGGGAAAGTTTTCTATTATTGTTTGTTTTTCTTTGTGTCTAGTTGCAAGGCCTAGGGATATAGGTATTGTAAGCAACAATGATTTATAAGTTAAATAGTATGGTGGATGAGGATGGGATAGGTTAGAGGAGGGTAGATTAGGTTGGGATACAATAGTGTGTGCTCGAGTAGATTAGGATTGGGTAAATTACGTTACATTATGATATAGTAGGCTAGGATATATTAGCTTAGTCTAGGATAGTCTACACTAAATTATTATAGAGTAAGTAACATTAGGTTTTGCTAGGATATTTTAGGGTATATTATGATAGGCTAGGTTAAGTAGGACAAAGTAGGATAAAGTAGATTATCATAGGGTAGAGTAGGCTAGGATAACTTAGAGTAGGATAGGGTTTATTATCTTAGCTAGGCTAGATATATTAAATAAATATAGAGTGGGATACAATAGGGTAACCTATTTATGTGAAGGTTATATTAGGTGTGGATGGGGTAGAGTGGGCTAGGCTAGGTTAGGCTATTCTATTGTAGGAAATTCTAATCTATAGGGTTCTAGAGTAGACTAGACTAGGGTATATTAGGTAAGGCTTCGTTATGGTACGGTTGAGTATTCTAGGCTATTATAGAGTAGAGTAAGGTAGGGTAGACAATATTGACATAGGGTAAGCTAATATCAGGTATATAATTGTGTGGTTGAGTACGTTAAGAGAGGGTAGGGTATATTAGTTTAGGCTAGGGTATAGAAATATTGGGTAGAGTTGGCTAGAATATTATAGAGTCGTCTAGGATACGATAGAGGATGTTACACTAACATGGAGTATACCATTCTATGTTATGGTAGATTAGAGTAAATTAGGTTAGGTGTGTATTAATGGGAAAAATTAACCACAATCAAAATTTCAGAAATTACCTAGTTAGAGCCCCAATTACAATATTTTCCATTTAGAATGGTAATTTTGACTAATTCAATAGGTCTAACAACCTTTTAAGAGATTTTCTATTGTATAGTATTATGATATGAAAGAAAGAAATAAAAAAATGTAAATCAGATATTTCTAAAGAAAAAATTACAATATAATAAGAATAAAGAAAAAATTACAATATAATAGGAATAAATAAAGTAAATTGCTATATCTCTACTATATATATTTCTAATATTACTTGGGTATCTTTCGATTTGTGAAACTAAAATATAAATAGATGACAACAAATGTGAATTTATTATTGTTTTGCTAAATTAAATCAAACTAAAAAGGAAATGATTAATTCATTTAAATAGATAAATGAATTAATTCATTTACAACATGCACATATTACGATGGGTGAAATATTTGAGGCTTTACTCGGATAGTACTGATAAAATCCATCATACTATCAAGTTTTATATGGATTTTTTTTTTTTTTTTCTTTAAAAATAGTGGAAGACTGTCATATAATATACATAGTGGATAAATATGTTAAACATATAACCAAAATGTTGGATATGAGATAATTTCATGGACATGTCAGATACATGCATTGGCGTCTCGAAGTCTAACCAGGTAAAACATATATATGGTGGAATACGGATGATGATGGACGTTTGAATGGTGGAAATATCAGGAAAAATATTATATATAATGGAATTACAAATTTCATAACAAATAGTTAAGTTGTGAATGATTTTTGAAGATAACAATATTGGATGTTTAGTAATGAAAAATGGATTATAGAAAATCTTATTACCATTGTAACACAAGAAAGGGATACAACCAGAGGATACTTTTAATAATAAGAACTAAATAACATTGTACAAAATTTGGACATCTTGAAAGCAGGTATGAATATCATCTCTTCATAAGTTATTCATTAGATGTATTTAGAATTCGGCAAATAGACATCAATACCCTACAAATTTGCGATGTCCTGGAAGAAACTAAAATTATAAAATTTGGTGACTCAAAAGTTTCATGTTAATAGTTGACTGCCACATGAAATCTCAGTATGCTAAAAATTTTCTTTTAATATCAACAAATGAATTTATTTTGATGTTAATGAAATAATGACATCACTAAGTAATCATCTCTAAGAATCATCTATTATACCATGTTGTTTTTATAGATAAATATTTAGAATTTCATTAGCCCCATAAAATGTTCTCATACACTGGCCATGTTAGGATTTCTATTTCCATTATTAATTATTTCTCATTCTAAACTTGTTAATACCTCTTGAAACTCTATATTCTAAGCGATCTATTTTTAGGTTTCTAAATATTTTCATGTTTAAAAATCAATTAATCCTTACAACTATAAACTTTAGAATAGTTAAATTAAAGATCAAATCACTACATTATAATTATTTTAGTCCAAGCTTCTGTTGTATTCTCAAATAAATTAATTTTATGTCAATATATTAAGTTGAACCCAATCCAATCCAACCCAATCCATAATCATTTTAAGTACTTCACTAGTCACAAATCTAACCTTTTTCTGTTTGAAAAACTTTCAATCACATCCCATTTTGATCTTTACTTTTTTAGAATTTCAAAATTGGTGATTTGAGATTGTATGAATTTTATTTGAATAATAAAATAAAATATTTTAATAATTAAATATGATTTCAAACCAGCTTTGAAAATTTGGAAATGGTTTTTATATTTAATTGTGTTGGAGGCATTTTTCTTTAAGATGTATTTCATTATTAACATTTTTTTTTATGTTGTATATGCTTGCATAACATAGATTTGGAAAGAAGTACATGGAATTTAAAATAGATAGGAACTGCTTAAGATATTTTTAACTGGTGATGGAGGGTGTTTCAAACTTATTTGTTGATTCATATTATTATTTTTAATTAAATTTCTTAGATATTATAAATGATTGAACATTTTTAATAATCTATATTGAAGAACCAAATGAACTTTCTCAAACAAATGTATATTTATTATGTATGGACCTTTTCTCAAATCTTGGTTCATTATTTAATTTTGTAATCTTGGTAAAAAAGAAATCTTCTCTTAAAATACTCCCAATAAATTTTATCTTATCTTATCTTAACTTATTGTCAAAAATTCTTTCTTAATTTAAATATTTCAATTTCTTAATCAACTTTTTTTCCTTTTCTAATAAATTTTGTTTCTCCTCAAACTATGAAGATTCTAAAAATATTTTATTTCATTTTAATATCAAATTCATTAAATGGTATATTGTAGAATGAGACATATTGTTAGATATTTTAAAGACCATAAAATCTGATAATTTAATTTCAATATTTTTAATTGTAAGTAAGTTAAACCATTCCATATCCTTGTAATTCTCACTATGTATTTTTCTTACTTGAAACAAATTAATATGAATAATAATTCCATGTACCTAAAACATTTTTTTTTAATAATATTAAAGGAGATATTTGGAAAATAAAGCCAAATATAAATATAGAAAATCATTATTTTAAATTAAAATATTAATTTACAAATACCAAAAAGTTAATGTTTATATATTCTTAAAAAAATTAGATTCTTTTCCCAAAAATATCAATTCCTTAAAAAAAAAATAACGTAAGAAATATTGAAAACAATGATAAGAACAAAAAACAAAAAGCCACGCACATATAGACCACAACCATAAATAAAATAATATATATATATATATATATATATATATATATATATATTTTACAAATTTGAATATCATTTCTAACATTGAAATAATTACAATGGTTTTTTTTATTTAATTCTTTAAACTCGTAATATTTTAATTATAAAATTTAATTTCTCATAATCATAAAAATTATATTTTATTACTCATATGCATCACAATTAAATATAATGGTTTTCAAAATTAAATAGAAGACTTCTCGGAATTTTGGATGGAAACGATGCTATTCCAATTCTAATTTAAAACAATATAAGATAAAGATTATATATTTATATTAAAACTAAAATTAGAAAAACTACAAAATCTCTAACACGTGAGAAACGCCATATTCTAATTTATACTTGAACTAAAATTCATCTGAAATTAAGGTATATATAAAAGGAAGTGTAAGCCACAAATTAAATGAGAAAAAGTCTATGACACACGTCACATTATAATTTAGAATAGAATAAAATAAAAATTATATGTGATTAAATTTGAAATCAAAAGCTAAGAAACATAGATGCTTCAACGGCCGATCAGTGGCAGATAAGTATGAAAAAGCAAAATTATCATTGAAGTTTTTTTTGTTTTGGTAGATTTTTTTTCTAATTTTTTAAAAATTTGGTACGAATTTATTGAAAACAAAAAATTGATAGGTATTTTTGTACAATAGAAATGTCCTAAAGATTTTTTAAGGTGTTGAATCTAAATTTACAATCAAAAACTAATTTAAATAACAGATACCTCAAATTTTATCATCAAATTCTGACATAAAAAACTCCAAAAAATCTTACTAAAAATAACTCCAAATTATCTTAAGAAAAATACTAAAAAGCACAAAGATTCTAACTGACACTGCCCCTAATGATGGATAATTTTAACTATGGAGAAATTGTTTCATTATTGTGAAAGTTGAAGTTGTCCTTTACAATGAAAAGCTAAAAAATATCTATCCGTTTAAGCGAGGTTCAAAATCCTAAATTCTTACCTTGCTTTGTGGTCGGGTGTTGTGTCTCTGTGTGGTATAAATCTGCCAAGTATAGATCCCTTTGGTCGAGTGTGTTTCTCTGTGTTCCAAGTTTAGGTGGAGTCCGAGGGAATGGCTCTATCTGATAGTAATAAATATATCCTCGACTCAGGCGATATGCACGCTTACATACCAAATCACGAAAGGTAGATTTAAGCCATAGAGACTCTTAAACACCTGACCACACATCCACACATCCATGACATCTAGACCATAACTAGAGCAAAATGTTGGCAGCACGGTAAGATCTGAGTTTTTTATCCTCCTTTTTCACCTCCTTCATCGGATAGATAGCTTTCTGTTTTTGCTTCCCTATCGCTCTCAAACTATCCGTGCGTCAGATATTCAACGGTTAAATATGCTGGGACTCTGTTAGAATATCCGTTCTTTTCCATGTTTATCTGCTACCATCCGTTAAAATTTCTACCTTTGCTAAGTTTTGATGTCGAATTTAGTCAGATATACTTTTCTGTGAGTTTTTTAAGTTTTTATTTCGAATTTAATTAAATATATATTTTTATTTAATTCTGTTCTAAGTTGTGATATCACGTGTGTGAGAGAGTGCCTGCTTGTTTTCAGTATTTATTCTAAAACCTATTTTAATATTATTATATATTACAACGATTTTATAGTTTTTTGTTTTTTAATTTATATATATATATGTATGGGAGTATATACCTCTTTCTTTTCACTCCATCTTTTCCTTTTTTTTCTTTTTTTTCTTTTTTCCTTTTTTCTCTTTCTTCTTAATTTACCTTTCACACACAAAATATCTTTCAATCTCTCTTTTTCTCTTTGTCTCTTACTCACTCATTTTGTGTCTCTTTTTCCCATGTTCCTCCCTTTGTCTCCATTTGTCTCCCTCCCTTTATCTCTCTCTCCCTCATATCCCACTCACTATGTCCTTCCCTTCACCCCCTCTCTCTCCAACTCCCTTTCCCACCCTAGCCTTCCTTCTCCCTCTCCCTCTCCCTCTCCCACTCTAGACTCCCTCCCCCTTTCTCCCTCTCCCTCTATCCCCCCTCTCCTTCTCTCACTACCTCAATCCATCTCTTCCCCCTCTATTTCTCTCAACCTCTCTCTATCATACTCTATATTTTTGTCCTTCCCTCTTCCTCACTCCCTCTCTCTCTTTAAATATCTCACCTGTTATCCCTCTATATCTTTCTCTCCCCCTATTTATTCTTACTCTCCGTCCATTTATCTCTCTCCCTACACTATTTCCTCTCTATACCCACCATTACCACTCCATCAATCCATATCTCCCACATTTTCTCTCTTTCTCCCTTCCTCCTATATCCCTCTCCTCCCCTCTTTCTCTCTTTCCCATTCCCCCTCTCCTTCCATCTCAATCCCTACCCCTCTTTCTCTCTCCCTCCCTCCCTCTATCTCTCTCTATCTCTCTCTATATTTCTGACTAACCCAATTCCTACCTCTTTTGATTCATCCCCCCCTCCCACACTCTCTCTCTCTTTCAAATACACACACACAAACTCTCTCTCTTTTTGTTTGTGTGTCTCTCTCTATCCTTATTTAACCCCCTCTCCCCATTCTCTATCCTACTCTATCACTCCCTCACATTTCCTTCCTCTATCTTTCTCTCTCTATAACACTTTCCCAATCTCCGTCACTCTCACCCTCTCTCTATCTCTCTCATATTCCACCCTCCTTCCCTTACTATCTCCCCTTTCCACCTCCCTCAGATCCTTTATTTCTATCTCCATCCTTTCCTCTCTTTATCTATCTCTCCCTCTCTTCTTCCCTTCCTCCCCATATCCTCCTACTCCCCCCCTTTCGCACCCTAGACTCCCTTCTCCCTCTTCCTATCCCTCTTAGAACCTAGCCTTCCTCCCCATTTGTCTGTATCTGTCTCCCTGCCTCCCCCACTCTCCCTCTCCCACTGCCTCCCTCCTTATTCTCCCTCTCCCTTCCTCTCTCCATCTTTCCCTTTAACTCTATCACTTCCTATCTCTCTATCTCTCCCTCTCTACCCCTATTCCTTCCTTCCTCTCCCTCCATCTATCTATCTCCCCGCAATTTTTCATCTCACTCCCCACCATTCCGACTCCCTCAATCCCTCTCCCCACCTCTTATCGCTCTTTCTCCCTTCCTCCTCTATCCCTCACCCATCCACACCCAGTCTCCTTCACTCTCTTTCTCTTTCCTCTTCCTCGTCTCCTTCCCTCTCACACCCTAATTTTGTATTCACTCATTCACACAAAATAAAATTTAGATGTATAATATAGACCATTATACATCATTCTATTTCAATAAAATTACATAATATTATAAAAAATAAATCCCATCATCCATTTATAATTTTTTTCGTTTTCTAATTTGTATTTATGAAAAACATTATTCAAACAATCTAATAGTTTGAAATATAGTAACGTCCCTAGTTTATATGGAAAGTGATTTTTGTCTTCACAGTAAAGAAAAAAATATGATTTGTATAATTTATCAGTAATAAAAGTTTTCCAAAAAACTAAAACTTTTACTACTCATAAATTTTGAAGCAAAATTAAATGTTTCAAATATCATCAATTTTAGATTGTGAAGAAATATATAATGTTCAACAATGTTCATCAAAATTTGAAATTTTGGTTGCAAAGTTGACATGAAACATCATCACTATGGAGAGATGTTGGATTACTAAGTTTCCACCAGTCTAATGGATAATATCCTAGAGTAAAAGATACCTTGTATGTACGAATATTAATAGAGAATGTGGTGTTGATAGGGACATTTATCACATATTATTTCACTTCTTGAAGGAATTTGGACATTAGAGGAAAGGCATTACTACCTCCATAATTAACAGGAATATGCATGAGCTTGAGAACAGTCTATGTAAAATATTTACCTAAACATTGTGTGGTAATCATATGAATATTTGTAATAGGTGGAAACAACCAAAATATAGTGGGAGAGATTTATCTTACCCCCATATTTCTCATGATTATAGTACAAGGGACACTAAAAGAATAAGTAGACTAATTAGAGTTGTTAAAACAACTATTGGGAATCCATGAAGAGATAATGGAAAATAAAATGATATTGGAGGAGAGGAACTTATGACAATAACCAATGGTAAAGAATGCATTATAGTATACATCATTATGATAAAATATTAGCAATAACCTATCCCCCCATTGTTAATGCACTACTCTCACTAGCTATAGGATGAGAGAACAAGAAAAAGGGTTGCTCAAAGTTATCACCCTGTTGAATGAGTACAAGGTCAAGATGATTAGCCAAAGGTAGATAAATATTGATTAATGAGATTTCATCTATCAGTTCAATTATTATCTGATCTTCACTCTCTAAACAAAAATCAACAATATTGGCTTTAGTTTGATCTAATTACATTGATGTGGGAATTATCCTATGTCTCCATAATGGTGGGCCATCCTCTTTGGGAGGAAGGTTTTAACTCTTAGATAATAGTTGAGAATTTAGTTCTCCATAGTGAATATATGAATTTAATTAAGTAGTGAAAAAACCCTTAATGCCAACTATATCGAAACCAAAGAGAACACCCCTAATAAATACTTAAGAGAGTAACAATAGGAAACCAAAATTATATGGGTTCCCTTTGCGGAACCTTGGATGGCTAAGTCTTATGTGCAATCAAATATGGTAATGGAAATATTTATGCTATCCTTTGTATGCTAGCCTTGACTAGCTCAACTGATGTCTCTTAAATGACACCAAGATGTCTCTTAAATGACATGAAGAAACACCCCCCAAGAGCATTGATATGGTAATGGAACATCTATATCACATATTTCAATACTTCTCGCAAGAGTTTCCTTACAAATGGGAAAAAGTACCACTGTCCAACCAACAAGTTAGAAGTCTAGTGATGTGTTAGGTTCATACATGTGTCTAATTAAATTAATCTCAGAGCACCTGTGAGATATTTTATTTGCAATAAATGTTATTTAAAACAAGCACTCAAAAGAACCAAACTAAAAATTTCATAGGTAAATAGATTGTAAAAGAAACACAAAAATAAAAAGAAGATAAAGTTGGAAATCAAAGTACAATGAAGAAGTTAAAGAATCCAAATCCCCCCATTCATTTAGAAATAAACCTCACCCAAACAAAAAATGAGATAGTACCTAGAAAACAAGCTTCAACTTCCTTTAATATCGGACTATTCCACTCCCATTCATTTACAAAGAAACCTCACCCAAACAAAAAATGAGATATTACCTAGAAAACAAGCTTGAGTTTCCTTTAACATCTCATTGTTCCAACCAATCAATTGTACCACCAAAATACCATCACAATCTCTATTACAGAAAAAAAGAAGAAACAATGTTATTGGACATAAAGCACATAATGAAAGTGCATATATAGCTTTATATCATGTTTGAATAATTTAATGACAATAACATTAGTATGGTGTAATTAGTATAATATAACGATTATGTTTTAAAATTAGTCATAATCTCTCTGTCCCCTTCTCCTTTAACATACCATAATCCTTGATATCATTGTAGCTCAAAAGCCCTTCCAACTATCCATAATCTAACAAATTATAGATACAGTAAAGAAAATAAAAATTGCCAAAAATTTAACTAAACTATCAATACAAAGTAATAAAATTTAACCTCAAAAAATTAGTTAAGACAATTATCAACTAAATAAATCATTATTTTTATCACATATATTATATATTTAACTATTAATTATTTTAAAAAAAAATTTGAAAATAATATATCATTTTGTAATGTGAAAATTATTAGAGTGCTTTATGATTTTTATTATAATGTGAAGATTATTACAATTCTTTATGGTTTTTATTATATATTTACTGCTTTAGAATCACACACGCTTTTATGAATATATTTACCATTTTAAAATAATCTTTTAAAAGTATATTTACTATTATTATACTTATACAAGACTATTTATATGTATTAAAATTAAATATAATGTTTTTCTAGAAATATATTAATATTAGAAATATTGTAAATTTTTAAAATGAAATAGCACTATATCTCATTCATATATATATATATATATATATATATATATATATAATAAAACACAAAATACATTAACTAAGTGTTGCCCTCTTATTCTAATTTACAATAAAATTAAAATATAGATATAAATAAATAATAATAAAAAATTGAATTTAGAATTAAAATTGAAAACACAAATCTCTTAATCTAAAATTCACCATTGATATAATAAAACTATATATATAATATATATATTTCAATTTAAAATAAAACACAAAATACAGAAACTCCTGTAAGTGTGGGTCTTACTATAATTTATAATAAAATTAAAGTATAGATATAAATAAATAATAATAAATTGAATTTAGAATTAAAATTGAAAACAAAGAGACTTTTAATCAGAACTTTACAATTGATATAATAATTTAAAACACAGTATTTTTTTTTGTTGGAGTTTTTGGATTTTTTTTCCTTGTGGAATTTAATTAAAAAATTGT
This sequence comes from Pinus albicaulis, assembly GCA_034641835.2. Taxonomy (NCBI): domain Eukaryota; kingdom Viridiplantae; phylum Streptophyta; class Pinopsida; order Pinales; family Pinaceae; genus Pinus; species Pinus albicaulis. Next base: position 813,412,722 of record CM076569.1, on the reverse strand, counting down.
AGTTAAGATTTGAATTTTATTGTTTCAACTGTTTTTTAATTATATATATGAATTTAGCACAATAAAAAATTATTTTGCCTTATTTTAAATATAAGAAGTTTATTTGTTAAACTTGTGAATTCAATGAATATGGATTTAACACTCTCAAAAATAATATTTTGAAGACTTTAATTTTAAAAAATTTATTTATCAAACTTGTTAATTCAATGAATCTCTATAAAATTTTAGAGAAATTAGATCACAAAATTAACCAGAAAATAACACTAAAAAATGATAAATATGAGGGAAAATATTTAAGAATGCATTCTTAAATTCGAAAATTGAAAATTGACCGAGATTTTAAGAAACGGTAACGGAAAAGCAATTAAAAAAAGGAAGAAAAGCCGATTCTAGCGGATGGTGTCAGATAATCATGGATCGGTGGACCTTTAAGAATTTGTTTGGCTTGCTTATGGCGCAAGGGAGCCAAAAGTTAAAAAATATCTATCCGTTGAAGTGAAGTCGGAAAAGGTTTATCAATCGCAAACCTTACCTTGCTGTTATCATTTTTCTCGTTTTTCTATGCTATATCTGTTACGGCTGTGTGGTTGGGTTTTCGAGCATCTGGGTGTTTTAAATCTATGTTGTGGCTGTGTGGTCGGGTTTTCGAGCATCTAGGTGTTTTAAATCTATGTTGGATATATATGCCTGTGTGGTTCAGTATGAAAACCTATCCATAGCATGAATCCGACTCTGTTTAGTCAATGGATCTATCTGGCAAGGCTATCGCGGAGGCTCTATTTGGTATGGTTGTGCGTTTGGATGTTTAAGTTTCTATGTGATTTTAATCTAACTCAGATGGATGCCTTTCTGGTTTGAGTACATGAGCAGTGATTTCGAATCTAAGCCTCTGTCTCGTGTCATTCTAAGTTTGAGACTGAGTTTTGTGACATGCTGAGGTCAATCTTATCTGTTTCCGGTGGACCAGGGTGAACTGAATTGGTAGCGCATTTTATTATTATTATTTTGTCTCTACCTTAGTCTTCTTAAAATCTTTAGATCCTTTTGTAATCCCATTTTGTGATGTTAACCTCTTTTTGCTTATCTCTTCTTGACAATCTTCCATGTTTGGATGGTAACGTTTATTCGTTTGATGAGTTCAATGGAGAAAGGAAGGAAATCGAGCCTCCGATATGATTCAACTTTGACACAGGTATGTACCGCTTTCCCTTCCTTTTCAATAGTTTGACCTTCACGTCTTTCCGTGGACAATGCCTCCGGGAATATGTGATGAATCTTCCGTGTTGATTAAATTTAATATTTTATTAATAGTGATTTCACACGCTTTTCTGATAAACTCTTCTGTTCCTCTGTTTATGTGTTTATTATTTTAACCTCTTACATTTTATCTTAGATTAATTGAACCCATTTGTCCTTGTTTACTTTGTATTTTTACTGCTAATCCCATGTTTATTTATGTAATTTACTCCTATGTTTGTTTATATAATTTACTCTTCTTTTTTATTATCTTAATAGCTTAATCGACATCCTATGTTTAACCAGCATATGTTTGTTTACTTAATTATTTCACTTTTCTTCTAATTATGAATTTAAGGGCACATCATTAGAGGACTGACCTGCCGGACAATTTCTCCTTCCTCAGTGTAGCTTACCTTCCAATTTTTTTCTCACCTGTGTACCTCATCACCTTACCTTACAATTTTTTTCCATCTCACATGTCTCATTAGTTTAGGTTAATTCCTAATTTAACTGTCTTCTGCGATATTCAATTTCATTTCTTCAACTTACTAGATTTAGTTTTGTTAGATTTCAAATCTAATAAAAGGAATTTCATTTCTTCAACTTACTAGATTTAGTTTTGTTAGATTTCAAATCTAATAAAAGGATTGATAATGCTAGCAAATTTTTTTTTTTTCTTGGGGATATCACAAATAACCTCTCAACTGCAATGATATCATGGCTTCACCCACTGCATGTCAAAGAATACATACTGTGGTGGTTTTCTTGTGGAAAGATCAAGTCGTCGGCATAATGGGGTATTATCCGTTCCAGTTGATTTCAAATCCCAGAATATTAAGCCCTCCGCCGACGTTTTTGGTAAATTTAGTATCAATATCTCACACAAAAAATCATAACAAAAATTCTCCTGCATAATTTTCAACGCTTATTTATCTTGGTTTTTCATGTGTTTTTTAAATTTTAGTAATTATCATTATTATATCTTAACCGCTTATGAAATTTGATTAAATCCTTTGACTAAATATTATTAGTTCGTGGTAATTTCATGTTCTTCCCCCGTTCACACTTAAAGCGATTGACTTGATTACTAAGTTGATTGTGAAAATACATTGTATTGCGATATTGTTTTCACCAACGTAATCAATGGCTTAGAGATGGAGTCGTGAACATTGAAATCTTACTCTTTTACTTTAATTTTAGTTGTTGAATTAAAGGAAAAGATATCAAAATAATTTTAAATTGAATTAAATCTCTTAAAGTGAAAATACATTAAATTTGCATGATTCTTATTTTATGTTCGTTTAAGTTACTATCAATAATATTATTAGAGATTCAGATTGGTCATAAAGCTCGCTCCATACACCTTAAATTCACATGAAATTTTTAATTGTAGAAAATTCTGTATGCTGTTATTATTACTATGTATCTCTTGCTCGAGTTGGGATCACTTGCGTTTTGGAGGTATGGTATGTAGATGTTTGTACATTTTTAATTTCTTTTTATAAATTCAGTCACACTCATTCACGTCATTAATACATATTTTTATGATTTTATTTATGATTTTATGATAAATAAATATTTATTACATTTTTTCCATGTAATTTTAGTGTTTTTTTTAATTTCTTATTTTACAGTCAAATCTATATTATTTTTGTTATAACTTTTTTTTCACAACATTATTTTTTATTTTGTCATATATGTCTCTCGTTATTCTCGTTTTTATTTAATTCAATGCATATGAAAATTATGTGATAATTCTCAAAGAGTGTAAAAAGGATTTATTATTATAATAAGTTTTATTTTAAATGTTTATGATATTCATATGTATAAATTAGTATATGATGAGTTTGAATTTTATTAATTTTATTTTACATTGATTACTAACTTTGAAAAAAAAAATTTGGGTATGTGTAGATGCACATTTATAATATGTTTGTATTATATTTTTATCAAAAATTGTTGTGAGTTAATTTTATTGGTTTGTATTTTTTATTACAATTATTTAATTTTTAATCTAAATGGAGTAATGGAGTAATAGATATGTGATTTTTTATTTGAAATATAGAATTTAGTAAAATTATATATTATTATATTATATATTTGGATAATATTATGATTTTAAGTAGAAAATTTAGTTTAAGCTAGATTGGGATAGAATAAGCTACAATAGAGTATGCTAGAATGGGTTAGAGATGGCCATGGTAAAGTAGCATAAATTAGGTTAGAGTAGGCAATGCTAGGCTAGGATATGTAGATTGGGATAGAATAAGCTAGAGTAGCGTAGGCTAGATTGGCCTAGGGATGGCCATGGTAAGGTAGCATAGATTACGCTAGAGTACGCAATGCTATGCTAGGGTACTCTAGTGTACACTACGATAATGTATGTTATAGTAGGCTAGGTTATAATAGTGTAGGATAGGTTAGTGTGGGGTAAAGTATGAAAGGGTATGGTAGAGTAGGATAAGGTATGCTAGGCTAGGATAACCTAGGATAGAGTTGAGTAGGATAGACTAGAATAAGGAAGAACTAGTTAGGCAAGAGTAGGCTAGTCTAGGATAATCTAGGTAGAACTATGATAGAGTAGGCTATCGCAGAGTAGGTTAGTGTAGGCTATAAATGGCGAGGGTAGTGTAGGATAGGGTAGAATAAGGTAGGATATTCAAGGGTAGGCTAATGTAGGGTGGAACGGAGTAGGATATGGTACATTATGGAAGGCTAGTGTAAGGAAGGGTAGTGTAGTATAAGGTATGGTAGGATAGAGTAGGGTAGGCTAGATTATGATAAGGTCTAATTGGCCAGGGTAGGTTAGTGTAGGCTAAGTAAGGGTATGCCAAGATAGGTCACAATATGAAAAAATATGCTAGGTTAGATTTCAATAGAATTTTCTAGGGCATGTTGGGTTTGGCTAGGATTCAATAGAATAGGTTAGGATAAGCTAGGTTTGGCTAGGTTAAGCTAGGGTACAAAATAATAAGGCTAACATAGAGTAGGCAAGGCTAGTCTAGGGTAGGGAAAAGTAGGCTAGTCCAAGGTAGTGAAGGCTAGGCTAGGCTACCGTAAAGTAGACTAGTATAAGTTAGCATTGATTATGTTAGGATATGGTAGAGTATTCTAGGCTAGAATAAGTAAGGGAGAATAGGGTACGGTAGCGTAAAGTAGGCTAAGGTAAGCAATACTAGGGTAGACTAGGTTCGGTTAGTGTATAGTTGAATATGGTAGAGTAGGATAGGATTGGGTAGAGTAAGATATGCTAGCATGGATTAGGGTATGTAAAGGTAGACTACACTACATTGGAGTAGGATATGGTATAGTAAGATAGGTTAAAGCAAGCTAGGGTAGGATACGGTAGGAAAGGATAATATAGAGTATGATAGGTGGTGGTAGAGTAGTCTACACTAGAAAAAGTTACAATAGATTATAGTAGCCTAGGAAATACCATCATAAAAAAGGCTAAGAAAGGGTCTAGTAGGATATGGTAGAGGAGGGTATACTAGACTAGGCTACGATATATAAGGTTAGGATATGAAAGATTAGGGAAGAGTAGGTTAGGTTATGAAGCAACAGTATTCATTACCATGTATTAAGCTATCCTAGGCTCTAGGTGAGTATAGGGTAAAGTGGGATGGGATATATAATGGTACGGTAGAGTAAGCTAGGGTTGAGTAGGCTAGGATAAGGCATAATAAGATACAATATATTATGCTAGGGTAAAGTAGGCTAGGATAAGCTAGAGTAGGTTAGATTACATTAAAATAGGCTAGGATAGTTTGTGCTAAATTAGGATATAGTATGCTAGGTTAGGTAGGATTTAGGTATGTTGTGGTAGAGTAAGCTAGGATCAACTAATCTATGATAAAATATGGTGGTGTAGATTAGGATAAGGTAGATAAGCCTAGGATAAACCATAGCTGGATAGGCTACATTAGTTCACACTAGGCTAGTACATAATAAACTAGGATAAAGTGGGATATCATACATTAAACTAGATAGGAAATGATAAGATAGAGTTGGATATGTTACGATAGGCTAGGGTGGAGTAATATATGCTAAGTAAGGCTATGTTAGAGTGTGTTAGGCTAGGCTATAATGTGATATGGTACAATAAGCTAAGGTAGGGTAGATTGGCATAGGGTGTGGTATAAAAATATAAGATAGCATTGAGTAGGCTAGGTTGGTGTATGTTATGGTAACTTCAACTAAGTTATTATTGTTTGGGCTTGCTTAGACTAGGGTAAATTAGGGTAAGCTAGGTTAGGTTTTGATAGACTAGGTTAGCACAAGGTAGAGTAAGTTAGAGTAGATTAGGTTAGGGTAAAATAGAGTAGGCTACACTATATAAGCTTTGGCTATATTAATATATGGTAAATGAGGATAAAATAAGATAATATAGAGTAACATACTTTAGGATAAGGTTGAGTGGGCTAAGCTAGAAAATTTCATGCCATGCCATTCTAGAGTACATAACAATAGGTTAGGTTTGGGTAGGTTAGTCTAGGTTAGGATAGATTAGGCTAGGAAACTGTAGAGTATGATAGGCAAGACTAGAGAAGGCTAAAATTGGAAATGATAAATTATCGAGGCTAGGAAAAATAGGCTATATTAATTTTCCCTATATTTCACCAAGCTAAGTATAAGAGGGTAGGAGAAAACAATGTAGACTAGCATAACTATAGAATAGTATGATAGTCTATATTGGGCTAGTATTTTGAAGACTAGAGAGGCATACAATAATATATAATATTTATAATGCCTCATTGAAAAGACTTGAAAACCTTACAACATAAGTTGAAATTATTAAATAACTTAAGTATGGTAATTATTCATTTTTGGTTGGTTAGTTAATTGTAGTCAGTTTTATGTTGATATGAATTTTTCATGTGTGTTACTTATGCGTAACTATTTAATTTAAAATGATGAATGAACATAGGGGAAAAAATATATAAGAATGAGGAGTGGGCCAAGGCCACTTGGGGGAGTTGAAGGTCCTTTTCTAGTTTGAAAATAGTTTAAAAGAATCCATTACCTTCAAAGAAGGAAAAATTAAAAAAAAGGAAAATGGTTCCAAATAGTAGAGGTTAAAGAAAAATTAAAATGGTTCCAAATACTAGTGGTTCTTCTTCATCAAAAAAAAAGAAGAAGAATAGGTAAGGAGAAAAATGCCATTGAGTCAGAAAGGAAGGAACTGAGGAGAGATTTTATGGAAAGTTAAGGACTAGAAATAAACGTATTGAACTGGTAAGGTTCTCATCTTTAAGTCATCATGGGAGAGAATGAAAGTGATTGTATACCACTAGTGCGAGATAAATAACGGTGAAGATTTCCTATTGAGAAAACAAATGATTGGGGTTTTATTTGCTAAAAGGAAGATGATCTAACTCAGGGGAATCAAAGGAATTATCCAATTAATAGCTGGGAGGCCCAAGGAGACTTGTCCTGTGACTTTGTGTGAAGTAAGGTAAGAAAGATAATATTGCATAAAATAAGGATAAATATGTAGCTATGTTCTTTTGGTTACACTCTATAATACAAAGAAGAAAAAAAAATAACTAGGGTTATGTACAAGTTTATGCCTTTGGAAAGTATTCCACTTGTGATGCAGTTTTTCTAAATGAGGAGTCAAAATTACAATGGTGAAGGATTAGTGCTTCCCTATTAGCATAAATCCAACATGTTAGGGGAGTCCCTCACAGGGAAAAAAGAAGAAGAGAAAACTCTCTAATAACTATTAAACTAATAAAAAGAAAGGAAGTATACATTCTTTCTTTGTTTCACCAAAAATTAGTGATGTTCCTTTTATTCTGGTATTACAACAAATAAAAAAAAAAAATATCCCTTTAGATTTTGGTATGAAATTAATTATACACTGTGGTAAAGGTATTATCACTGTAGAAGAACAAGACTGCAAAAAAAAAAATACGCAATACAACCCTCTATTTACTTTCCATAGCATTAGGGAACAAAAACGAATATTATTGATATTATTGACTAGCACAATCACATTTACCAATGTGGTTGATATACGCTGCTAGGTGTATATGAAATAGATTTACAACCACATTCACTAATGTGTTTGATATACACCGATAAGCCTATATCCACCACCCACCACATGTATTTTACCAAAATAATGATTATATATTTATGCATATAATTACCAATATATCTTATATATCTACGTGTAACATATTAATAATATAACATATATTGATACTATATATTAAATTAATATATATATATATATTATTTGATAATAAAATATATAATAATAAAATATTATTAAATTTTTTTAATACATTAGTAGTTATAACTCAAACTATACTAAAATTAAAATATAACATAATACTAGTATTTTATTACTATTTATAATAAGTATATATCTCTTACAAAAGGGATTATTAATATTATAATCCAAAATAACTAATAACCCCAAGGGTATAATATTATAAACTCAAGGAATTGGTGAACCCAAGGGGAAAATATTAAAAATTTAAGAGATCAAGAAGCCCAAGGGATCCATATTAAAAAGAGAATAGATTAATAAAGCCTAGGAATTAATATTTTAAATTCAAATGAATGATAAACTCACATGATTATTAATATTATAAACCAAAGAGAGAAATCAACTTTAGGGATTTTTAATATTATAAACCCAATGAATTAAAAATATAAACGATTAATAAACCCAATAGAAACCCAAGGAAATAATAAAACCAAGGGATCGATAAGGCCAAGGTATGAATATTAAAAAGACAAGAAATTAATAAACCCCAAGAATTAATATTTTAAACTCAAAAACCTAGGATATTAATACCATAATAAACAAAATTTTAAACTCAAAAGGTTAATAAACTAAGTGGATTATTAATATTATAAACGAAAATAACGAATAAACGCAAGGGTTTAATGTTATAAACCAAAGGAACCAGTGAACCCAAGGGATAAATATTAAAAGAATACACGACCAATAAGGCCAAGGGATCAACATTAAAAACAAAAAAGATTACTAAACCCTAAGAATAAAGTTTTTAAACTCAAAAACCTAAGAAATTAATAAACTTTAATAATTAATATTTTAAATTAAATAGATTAATAAACCCAAGACATTATTAATATTATAAACCGAAAGAAGTAATAAACCCAATGGTTTAACACTATAAACCAAAGTAATTGGTGAACCCAAGGGATAAATATTAATATTATAAAAAAAGAAATTAATAAACCCTAATAATTAATATTTTAAAGTTGAGACTTTAATAAATATTAGGAATTAATATTTTAAACTCAAGAGATTAATAAATCCAAGGGATTATTAATATTATAAACAAAAATAACTAATAAATCAAAGGGTTTGATATTACAAACCAAAGAAATTGGTGAACTAAACGGATAAATATTAAAGACATAAGTGATCAATAAGGCCAAGAGACCAATATTAAAAACACAAGAGATTAAAAAACCCTAAGAGTTAATATTTTAACTCAAAAACCTAAGAAATTAATAAACCCTAAGAATTAAATTTTTTAACTCAAGAGATTCTAAGACCCAAGTGTGGTTTAATATTATAAACGAAAAGAACTAATAAACCAAATGTTTTTATTTCATAAACCCAAGGAATTGGCGAACCAAATGGATAAATATTAAAAATGTAAGGGATAAATAGGGCAAAGGGATCAATATTAAAAACAAAAGAGATTAATAAAGATTGTAAATTAATATCTTAAACAAAAAGGTTTGATAAACTCACATGATTATTAATATTATAAACTAAAGGGAATAATATTAAACCTAAGAGATTAATATTATAAGCCTCAAGTATACAAAAACCTTAGATAAATACTATAAACTGTAAAATAAACATGGTTGAGCATGTTTGACTTAAACATTGAGACAATTATTTTCATAATGCGGCGTTTGAAGAAGAATGACCATGATTTTCCATGGTTGATTTTCATATTGAGACAATATTTTTCACAATGCGACATTCGACCATGGAAGGCCTAGATTGACTATGACTAACTATGATTAACAATGGTAGCCCATGATTGATTTTCATATAGAGACAATGTTTTTCATAATGTGATGTTGGACCATGCATTAATATTAAAGTGTATGACTAATATTTAATGCCTAATAGTAACAACACAAAGAATTAGGAAACTCAAGGGATTAATAAACCCTAATAATTAATATCTAAAACTCAAAACGTAAGAAATTAATAAACCCTAAGAATTAATAATTTAAACTCAAGAGATTAATAAACCTAAGGGATTATTAATATTATAAACCAAAAGAACTAATAAACCCAAGGGTTTAATATTATAAACCAAAGGAATTCGTGAAATCAAGGGATAAATATTAATATTATAAACCAAGAAATTAATAGAGCATAAGAATTAATATTTTAAATTCAAGAGATTAATAAACCCTAAGACTTAATATTTTAAACTTGAGAAATTAATAAACCCAAGGGGTTATTAATATTATAAACCAAAATAATAAACCCAAGGGTTTGATATTACAAACCAAAGGAATTTGTGAAGAGAAGACATAAATATTAAAGACCTAAGGGATCAATATTAAAAACACAAGAGATCAATAAACCCTAAGAATCAATATTATGAACCGAAATATTATAATCCCTAATGTTATAAACTGTAAATATTAAACACAATATTATAAACCCTAATATTAAACCCAAATATTATAAACCCAATATATTAGAATCTATATTATAACACAACATATTACGTCATGATGTAAATAATAATATTAAAACTCAAAAGAGTAATAAACCCAAGGGGTTATTAATATTATAAACCAAAAGAACTAATAAATTCAAGGGTTTAATATTATAAACCCAAGGAATAGGTGAACTGAGGGGATAAATATTAAAAACCTACATGATTAATAAGACACATAGATCAATATTAAAAACAAAAGAGATTATTAAACCCTAAGAATAAATTTTTTAAACTCAAAAACCTAAGAAATTAATAAACCTTAATAGTTAATATTTTAAATTAAATAGATTAATAAACCCAAGACATAAAGCAAAAGAAGTAATAAACCCAAAATTTTAATATTATATGCCAAATTAATCGGTGCACCCAAGGGTTTGATATTACAAACCAAAGGAATTGGTGAAATGAATGGATGAATATTAGAAACCGAAGGGATCAATAAGGTGAAGGGATCAATATTAAAAACACAAGAGATTAATAAAGCCTAAGAATTAATATTTTTATCTCAAAAACCTAAGAAATTAATAAACCCTAAGAATTAATATTTTTAACTCAAGAGATTCTTAGATCCAAGTGTGGTTTAATATTATGAAAGAAGAAAATAAATAAACCAACCCAAGGAATTGGTGAACCCAAGGGATAAATATTAAAAAACTAAGTGATCAATAAGGCGAAGGGACCAATATGAAAAATATAAGAGATTAATAAAGCCTAAAAATAAATATCTTAAACAAAAAGGTTTGACAAACTCACATGATTATTAATATTATAAACTCAAGGGAATAATATTAAACCTAAGATATTAATATTATAAACCTCAACTAGATGAAAACCTTAAATAAATATTATAAACCTGAAGTATATAAAAATATATAGATAAATACTATAAACCATAGAATAAACATGGTTGAGCATGTTTGATTTAAACATTGAGACAATTGTTGTCACAATGCGACATTGGATGAAGAATGACCATGGTTTGCCATGGTTGATTTTTATATTGAGACAATCTCTGTCACAATGTGACATTTGACCATGGAATACCTTCATTGACTAGGACTAACTATGATTAATAAAGCCTAAGAATTAATATTTTTAACTCAAGAGATTCTTAGATCCAAGCGTGGTTTAATATTATAAAAAGAAAAAAAATTAATAAACCCAAGGGATTTATATTATAAACCCAAGGAATTGGTGAACCCAAGGGATAAATATTAAAAATGTAAGTGATCAATAAGGTGAAGGGATGAATATGAAAAACATAAGAGATGAATAAAGTTTAAAAATAAATATCTTAAACAAAAAGGTTTGACAAACTCACATGATTATTAATATTATAAACTCAAGGGAATAATATTAAACCTAAGATATTAATATTATAAACCTCAACTATATAAAAACCTTTAGATAAATATTATAAACGTGAAGTATATAAAAATATATATATAAATACTATAAACCATAAAATAAACATGGTTGAGCATCTTTGATTTAAACATTGAGACAATTGTTGTCACAATGCGACATTGGATGAAGAATGACCATGGTTTGCCATGGTTGATTTTCATATTGAGAGAATCTTTGTCACAATGTGACATTCGAACATGGAATACCTTCATTGACTATGACTAACTATGATTAACAATGGTAGCCCATGGCTGATTTTAATATTGAGATAATGTTTTTCATAATGGGACATTGGACCATGCATTAATATTAAAGTGTAAGACTAATATTTAACACCTAATATTACCAACCAAAAGAATTAAAAAACTCAAGGGATTAATAAACCCTAATAATTAATATCTTAAACTTAAAATGTAATAAATCAATAAACCCTAAGAATTAATAATTTAAAGTGAAGAGACTAATAAGCCGAAAGGATTATTATTATTATAAACAAAAATAGCTAATAAACGCAAGGGTTTAATATTATAAACCAAAAGAATTGGTGAACCCAAGTGATAAATATTAATATTATAAACCAAGAAATTAATAAAGCATAAGAATTAATATTTTAAACTCAAGAGATTAATAAACCCTAAGACTTAATATTTTAAACTTAAGAGATTAATAAAACCAAGGGGTTATTAATATTATAAATCAACATAATAAAACCAATAGTTTAATATTACAAACCAAAGGAATTAGTGAACACAACAGATAAATATTAAAGACCTAAGGGATCAATATTAGAAACACAATAGATCAATAAACCCTATGAATCAATATTATGAACCGAAATATTATAATCCTGAATGTTATAAACTCTAAATATTAAACACAATATTTTAAACCCTGAAATTAAATCCAAATATTATAAATCAATATTAACCCCTAATTATAAACTATATATTTTATAATCTATATTATAACCCAACCTATTACACCATAATGTAAATCATAATATTAAAAATCAAAATATTAATAAACCCAAGGGATTATTAATATTATAAACCAAAAGAACTAATAAACGCACGGGTTTAACACTATAAACCAAAGGAATCAGTGAACCGAGGGGATAACTATTAAAAACCTACATGATCAATAAGACCAAGGGATAAATACTAAAAACAAAAAAGATTATTAACCCCTAAGAATAAAATTTTTAAACTCAAAAACCTAAGAAATTAATAAATCCTAATAATTAATATTTTAAATTAAATCGATTAATAAACCCAAGATATTATTAGTATTATAAACAAAAAGAAATAATAAACTCAAGGGTTTAGTATTATAAACCAAAGTAATCAGTGAACCCAAGGGATAAATATTAATATTATAAACCAAGAAATTACTACACCCTAATAATTAATATTTTAAACTCAAGAGATCAACTAACCCTAATAATTAATATTTTAAACTCTAGATATTAATAAACCCAAGGGGTTATTAATATTAAAAACATAAAGAACTAATAACACCAAGGGTTTGATATTAAAAACCAACAGAGTTGGTAAACCAAAGGGATAAATAATAAAAACCTAAGGGATCAATAAGGTCAAGGGATCAATATTAAAAACAAAAGTGATTAATAAAGCCTAAGAATTAATTTTTTTATCTAAAAAACCTAAGAAATTAATAAACCCTAAGAATTAATATTTTTAACTCAAGAGATTATAAGACCCAAGGGTGGTTTAATATTATAAATGAAAAAAACTAATAAACCCAAAGGTTTTATATTATAAACCGTGAGAATTGGTGAACCAAAGAGATAAATATTAAAAACCTAAGAGACAAATAAGGTGAAGAGATCAATATGAGAAACATAAAAGATTAATAAAGCCTAAACATTAATATCTTAAACAAAAAGGTTTGATAAACTCACATGATTATTAATATTATAAACAAGGGAATAATATTAAACCTTCGATATTAATATTATAAAAATCAAGTATATAAAAATCTTTAGACAAATATTATAAACCTCAAGTATATAAAAATCTAAGATAAATACTATAAAACGTAAAATAAACATGGTTGAGAATGCTTGATTTAAAAATTGAGACAATTGTTGTCACAATGCGATGTTGGACGAAGAATGACCATGGTTTTCCATGGTTGATTTTCACATTCAGACAAACTTTGTCACAATGTGACATTCAACCATGGAAGACCTTCATTGACTACGACTAACTATGATTAGCAATGGCAGCCCATGACTCATTTATATATTGAGACAATGTTTTTCATAATGTGACATTGGACCATACATTAATATTAGAGTGTAAGACTAATATTTTACGCCTAATATTACCAACCCAAAGAATTAGAAAACTCAAGGGATGAATAAACCCTAATAATTAATATCTTAAACTAAAAACATAAGAAATTTATAAACCCTACGAATTAATAATTTAAAGTGAAGAGATTAATAAACCAAAGAGATTATTAATAATATAAACCAAAAGAACTACTAAACCCGAAGTTTTAATATTATAAACCAAAGGAATTGGCAAACTGAAGGGATAAATATTAATATTATAAACCAAAAAATTAATAAAGCATAGGAATTAATACTTTAAACTCAAGAGATTAATAAACCATAAAAGTTAATGTTTTAAACTCAAGAGATTAATAAACCCAAGGGGTTATTAATATTATAAACCAAAAGAACTAATAAACCCAAGGATTTAATATTACAAAACAAAGAAATTCGTGAACCCAAGGGATAAATATTAAATACCTAAGGGATCAATAAGTCGAAGGGATCAATATAAAAAACACAAGAGATCAATAAACCCTAAGAATAAATATTATGAACTAAAATATTATAATCCCCAATGTTATAAACTCTAAATATTAAGCACAATATCATAAACCTCGATACTAAACCCAACTATTATAAACCCAATATTAAAGCCTTATATTAAAATATATATTATAACCCAACGTATTACTCGATAATGTAAATCATAATATTAAAACCAAATACTATAAACCCTATATATATTAAAAATTCAATATTAAAAATTCTAATATTAAAACAAATATTATAAGATTTATTATTAAACCCAATAATATAAACCTTAATATTATACCCAATAATTCTCTCAATTATGACAATAATTGTCTTAATGTTTAACCACCTCTCATGAGGTTTCATCTTCGCTCACTTTGCTCACTTTTGTATAAATATTTTAATTAATACATTGTTAAATATTTTAATTAATTAACTTAATATTACTATTAATTAATATGAAAATATTAATTTGAAATTTGAAAAATTAATTTTTTTTTGTAATTGAGCATTTTTATATAAATGGTTTAATTAATATCTTGCCAAATATTTTAATTAATGTTCTTAAATTTTTAATATATTTATAAATGTTATCGATGTTTCATATAATGTTAAAAATTAATTAATTAAAGTTAAAATTAATTAATGTTACTGTTTTAATTAATTAATATTAATGTTAACTATTGTTTTGAAAATTTAATTAATTAATGTTGTATTAATTCATTTCTTTAAACATGTTTAAATTAATGTTATTAAACGTTTTTAAATAAATATTTTAATTAATATATTGTCAAAAGCTGTAATTAATATTTTAAAGTTAAAAACATTTAAATACAATTCCAACATCTTATTATTAGTATTATTATTAACCAAATCTCAATATATTCATGTTTAGATATATTTGAATAATGTAGTTAAGTATAATAATTATGTATTAATGATTTAGTTAATATGCCAATGTAATAATGGAGATATAATAATTATTTCATTTTATTATTAATTAATATTAATATATTTTTTTACAGATTTTTGAATTAGTCTTTAATGTAACTAAACATTTTATATATAAAAGTTCTAATTACATATTCTAAAATGTTTTAATTAATACTATTAATTAATATTTTAATTAATAATGTTTAATTCTCCAAGTTATTAGTATGTTAATGTTTTAATTAATTAATTAATGTATATTAATTATGAATTGTGTTAAAATACAATTTACTCATCTGTAGAAATTTTTTATGCATAGAAGATTAAAATATTTTAATAAAATAGATTCTAAATTTATAATTTATTATTATTATTATTATTATTATTATTATTTTATATAAAAATAATAATAATTTAATAATATAAAGTAATAAAAAATCAACAAGAAGAACAATTTACTAAAATAATATTTTGTTTCTTATTGTAACTTGTGAGCGGACATACATTTGAATGCCATGCTTATGCAACCACTAGGATAATGGAGTGGAGAAAAGTTTAAACGCACATTTGCAAAGTGGTAAGTTTTTAACGCACAATTTTCAAGTGGTATACTTTTGATAATGTGAATGCATCTTTTATAAGTTTTTGTTTTTTCAATTTCATTTCTAAGTAATTAGCATAAGTGGTTATCAACAATAGGCACAATAAATTTTTAATCATGTTGTGCAAAAAATTAATTTAAGTATGGTTTGAACATGTGATTTAGATATGTAAAGAAGTTATGACTTTTAATTCCATTCGTTGATGGAATGGAAACGACCAGAATATACCAGCATCATCCAATTCACACCATCCGATCAAAAAAGTTAATTAGAAAAACGATTAAAGTAACCACTTCCAACCAGAAGACGCCTATCGAAGAGATTTTTATTGTCTTAAGAACTCATTCTGTGTTCCAAAATAAATTATCGCAAAAGGAAACCCAAGATAGATAGTTAGATAAATTATGTATTAAGAAAAAACTAAACTAGTTCAACTCGATAATCCTTGGCTAATAAATTTACATTATACTTCAACTCGATAATCCTTGGCTAATAAATTTACATTATAGTTCTTCTATCAAACCTTCAGAACGGAGGGAAAAGGAAAAGAAATGACAAAACAAATACATCATAGTTCTATGTGCAAAAGTATATAAACATAATTTACAATCAAGAATAAGAACCCTACCAAGTTGTTGCGGTCATCCGAGCCTAAGTTTGAGTTAGATAAGTCGCGAAACAAGAAAGAAATCTTATATAATGACCAATGTCTTTAGTAAAAAAACTTAGTACCACTTTCAGGGTGGAGATGAATAAAAGGGGAAAACCTTGAACAAAAACATATCTGGAAATGTAAGCTTTTAATGATTCAAGGAAATAAAATTTTGGTAACCGATGAAAACCTACTAACAAAGCTTGAGAGAAGCGTACCCACAAAGAACGACTCCAGGAGAACTGGAATTTGCGTGGAAAATCAACCGAGGAAAAAAAAAATGTGTACTATTACTTCTCCACTTCTCTAGAGAAAAATGATTTGCATTAACCATGACACAAAGGAAAACATAGTAAAGGAAGGTAAAAAGGGCCAAGTGAGGCCAAGTCCTCCATTGAGGAGTCAACGTTTTACCCGTGGGGGGTCGTGATGGCAAAAGAATCCCAAGCTAGTGTCGACTATGCCCCTCAAGCCTGGACCAAAACCTGGGAAGGTAGAACGTAGGTTAGAAGGAATAATGCAAAAAGTTTTAAAAAAATATAGAGTGCCTACTGCGAACGGTAAAATAACCTCTATGCATATGTGTAGTCGTCGGCCAAACTCATATCAAAACACAAGGGTTTTAGGTGTAAAAACTGAAACAAGGTCTAAATACCAGGGCAAGAAATCATGCCCATGGAATTTTATCTTATTTAAAGCTAATACTTAACAATGATAATCCAAGAAGTCGCATCGGGTGGTGGAATAAAGATGCTTGGAGGGTGAAACATTAAGGAAAAAGGGTGGAAGGTAAGTATAACATCACTAGTCACATTTATGGCCTCATTATCAAATAAAAATATGCATAACCTCGGAATAACATATATGAGAGGAATTGCTTACTGGTATAAATAACCCACTTTGTTAATAAGGACATTGAAGCTCCCATTAAGGAAAGAAAAAAATGACATGCTTACGGCTAAATGTAGGGGAGTAGTTTATGAATTTGGTAGCTTGTTTAGGCCTGAGTGGTAGCTTGTTGGTAGCTTGTTTAGGCCTGAGTGGTAGCTTGTTGGTAGCTTGTTTAGGACCAAGTTTATGGAAGGCTAAAGTGAGATACGATAGTATGGACTAGTTTAGGTAGTGCTACAATATAGTAGGCTACGCTAGATTATGCTAGCCGAGGCTAGGACATAGGAGATAGATATTAGCTATAACCGGCTAGTTTAGGTAGTGTCAACTAGTAATTATGATGAATTTTATTATGTGAGTTTAAATGTGTAAATGTAATGTACATTTCAGTATGTTTCATATATGATTGAGGTTTAGTATAAGGTGTACCTTTGTTGTGCTACAATTTAATTGTAATTGAGTTTTTATTTGTTTATTTATCTCTTTTTATATGTTTATGAATTTTTATATGTTTTATGTTTCATTGAAATAAGTGTGTTGGTTCTGCAAATATTAATAATTTTTTTTTTAAAATATTAATCTTCTCTGGTAAAACTATATATATATATATATATATATATATTCTTCAAATTTTTTTTTTAATAAATATAGAAAGTTTTCATTAAGATAGTAAAAGGTTACATAATGAAAAATATGTTTTCTCTAATCATACAAAATAGATATTAGATATGTACAATAAGATTAAAATTTTGAGGCTGTTGAGACTTGTCATAATTATTTCATTAGATAACCAAAAAATCATAAGATATGATTGGTTGTACAAGGTCGTTACATATGGATGACTTACAAGATGAAAATCATTAGAAAAGATAAGGACAAAGAAAAAATGACTATGGATCACAATGTCACTATGGAGGATAACCACCCATCCATGACTTCATGTGCTCATCGTATTCTTTGAAAGAAGATAATGTTTGTTGATCATCTAGCCAGGATAGAGATCTTGTGTTCTATGTGATCTAACTTGTCTCCCATTTATGCAATTTTAATGGGACTCTCCTACTACCTATCCTCAAGATGATTCAATACTCTACCCATAAGGATTTTTGTGTGCTAGATGATATTGATAGATTCCATGTACCATGAGAACTAGGAGTCGGAGAAGGATTCTATGTTTGGTATCCAACCACTAGTAGAATTCTCCACATATGGGTCAACAATTAAACGCCTTCTCTAGTGCACTTTTGTTTCAATATTTTCAAGTTCCATATGAACTAGCTCATGTATTATCTCTACGAATTGTAGAGGAATTGTGCCACTTGGATGGGGTCCTACATTGAGATGTTGATATAAACTATTATCAAAACTAGATGACTCTGAGGATAATAATGGATTCCCACCCATTCCTCCTATCGTTGAATCCCCCCCCAAGCCTATTTACATGTGATTATGTGAGAAAAGTTAGAGAATGATAACTGTGGATAGCGAAAAAGGAATAAATTGGACCAAATGGGAATAAGGTGGTGGAGACACAAGGGGTGATATGACTAGTCTAATATAAGGTATATTATATCACATATCTTTGTTAAATAACATCAATTGGAATGTGGTAATCGTGAGATGGGAAAGGGAATAGTAGGTTGAACCTATACAGGTTTTGGATTCTATGGAAAATTCTCCTTGAAACATAAATATTTATCAAGTCAAAGTGCAATGAGAGAAATTTGGGCCTTAAGAGGCCACCTGAGAATTAAAAAAAGAGAAGAGAGAGGATTTCCCTATATTATTCCAATGAAGAATGGAATATGAAAACAACGAGGATGGTGTCCTTGTCTAGGGAGGGGAGATGTAACACCCATGGTTAATTAATAATGAAATGTATTTCTTTTACCATGACTGAAAAGTTGAAAAAAAATATAGAAAGTGTCTTGATGTAAATTTTCATATTTTTTTGTAAATAAAAATAAAATCTATTTTGCATTGTTAACATTCTTTAGGATGTATTAAGGGTTTTCAAGTGCAAATTAACTCCAAACTGTTACAAAAAAATTTGAAATTATTTATTCCCAATAAAAGGGTAGAAACAAAATAAGTATTTTTTTAACCATTTTGATTATAATTTATCTAAACAAGAAAGAGACAAGAAAAAAATAAAGAAATCATATGGCTAGATAAAAATTCCATGTAAGAAACTCTGTTTCGAATCCCGTGGGTGAGAAAGATAATGATTCTTGATGATAACTAGTGGGATATAAATATTGGTTGAACCCAAGGAAATAAAGTGGGATAATGATCTAAGGGTTCATAGGAACTACTTTGTGAAATAATTGTTGGAATTGTTTCTTTGACAGAAAGAAGTGGAGCTCAAAGGTAACTGGTTATGGAAACTAGCTTAAAGTTGGGGCCTTTGTTTTTGGTAAAATGAGGAAACCAATTTTGAGCTGTGGACTCTCAGTTGTGGACAAGGCAAGTCGCAGAGAGATGTTGCGAGAAGCAGAGAGTCGTTGCGGGTTTTGAATGGTTGTTGAGAAGGTGGAAGACCACTAAGAGACGGTGGAAAAAGTGGCAAGAATAGTCAATAGAAAAACATAATAAAGACTCCTCGAAGTAGATATAAGTGCAGAATAGAACGAGGAATGACACAACACATCAAATCAGCCGAGTGTAAAAGAAGCAAATACTGCCAGTGCTGGGAAAAGTGATAGATAAGCAAGGAAGAGAAAGAAGCATGCAGTTAGTTCTTAGTTTTTTGGGTCATTGTGAATCAAATTATACAGAGTCTCTGAATGTAATGTGCTACACTAAAATATTAATACATAGAGATGTGTTTTGTGGTCATAAGTTGTGTATCAAATGAATGACTGTCAATTCATGGTGGTTATGGGATTATTTAAAAATTTTCTGATAGATCTATCTGATGTATTCATTGTGATAGTTCTTTCATC
This sequence comes from Pinus albicaulis, assembly GCA_034641835.2. Classification (NCBI taxonomy): domain Eukaryota; kingdom Viridiplantae; phylum Streptophyta; class Pinopsida; order Pinales; family Pinaceae; genus Pinus; species Pinus albicaulis. The sequence goes on along the minus strand of CM076569.1, from coordinate 813,392,482 downwards.
AAATGTATGTGTTAAGAATTTTTTCCTGCATAGTCATAATGTATTGATATTAGACTATAGAAATTTAGTTTCGATGTGATGTTGTGGTTCTAGTTCTCCTATCTCGGTAAGGTCACAACATACCTCGGGCGAAACTTCTTGCTCACATTTGAGCAGGGTGAAAATTTCAGCATTGTCCTAGACTATAGTGGGATCTTGTTGGCCTTTGAGCCTGAACCTGGGTTTTTCCCAGAAGTCATCCTTTCACTAACAAATGGCTCCGTTGTTGGGACATGAAAACCTATCAGAGAAATAAATCATGGTGTCAAGGATCTACGAAAGGGAAATATGAAGTTGGTGGGATAATCATGTAGATCGGTTCATATCGCAACAAGATGAGCTCTGGCAGCAAAAAGAAAGGAATATAAAATATCATATCTCATTCTCTAAATCAGCGAGTGACTTGTATGAGAAATTTTGGTGAAATTTTCTGAAGGAGCTCTACAACTAGTTCTAAAGACTCCAGGTCAAAGAAACCCCTGGAGCATTGGGTCGATCTTGTCTCAGTTGGATGCATGTATATCTGACAAAATTGCACAGACTGGATATTGATCTAACATGAGTCGTAGATTTTTGGTTTTAGTCTATAGTAGAAGGATATATTGTGGAGTTCGCGACTGAATTTCATCAATCCTTGGTGAAAGAAGAATATATATTTAAATATGGGCTACGGGGAAAGATATTAAAGGAAATTCCTTTGTGGATTAAGGCTCTAATAGTGGACAAGAGACATATGGCTTTCCCAAGTCTCGCGATGGAAGCTTAAACCCCTAGTACTAGGGGAAGGTGATTGAGGGAGAATTTCTATGGAAAGGGGAAAGGAGGAACTATGGAGATGGATGCCAAAAGTTCAAGAAAGTTAAGAGATAAAAGAGCATATCGGAGGGTGCAAATAACCGAGAAGTTGCAAGAGAGGGCAATACGAGAGTTCGAAAAGCAGAAGAACATACACCAACGAGAAGAGATGTTGCAAATGACAGTTGAGAGAGGAGCTGGGATAGGGCCCTAAGGAATAGAAGGGTCCGCTTGAGAAGTTAGAAAGTTTCATAGGAGCCCATCTCAAGAAGATAAGGGAAAGATTTCCAATGAAGAGGAGGAAACAAGCCCCAAGAACAATTATGATGTTGAGTTTCACCTTGTGATGGAACGGGTGTTTCAATAAATATCGACAACCACAATATAAGGTAATCCTATTCCCCAAATTGCAAGTAGGATTTTTCCTAACCTTCCCCTGGTACTCTATCACCTGCTCGTTAAATTTTTTATAAAGTTTCAAATGTCAAGAATGTTACATAGCATTCAGTCTATAGTGCAAGTAACCATTAACAGTAACGCTAGCAGAGGAATCTCTCAACCAAGAAATAGAGGATTTCTACTAGTCCCACCTACACAGACATAAATGGTAGGATTATTTACTAGATATCTGGAGTTCTCAAGAAAAGGGAATGATGACGTTGAACATCACTAGTATCTATGCGAAGTGATATGGAGAGCTTGACAGACGCCATATATTGTCAAGTTAATTGAATTCCATACTGCACTTAGGGAAAGAGAACTATGGTGGCTCATCAAATGGTCTGAGGTGCACCAAAATCCAACTGTAGATGACGTTAAAACATAATTTATGCAAGAGTTTAATTTTTCATACACTAACCAACAAGGGCTATGAGATTTATGGGATATTAAGAAAAGAGAAGGAGACACCACTTGGGACTTAATGAGAAGATTTAGGGATGCAATCGAGAAACTGAGTTACCCGATAAATCTGAATCATAAACACGACCTATTCATCAAGGCCATTCTACCTCTTATGAGGACTCCATTAAAATAGTAGAAGATTGATACACTCCCAGATGCGTTGAAGTAGGTAATGAAAATTAACGCAATGGTCAGGTACCCACAAGAATTCAGGGGAGGGGTAGTCGTCCAACAACCTTACATACTCGGATTACAACACCAAATTGCAAGTCTAATAAAGAAACTCAAGGATATGTAACTGACACGGCTAGCACAATCCAATGTATGGTGCACACATTTCCTTCTAGAAGGACATTTAGTAACCGAGCTCTGTAGGTTCCACAATACCATTTTCTGAACATTAATAGCAGGACCAAAAGGGATGCCGCCAGTGGGAGAAGTCATGCAAGTAAATACACAGGGACTGTACCATGTGAAACCACATTTCCATGTCTTCCTGAACTAGTAGAACCCAACTTCAAATGAATATTTCGAAATATGCAAAGGAGTTGGCCACCCTCCATGTCTATGTCCCATATTGCATAAGTACTCAACTGTCCCAAATAATGTTTACTGTGAGTTTGTGCCTCAATGAACCATCGCAAAAATCAGCGTAGGGCTTTAGATGTACTGGATGATAGGTTAAAAAAAACCTCCTATAGGGTAAACGAGCCTTCGAGGGGATAAGGATGACCAGGAATGAGAGGCAGTAGGACGGGATGAAGAGGGCGCTTGAGATGTTACAACTTTGATTAAGAGGGACATGCCACAAAGGAATGCCTATTAACAACAATACCATGGTTATCTCAGTGAAAAGTAAATGCACATGCCACGGAAGAATGTTCCTAATTAATTAAAATATGGGAAGAAAGAAACAGCCAGTAGGGTACTAACTTGCTCAATGAAGAACCTAGATTAGCTGAAGCACAACCTTTACCAAGTGTGGCCATAATAAGTAGAGGAGGAAAGAAGATGGGAGAATATGAAAGAGAAATGTGGCCATTAAATTTGATCAAACTGGAATCGCCAAAGAAATCCTATGACTCTAAACAACAGAAATAATACTTTAGAGAGGTGGTGGAGACATTTTCAAAATTAGGGACCCATAGAGACCAGCGACAGATATAACCAGTGAAGAAGGGAGGAAAGGCAACAATGGAAGGTATGCCGATAGAAGAATGGTTCAAACTATTCTTGAGCATTGTGAATGATTTACAAGTGTTGGAACAACTGAAACAAAACATGAATATGGCAGTGGGTGGAGGAATGGAACATGCAAGCTTGATCAATGTTAATCTTCCAGAAAGGCATGTGAGAAGGGTAAAGAAAAATAAAAGAATAATCGAGAAGGAATTCCAAATAAATGAACAAGTTATGGGATTCCAGATAAGGGACATGATGTTGGACTTAGGTTCAGATGTAAATATACTACCAAGAAAAACATGGAAAGCAATGGGTAAGCCTAAGCTCGTGTTTCCCCCCATAGAGTTATGAATGGAAAATCAATATTGTATTGTGCCAATGGGAAGAATATAATATTTTGGAATGGATGTGGTAGGGGTAAAGACTTATACCAATTTGGAGGTAATTAATATCATTAGAGTTAAAGACTCGTACGAAACTTTACAGGGGATCGACTGGGCATTTGAGAACTACGCAGTCATTGACTTAAATAAAGAACTGATTATATTCGAATACAGAGAAGTAATTGTGGTTCAACCATTATATCCATATCAAGGGCCTCGGTACATAGAGACCGTCAACATCGGAGAGGATTCGGGACTCTTATACCAACTTTATGAGATGGCAGCAAGAAAAGGAGAAGACTGCATCAACTTGATGGTTGAAGGGATAATAATCTAGTGGAGCATCCAGAGCTCTGACGTGGGGTCTGAAGTTGCATGGGATGACTGGAAGAAAGGAGTGTACAAAGTCAACATGATAAGGTGCACTACTATTTGTGGATTCAACTACATTGGCAGAGAGGTAAGGGGTTACCCTACCCTTACTATCATGGAAATTGTCAATAATTTTATCAATAAAGTCAAAGATATTGTCCGAGAGGAGCATAAATTTTGTCTATTGAATGTTGAGTTGCAATTAACTTTGATGAGGTGGTGGGGGAACCACATCAACTACCTTAAAGTTGGGAATAGGTGACGAAGGCCTTGAGAAAGTGATTCCAAGCTTCAGCAGGACTGTAACCAGAGGAAAAATTACAGAGGAACTTGAGATCCACAAGCCCATATAAAATAATATGAGGACCGGTGGGAACTAGAGACCTATCCCAAATCCTTGCGAGTGCATAACTTTGTGTACTCGATGGACACCATCCCGCAAGAAGGTACCTTACGGAAGAAAATAACAGACAAACCAGTAACTCAGAATTATTGGTGGATACATTTATAGTTTATAAAAAGTTTTTCTTTCAAGGAATACAATAAATAGCTAACGGACGCCTTGCAGGCCATGAAAGGGATTATGTTCTCCCAGGACCCATGGAGAATAGATAACTACCTTCTTTAAGGTAGATACTTGAATCAAGATATCGAGAGGCAGTAGCTTGCCGTAAAGTAAATCATGAAATGAATGATGATGATATAGAAAACGTGAGACATCTGTCATTCGAAGAAAAGGAAGGGGAGCGAAAAATATAGGATGAGCCTACTACAAAGGGACTACACCTACTACCGCTAAAGATAACAAAACGTAATTTCGGGAGTGTGGAGAAACCCAAGTTAGCTTCTATTGGAGACTATTGTAATGAAGAAATGAAAAAAGAGATTTTTGATCTTCTAAAAGAATACAAATATATGTTTCCCTCTTCTATAGCAGAACTAAAATGCATCAAAGGAGACATGGGGGAGATGCACATAATGTTGAAACAAGATGTGACATGGGTTAACTACAGGCCATATCATTTGAACCCAAGAGTAAAAGAAAAAGTGAAGAAGGAGATAGACAAAATGTTGGACGTAGGGCTAATTTTCCCAGTAGAGGAAGCATAATGGGTCAGTCCCATAGTCATACAGAACGAGAAAGAAAATTCAAATATAAGAGTGTGTGTACACTACCAGAGTTTGAACAAGGCATGTGCACATGATCCTTACTGACACGATTTAGCGATGAAGTGTTGGATAATGTAGTAGGGAAAGACACTTATTCTTTCACAGATAGATTCTTTGGGTATCACCAAGTAAGGATAGCGGTAGAGGAAAAAAATAAAACCACATTGAACACTGAATGGGGAACTTATGCTGATCATGTGATGCCTTTTCGATTGAAGAACGCACCAACAGTTTTCTCAAGAATAATCATAGCAACATTCAGGGAATACATACACAGGTTTCTGGAGGTTTACATGGATGAATCGACCATATAAATTTTATTGAAGAAACATGCATGTTTTCTATGTATATAGTTTGATTGGTGCAAGCAGCTCCAGATCTCAATGACATAAAGAAGTGCATATTTGCAGTCCCCTTTAGAACATTTTTGGGCGACATGGTGTGTAAATAAGGAGTATGTGTGGACCTTTCCAAGGTTGTGGTAATTGTCAATATTTATCCTCCAGAGAATGTTAAGAAAATGAGGTCTTTTCTGGGGAATACAAGCTACTACAGAAGTTTTATCCCCAAATATGCCCACATCAGAGCCCCATTGGAAAAGATTCTAAGGAAAACATAACAATTCATGTGGAATGAGGACTATAGTAAAGCGTTGGACGCACTAAAAGAAAGACAAGCAAGTTCACCTATCCTGACATATCCTAATTGCGACGAATAGTTCCATTTGCACATCGACGCTTCAATAATTGTGTTGGAAGTCATGCTAGTGGAACTAGGGGAAAAAATGTAGACCATCTAGTATATTTTGCAAGCCAGAAACTGTCAACCGTAGAAAATAACTACACACTCACGGAAAGGGAAGCTCTCATGATGGTTTACTCCCTCCAGAAGTTTTGTCACTACTTTCTCGGAGGTTCCTTAAATTGTTTACAAACCACTGATCATTTTTTAAATATCTGGTAAACAAAAAAGTCCTAGAAGGTAGAGTTTTCATATGGATGTTAATGTTCCAAGAGTTCGCATTTGAATTTATAGTGAAGCCAAAGATATTGAATGTGGGATGAAAATTTATTTCGCGTAGAGATTATCCAAGATTAATTAGAGCAAATAACAACATTTTTTGCTTGAGGAAAGTTCCCAGAAGAATACACAATAGTAAAAATGAAACACTTGGTCATTAGAGTGGCCTATTACCAGCTTATTGTAGGCCAATATGGGACTGTACAAGGTACTGTGAAGGTGTGTATTAGACCATGGAAGATCGAATATTTTATAGGAGTACCAAAACAAAGTTGCAGTAGGACATGTTGGAGGAACGTTTACTAGAAGAAAAATATTAAAAACATGATTATGGTGGACCATAGTGCACAAGTATTCTAAAGAGTATGTAAAGAAGTGTGATATATGTCATAGAATGGAAAAACCTCCACACAGGGATGAGCTACCATTACAGTTACAACGGTACAGGAATTTGAAAATTGGGCGGTTGAATTTATAGGACCTATAGCCCCAGTTGCATGCCATTCCTAAGAAAGTTATATAATAACCCCAACTCAATATCTTACTAGGTGGGCTGAGGCCACACCAATAAAGGAATGTACAACAGACACAACAAGTAGGTTCATTTTCAAAAATATCACTACAATATATGACTATCGAAGGAGTCTCACAAATGATCAAGGTGAACATTTCATCAATGCCACACTCAAATTTCTACTGCAAATCTTCATGATACAACATCATAAAAGTTGTTTGTATCGTCCGTAGGCAAATGGAACTGTAGAGGCATTTAACAAAATCCTGTCAAAGGGTCTAACACAAATTTGCAGTGAAAATTGGGATGACTAGGAAGAGATATTATCTACATTATGGGCATACAGGACCATGGTGAAGCAAATGGACAATTAGATGTCATTCTAGCTAGTGTATGGGAAGGAAGAGGTTGTACTAGTTCAATTTTTTTTCCCAACGTATTTATTGCTACAACATTTTAGATGTCTGAGGAAGATTCAGTTAAAAGAAGAGTCCAAGAACTCTAGGATTTGGAAGAATCAAGTTTCATTGCAAACTTCCAAAAATCAGTTGAAAAGCAGCGAAAAAAATCTTGGCATGATCGCCATATTAAGAAAAAGAAATTCAATGTTGGTGGCTGAGTACTTCTCTATGATAGCAAGTTCTAGAAATTTCCACGGAAAATTAAAATTCACTGGATGGGGTCATTTTATGTCATAAAAATTCGGGATTCAAGAGTTATAAAGATTGCACAAAGAGATGGAGTAATAGTACATGGTTGGGTGAATGGTGCATGCCTGAAACCCTACCATGAATTATCAACTTCAATTTTTGTTTACAATAAACACTCACACCCGAGAGGAGTCTGTAGGTTAGGTAGTCAATAAATCTCTCGCAACCGAGAGAATTAAATAGGCTAGATGAGTCAGTTTCTGCACATCCATTAAAGTGTCTGTAGAAAGTATTCCATCTCTAACCTTGTTGCGGCATGGGGATCATCGAATAAAGTGTCTGTAGCAAGTATTCCATCTCTAACCTTGTTGCGGCATGGGGATCACTTCGTAACCAATTTTGGTCAGGGGGGGATGTTGTACGGCCAAGTGATGTCAACCCTGATTCTGTCATAATTTGCCATAATTTAGGTCTCGGTCCATAGTGTCAGCCAAAAATTCGAAAATATTTTCCGTAATTAGAAAAATCACTCCATAATAAAGTTTCCACATTAGTCCATAATAATTAGCCATCGTCCACCCAATTTCCGAGACCACCATCAGTAGAGTTGGAGTCCACCTCACCTAAGTAACCACCCACACAATCGTAGCCACGCAGGGAACCTAAAAAAAAATTATTATTTATCTAGTCACATCAACTCCCACCATGCCAACGCTCCTACTTAATTTTCATGGAGAAAGGAAAAAATAGAATGCTAGAAAACAAAGAATTGGGAGAAAATGAAACTACTATAACAGTCAACCATAGCATTCTAATAGAGCTTCAAAGGTGCATACCACCAACAACACTCAGATACTATAGAAGAAACGGCATGACCAAGACAACAATGTCAATATTCTAGCCAGAGCTTGATCAGAGAATTCAGAAGTTGGAGCCATTGATAGGAAGCTATGATAATGTGAGACTGATAGATACACACTTCATGGATTTGTTTCAGTTTTAAGTGCTCAAAAGGTAGGTTTACATCAAGAATTATGTTACTGAGGGTGACAACGAAATGACTCGGGTCCACCCAGACTTTAAGGGAATTCAAAGATTGACAGTTATTACCTGAGGAGGATACCAGTATTCGACACACAAGGAGAGGCCATGACGTGCACAAAGATACTAATCATCAGGATTCACAACGAGTCTCTATGGCTCGGAAAGGAGATCAAAATTCATGCAAAGGAAATCCATAGGCTAACTAGGGTATCATTAACAGGGAGTGATGTAGCCACAACCTTACAGGCTACCTCCAAAAGAGTGAAGAAGGTGGGAGAGAAAGATTATTACAAAATGTATGACACCAAGAGAGGATGGAAAGGGGTGAAGATTGACTTCATCAACACGTCCAATGTGAAATTTTCATGCTATTTGATGGCAAGAAAGACCATGAGGCATTATACCAAAGGGGAGTGCACATTGGATATGATTTCAGCTATGGAGCATTGTGTGCAAGGATCACAACTCAATTAGTGCACATTCTTACCACAATAACTCTTCGAGGCCTATGGGGATAACTTAAAAAGGGCCACTGGATTTATTTATGGGTATCTGATATTGGCCTTAGCCATGTGGAAGTGGTGTCCACGAAGGAAATGACCACTTTCTGAAATAAGAAAATACCAGACATTGGCCCTTCAGTATACACCGTGGAGAGTCTCAAAGGATCCCAACAGCAATGAAATAAATGAAGAGGCATTTTTAGACTGATACTGGCTGATGCTAGATGTCATATGAGCCCAACAAAGAATTCCCAAAATGGTGATGGATGATTACTCTGAGCAGATATTGTTTGGAGTCTCACATGGTAATACATGGATTAGACGTGACTGTGTTGTGACAGACACCTTCAAAAGAGACCATTGAGATTCTAGTTAATAGATTAGGCTTTCCATACAGAGGTTATGTCTTGGATGGGGGTAGTAGGGGAGATTCGAGATAAGAAGCATATATATTCCTTTGAGGCCATGGTTCCACAACCACTTCTAAGAGAAACATAGATGAACATAGCTCAGAGGGTCTCTCATATATAACTCTAGCCGCTACTTCAAAAGTTGGACACAAGGGTACAAGCATTCAAAAAATTCATGGTACGTCTCAGAGCTGTGACTACTACCTTTCTGTTGTTTAATGAATTACAAGATTCAACATCGGGTCACCTTCATTTATGACCCAGGTCCTCACCGCTCTCCCCTCCACCACTCTCCATTCACATTCATAGCCAATAGTTTTCTGAATTCAGATAAACAAGGCAACTAAGCCACCCATCTGGGCCCAAAGGAAAAAGGGGCACAATTTTGAAACCTGACCAAGTGGTGGAATTAACAGAGGAGGATCTTGTGCATCACTTATGTACAATGATTCTGATCACAAAAGAGCCTGAAAAGGGTACTCAGACTCCCTCAGCTATACCGCAACACAACCCCTCATCATCCCAAATCACTCTGGCCTCCTTATCCCCAACTACTTAGAATTCATCACCACACACCTCTCATACCTCTAAGTACTCATCAGCCCACACCGCTTCCATGTATGCAACCATATCAAACGAAATCCCCATCAGAATGATGATGATGATTGACATTGAGGCGGAGGTTAACTCAGGTACTACCCAAGTAAATATGGTTAACTCAGCCTCGATAGAGCTGTGAACTTTCCTTAATTTACTTATTTAGAAAAACTTACCATTGGTTGAAACTACACTAAATGAAAACTCTTTTTCTGAGTTTTAGCAATCCATGTTAGAATTGCAACCATTCATACCCACTCCTTCACCCCCCAACCGTTTCAAATCAAACCCCAACCTCACCATCGTGCCAACCTAACTCCTTGTAGGAACAATCTGATTGTTCCATTGCTAGTGGCTAGCCACTTAGGGAGAGGAATCCAAGTCCCAAAACAATGAGCAGTGGGGATGTCCAGGGTTGGACACTAGGTCAACTGTTTAGTTTCATACAATAACTGGCCCAACAGGAAAAATCCCTACATAATGACCTAATTTTGAAACATGAGCAACAACAACAGCAACTACTGGTGCTTACTGAAGAGCGTAACCAATTTTAGCAAGAAAGGGACACCCTCTAGCAGAAGATTGATCATATTATTGAATACTTCGAAGGGTTATGGCCAACTGCCATAAGCATCGTCGAGGTCACCCCTACAGCTATGTGAGCATGTAGCATTGTAGAAAATTCCCTTCATGTCATAGCATCATGTACAAGCCTAGTAATAAAAATCAAGAACTCCGGTAGGCCATGTCAGCCATACTATCATTGCATGAGCCAACCACAGTTTATGCAGAGAAAATAACCCAGAATAAATAACATATGAGTTACCTCAGAGAGACACTGGGAAGTAATATCACTAAAGAATATACATTTCTTGAGACCTCCAGTTAAACGAAAAGTAGAGATAATAAATCAACTGGTCTTTGATGTAGAACCTCAATACAATGCGACATTTTTCAGACATGCCACAACCAGTCGATGCCACCCATGCCAGCAAGGTGGTGCATGCTATAGACTCATTGATGAAGACTTGGAAGGAGCTAATCAACATCTTCATGGAGCTCAAGGCAAAAGCCATGAAGAATGTCCCAGAGTTGGGGCCTTTGTTTTAGGAGTGGGAGAAAATGTAGGTGTAGCAATAGAAGGGATCAGTAGAACAAGAACAATAGGAGAGAACAGTAGAAGGCGATATGGTGACCACACCACTCGAAGAAAATTGACTCGGGGCAAGTGAATAGTTTGTGGTTGGGGCATGTTAGGGCCTTTGTTTTTAGATGGAGGAGGAAACAAGTTTTGAGTTGTGGATTGTTAGTTACAGACGAGGAAAGTAACATAGAGTCACTGTGGGAGGCATAGAGACATTTGCAGGTTGCGAATGGACATTGGGCATGTGGCAGAGTGCGACCAGGAAATTGCACAAGTGGAAAGAAAATTTGATAGCAAATAGGAAGAAAGACTCTAGGAATCAGAGCTAGGTGTGGAATAGAATGAGGAATCATGGAGTGTAACAAATCAGCCGAGCGACAAAGAATAAAATAATGTCAGTGCTAGGAAAAGCGATAGATAATCAAGGAAGAGAAAGAAGAAGGTAGTTAGTTTTGGGTTTTTTTAGTTGTTGTGAATCAAGCTCCATAGAGTCTCTGAATGTAATGTGCCGCACTAAACACTACAAGAAAAAAAGGATATTGATGAGGGGCTAAAATCGTCACCATAAGCTCATTGGTGAAGGTCAAAAGAGCCTTCGTCACCAAAAATTGAACATCGCCAAAAGTATAGGTGTTGTGGTGACATTCAAGGTCTGTCACCAATAATGATTTACAGTGACAGATAGTGACTGTCACCATTTCATATGAGCAATGGTGACGGACAATAGCCTCCATCACCAAAAAATTGAACGTCACCAAAGGTGGCGTCATTGAAAGTATGTGTTGTGGTGACATTCAAGGTCCATCATGAATACTGATTATAATGACGGATAGTGACTGTCACCATTTCATATGAACAACAACAATTTTCTGTGATGGACCTTTCATGGCCATCACTATTGGTGCATATATATGGCGACGTTTATTAACCATCACCATAAACTCATTAGTGACATCAAGGTCCGTCACGAATAATGACTATAATGATAAACAATGACCCTCACAATTTCATATAAAAAACAAAGATTTATGGTGATAGGCCTTTAATGGTCATCACTATTGATGTGTATATATGGTGGCATTTGTTGACCGTCACCATTTCATATTTTGGCGAGGGTCAAAAAATGTCACCATAAACTCATTGGTGATGGTCAAAAGAGTATCCATCACCAAAAACTGATCGCCTTCATTCCCTATGAATACCAGGGCACGATGGAATTGAACCACCAACCTCCTGCTTGTAAAGCAGATTCTCTTCCATTGAGCTAGCACCCTTTAAAGAATTAGACTTTAAACTAGCAGTTGCCCCTAAAGCTGCAAAGATACACCAAAGGAATAGAAAATCTAGGAAGATCAAAATTTTCTAGAAATAATATTCTCAATATACATCATAAAAAGACAATAAGAATAACTTTTGATATAATCTAACAAAGCATGTATTTCACAGGAGAATAACTGGAAAGCACAACTAAAAATTTGAATCACAACATCACACATTAGCACATTTGGCCCAATTTCCGATGGCCAAATCATCTCTATTCTGACATGTAGGCTTCCCAAGAGCGACACTTTGAGGCGAGGAAAAACATGGTTAGCCATTACGTCGCAATTCTGACACTTCAATAAAGTGTCGGAAGAGCGACACATTTTTCGACGTTTCCAGACGTTTGTCGCTCTTCCGACGTTATCCAAAGCGTTGTTATTCCAATGTCATCAAAGGCGTCACTATTCCAACGTTAGCAAAACCGTCGGTCTATCAACATTATCAAAATCGTCGCTATTCCAATGTCAGTTAAACCGTCGGTCTTCCAACGCTCCATGACTATTGGTCTTCCAATGTTCCATAACGATCCATAACTGTTAGTCTTCCGATGATTCATAACTGTTGGTCTTCCGACGTTTATCAGGTTTTCAAAATAATATCACTCTTTCGACGTATGTGATTTTCCGACGCACTTCCGATGTGTGTCATTTTCCGTCGCTATTCCGACGTCCTGCAAAGTTAGTAGAAAGCGTTGGAAGACCGATGGAAAATAACTTATATGGGAAAAAAAACTCTTTGTAAGAGCAACTATAGCTTTTCCCGAGAATTCTGGTGAAGATACAGACTGCGATGTAGTGTCATTATGTCGATCTGTAAGCCTCTAATGTGGCATCAAAATGCGTTGATTGATGTCATTCAGTGTCACATCCCCTTGTACACCACATGGCTTAAGAAGAGTGAAAGGGTATGCAACTCGAGTCACTAGCTTAGTTTCAGAATGGCAACATGTTTTCTTAGCTGAAATAGACATAAAAATTAAATATATAAGAAACCTATTATGAGGCTTTAGTTTATTACTAGCTTGGTTGTAGAATGGTAACTTGTTTCCTTGGCTGAAGCAGACAAAAATTGAAAAATAAAATATTACTGCGACATTACAGTAGCTTTAACTCAAAAAGATTAAACATTAAAGAATACCTGTTGAGACAGTTTTTGGTATAGGTTCATGTTGGATCTCAGAATCATATTCCTAAGGTTGCAATGAGAAAAAATCTACATAATTTCATAATCAAGTATTTATTAAATAAATATGATGCAATATCTTTCATTATACCTGTTATAAGAAACACTGATCTAGCAAATACAACACTTATAGCTGTCCTGGGGAGTGGAAATACTTCAAGATAAAATTTTATAATTCAGCACAATCATCCCAGAGTAATGCTAGGAAGGGTAACCATTTAGGGAGCACTTATGATATGTAACATGTGGCTTAAGAAAAATAGTGGAACAAATCAAGAAGCAATTTGCAACCACATTTTTAAATTTTACATAAAAAAACACTTAAAGTTTAGGAACTGTGAATGATCAGCCAGAACAGAGAAATGCAAAGCGGGAGGAATTTACACAGCCTACTCATTCAAAATGAAATTCAAAATTTACAACTTGCTTGGACAGATTTTAGTTCAATTTCTTATTGTCATGTGTACGGAAAGAGGAATGTTGATGCCGATGGGCTTTCAAAAGCTGGTTTGCATTTCAATGCAGGTGTTTGGACCATTCAGGTGAAAGTTGGTTTGCATTTGGATGCAGCTGACCATTCAGGTGAAACAGAAAAGCTAGTTTGCATTCGGATGTAGGTGTTTGGACCATTCCGATGAAAGCTGGTTTGCATTTGGATGAAGGTGACCATTTAGGTGAAACAAAAAAGCTGGTTTGCATTCGGATGTAGGTGACCATTCAGGTGAAACATAAAATATGGTTTGCATTTGGAATAATTTGGATGCAGGAGTTTGGACCATTCAGGTGAAGGTGGAGGGCCAATCCACTGAATATTTTCATAATCATTTCATATAATCTTTGGGCTTTTTCAACAGTTACCAAAAATTCTTGAAATATCTAAAATACCGTGTTAGGTGCTGAAATAGTATTTAGACTACCTGGATACTTGTTACATGACCTCTGATATGTTTTAATTTATTTTAAATATCTGATCCTTATATGGGACATCCTTCGATGTAGTTGTTGGAGCAGGATACTTATATGACCCACTGTTATCTACTCACCCTGTAAGGGGACTTTTTGGAAAATGGTTTCGCATCTATTGAATGTAATTTTGTCATGTATAATAAAACTATAATTTTCTTCTAAGAAGGACAAGAAGGGTTGAAAATTAAAATAAGTAGTTATAGTTTAAACCACCTTAAGAGAACTCTTTGAGACCAAACCTTACACTATATTGATCCAAACTTTTGTAAAAGCCTCTGAACTACTTACTAAAATAATCGCCAAACAACCCATTTTTATGGGAAACTCTCATTAGTTGGGATTATGTCATATCTTACCTGATATGTCAATCTAATCATCGAAGGGCACTTATTTGTTCCTACAGATATAATGCTAAGATTTAAATTCAAATTCATTATTTACCCAAAAATATTTAAAGAAAAAAAAAACGATCATAAGAATTGTATAAATGTTGTTTCCTACCTACCACAAAATAAAAGATCTTGTTACTTTCAAACTTACATTTCTTCTAACATACAATGTAATTCCCCTTCATTAAAACAATTTTCCATCTAGCTTTCTGATACTTGTCCTATGTTTTCACTTGGAGAACTATATGCACCTTCTATAAACCAAAAAAGTGTTATTCCTTATGTAAAGATAAAAGACTCAAAAAGAGAACAAAAAGTGCTCGAGTCTCTTACCATTGGTTTCCAATCGTGGTGAAGTGTTATTAGAAATACGTATGTCTCCAGATCTGCAAATAAATGAATTCTTGCCATCCTAATATTCAAAACAACAAATGACTAATAAGTGATTGTTAAAAGTAATTCATGGAAAAATGTAAGGTTTATCTTCTTGAATTTCACCACATATATGATAGACATAGAAATAAGTTGAATGGCATTTTTAACTGTCAGTGTTGTACTTACAAAGATGACCAATATTGTGTTGTGACCCATAAGTTTACATGTGATCTATCCTCAAGAGCTTCAAATAGTTGCAGATTCAAAACCTTCCAGAGTTCTAAAAGAAGAAGTCATTGATTGAACAGGAGGAGGGCATACTTTGATGGTGTTTCTCAAGGTTTTCCTTCCATGGAGGGAGCTGGAGAAATTTTATATAGCTCCAAGCAATGTTGCACGAAGCAGGGATGTTTTTGGAAGCGAAGCATCAGAAGCCTCATTTTCCAAAAATCTAGGAAGCGAAGCGTCTTGAAAGTGTTTATATATATATATATATATGCATTTGTATTTTTAAGAAAAATCCAAAATACCAAATTAGTTGCAGAAGATATGAAAACATGTGTGTTTTTACATAAATGAAGATAGATATGGCATCCATTGTACATCGAAGATTAATTATTCGAGCATCAAACACCTAGAATCGAGATTTCTCTCCTCTTGTCTAGCCTTTGCCTTCAATTTGATCTCTAGGGATATTAGACAACATTGCCCAATTTTGATCAAATGCCCTAATCCAAGCCTCATAATATGGTAGAGAAAGGTTAGCATGCCTGATCAATGATTTTGACTTCAGTGAAGGGTACATTTTTGCTAAGGCTATGACAAAGGAGTTCAACAATCAACTCCACCAACACTGGGGTACATATAGGGCTTGGTGCTCTTAATTAAATTCCAATCACATACCCTCATACATGATATAATCTAATGAAATGTCACAATCCCATTTATCCTGAAATCCTGAAAATTGTTAAGTTTGCTGAATTTTGAATGAGATATGAAATTCCATTTTCTCCACATGAAGCCTAATGAGGTTGGAACCACTCTCAAATATTCTGATTCATTTCATGATAATGTTAAAAATTTAAGTAAAAACATGAAAATGAATTTAACATTACCATTAGGGAGCATCTAGGAAGCGTATAGGGAGCATCAAGGAAGCACCTTGGGAGTGTTCGGGAAGCATAATTCCTCACATAACAGTTAGAAAACACAAGTCAAGTCCACCAAAAAAACATAAAAAAAACCAAGTCTGCGGAAGCATCCATATCTCTCTCGGTTGCAGTCGCGATATGTGGTGTAATAGCATGGGATCCATGGAAAAACTGCAGATTGGAGCAATGGAACCATCCACGGAACCATCACGGTCCCATTTTTCTAAGAACCATAAAATTTGGCAGAACCAAAGTTCCGATTTTCAGAACTGCAGTTCTGCCTGAGGATCAGTGGCAGATCCATCTGAGACATGAATCCACCTTCTGATCCAAGGGAGGATGGATACTGCAACAAGCTCTAAGTCTAGATACTGGAGTATAAAGCATGGCCGGACAGAAGTACAAAACAATAGGGAAGAACTAATTGCTTTGACACTAGTTTCATATTAGCCGTGGGAAAAAGATAAAAGAACTCAGAAATTGCAAGTAAAGTTCTAATTGATTGGATAAAAAGTATTTCTTCTATGAGGAACTTTCATTTGAGGGTCATAGTTGATGAAATAAACAATTTAAAAAACTCAATAAATGAAGCTTATTTCTTTCATGTATTCAGAGAGGACTTGAACTACTAATGCCTCACCAAAATTGGGTGTGCAGATGGCTCCTAGTACTGGGCATATCTGGGCACATCATGGAATGCTGAGAAAATATGATCTAGGACCTTTCATATCACTTTTCTCTTATATACTACAGAGCTATAGCTTACTACAGAATACAGATGTGATTACATATTTTTTTCCTTTGATGTAAATTTCTATAACAACAAATTGGCTAGGCAGAATTAATGTTGTAATTTTGGACTTCTTTTGGAGAATTTGTAGTGCTATGTCAAGGTATTTTTTTGTTCAACTTTTGAACAGATTCAGAACATATGAAACTTATATTGAAGAAATTGAATGCATTTTATAACAGGGTCATGTAAACATATATGCAAAACAGTTTAAGGACTCTTTTGACAAAGTAGTAGTGGGAAGAAATCATCAAGTGCCAATAGTCATGTACAAAAAGTAATTTATTTATTTTACTGTAATGAAATTAAAAAAAAATGGTTTACACATGATGGCCTGTGTTTCTGTTAACATTGCAAATCCATGCCATATGCATTAACAATATTATCTAGTTATGTAACAGGAATATATATCTTTTGTCAGGCCTGTTTTTTTCCTTGAAACTTGCATGTGCATAAAAATATAAAAACATCATATAAATCCACCTCAACTGTTGCAAACCCAGGCTCAGTACATTCCTTTCATATGGTAGGATCAGGAAAATGGAACATTCTGCGTCTTTTTGAATGGGGACTATCTGCATCTCTCTGCACGGTAGGGGACGAAGAGGTTGGTTCTTGATACCCTAAAAAGCAATAAGTTGCTATAAGTAAGGCCCAAAACCTTAGCTTAGGAATGGTCCAATATTTAAATATCATGAGATGAAAAATCTAAGGTGCTACTGAACTTTAATCAGTAACACATTGTTTGGCCATGGAAATCGGAACAAGTTCAGACCCCATACAGTCTTTAGTAGGAGTTGATTCAAACAAATTCCGTGACTCTTCTTTACTTCCAGTCAAGTCATTGCATAAGATACGTGAAATTTCTGAATTAGAAGCAACAAATAGAACATTTAGATCTACATAAATGAGGAGTTTCTGATAGATATTTTATATTGCAGATTTATCCTCAAAATATTAATATTAAGGAAGCCTTTTATACACTCTTATGCTAAAGAAATTGCTAGTTAACTGAACTCTTTCTTTTTATCTCCCTAATGTATTTTAGGTGCTAAAGAAATAGAAAAAAGAAGTGTTGCAGTAGTCTCAAACTCGCTATTCACATCAATATAGAAAAGGTGAAAACGAACTTATATCAACAATCAGTAGAGAAAGGATTTCTCCATAATCTTTCCTAGAGAATCGAATAAGTAAAAAGAAAAGTTTGGATTAGTTATATATTACACATGATTCAGTAGCACAAGCTTTGGTAGTCAAAATTGACGACGTGAGTGATGGAAAGTGATGAAGATCTTAAAGACACTCCAACAAACAACAAAAGCATAGAAATTTCCACAGATGTACAATGAACACAGCCCCAAAAAGGTTTCTAAATATATTTGGTTAATAATGCCTTATAACAATGACATTAGAACCAAAAAATGTCAGAAATTTTCAAACTGATTTTTTATGAATATGCCAAGAGATTAAGATTGGTTCAATGTTTTATTGTCCACATACTTCTTGTGGTCAAAATATAGAGTTAGTATTGTTGATTCCCCTGGTTAAAATAATCATCAACATAACAGAGGAGAAAATGGTCTAACATCTTTAGAGTTGTGAAATATATTTGGTTAATACCTTACAACAATGACATTAGAGCCATAGAATCTCAGACATTTTCAAACTGACATCAGTGATCAAGCATTGTAGAGGTTATTTATGAACATGCCAAGAGATTAATATTGGTTCAATTCTTTATTGTCCACGTACTTCTTGTGGTCGAAATATAGAGTTAGTCATGTTTATTTCCCTGGTTAAAATCCACATCAACATAACAGAGAAGAAAAAATTCTAATATCTTTAGAGTTGACATCATAAACATACCAAAAGTCCGAAAATGCAATGAAGTCTTTTTGGTTAATAGCATACTACAGGTGCTTAATTTCAGTGATGAGGACTTCCCAATTGGAATTCATATCATCGCAAAAATGTTTTAAGATTAAAGAATTCGATCAGCTTTTGGCACAATAGAGATTTTATGCTAACTTTTGAAGAGGAAAAAGAAGGTGTAGTGTTTTGGGTGACAAATAATTTTGATAGGCTCTAAAACAGGTAATGTTGGTGTCGGTGGGTGGAATCCTATAACATAACAACGGTGAAACTGTTTGATATTTTGGAGAAAAAAGACTAATATATTTATAGTTGATATTATAGTAAGCATATCAAACTTTCTGAAAACCTACCAAAAGTCTGAAATGCAATGGTCTTTTGGGTTGATAGCATATTGCAGGTGCTTAAGTTCAATAGTGATGGCTTCTCAATTGGAATTCATATCGTCACAAGAATGTTCTGAGATTTAAAAAATCGATCAGGTTGTTGGGAAAAATACAAAGGGGGGGGGGGGGGTAGATAGGTATTTGAAACGCCATGCGAACTTACCTTTTTTCTTTCTCTAAAACCCATACGCTACTTTACTGAACACAAGTCATGTATACACACGGATAACCTTCATAAAACTCGCGTATATACAGAGATGTTATTATGAATTTAGTTCTTTACTTAGATCTATGCATCATTCATTCATCAGATGTTTAGTTATAAGTAAGCATGTGCAGTAATAACAGAATAAACCATCACACATAAGCAACACACATGAACACCAGGATTTAAGGTGGAAACCCAAGTCGGGAGAAAACCACCACTGCCGTCATCTCTGTCTTCAATATTTTTATTATAAATAAAACATCATACAACCATGTACTGGCGCAGAATCATACCAGCACGCAGGCACCCACCTGCAGAAGGCTACAACCTTCTCTTGTTTACCAGCCTCTCCTGGAAGGGAGATACAACCCCCTGCTCTCATTTACTAGCCTCTCCTAGAAGGGAGCTACTACCCCCTGCTCTCGTTTACCAACCTCTCCTAGAAGGGAGCCACTAGCCCTTGCACTCGTTTACCAGCTACCACTGGAAGGGAGCTACAACCCCCTCACTGAAGGCTTCGACCTTCAGCACCATTGCAGACCACGTTTCATCAATTTTCATACTGGATCCAACAAATTCCATACAGCACATCTTGTAGGCCACTTTTCATCATATTTTCAAACTGGACCCACTCCACACATTTAAGCTCATCATACATCAAACTGAAACTTCTAACCCCATCAATTCATTCATTGAATCATCAACCAATCAACCAACGACTTGATCTTCAATTAACATAATCAGCAGCATATTCATCATTCAAACAACCCAGTTCTATATGAATACATCATTGACAGATTACAGTAAAACAACAAAATAGATCAGACATTTCATTCCACTTACTTTAGCAAACCCTAGATTCCATACGCACTTTTACTTCACTTAACCTGCGTATGTACGCACTTTCATGCACACCAACCCGCGTATACTTCTGTGCATTCTTCAGAAAACCCTAACTGGCCATACACGCTTTTCCTTAGGCACACCCACGTATACACGCGCTTTTACTGAAGCAAACATGTGTATACATCTGTAGCTTTTCAGGACTCTGCAGCTCTTCAGATCAGATAAACAACTCAGATTTCATCCTTCACTTCAGAAAGTATTTCGCCTCATCTCTGATCTAAACATTCAATAAACAGATCTATAAAATACATATACATTTCATATCTAGAGATCCCTCTTCATCATTTTCTTCATAGGTGCATTATTAATTCAAATCAATCAGTAAATTGTTACTCAATCCATAAAGATATACTCCAGAGTGAAGTATTCATTCCATACCCAGACACATGCACACCCTTGCACTATGATTTTCTTCTCCTTATATAGATTTATCTTTTGTCAGTACCATGATCCAAAACCACACAACTTCCGATGGTATTCCTGGACGGGATCAAATATATAATCAAGCGCTCAATACTTTGGGTCAATACCATGGTAATGTCCCCTTGTTTCCTAAATTTAGAGCGCAAATGAGCATATGCTACTTGTCACGTACATTTCCGCGTACATACGCAACTTATCCTTAACAAACCCACGTATGCCTTGTGACATACCTTGTTCAACATTATTCTGGTACTTACTTCTGAAATGATCTGTAGATACATCAGATTTACATCATTAACAACTCATCAAGTTAATTTTCATCAAGGACAACTTCATCAGGCAGGTTCCATCAAAGTTAACACATTGTATCATATTGCAAACAATCTCCCCCTTAACTCATCAAGCAGGTTATCATCAACTTTATCAAGTAGGTTGCCATCAAGGACAACACTCTGCATTATATTGCCAATAGTCTTATTTCATCAAGTAGGTTGCCATCAAGGAAAACACATTCCAACAATCTCCCCCTTTGGACTTGATGGCAACCATTATGGTGTTGATCACCACAACAGATAGATACATTGATTATAACCATTATGCAAACACCATGATACTCTCCCCCTATTAAAACACCATGTTACTCTCCCCCTTTGACATCAAGGGAAAAGGGCGGATTAAAGCCAAAATGAGGTTTTTCTTCTTTTGTAGAAAGAAGAGCTTTGTAGATCTGATGTGCACTGAATTTATCATGCTCCCCCTGAGTTCATGCTGAATCTTCAAACATATTTTTCAATGGCTTTATGACCTTTCCTATCACCAAGGACTCATACATACATCAAAGATCCAACCAAGTGGATTTACATATGTGACTCAAGTACCCAACCAAGTGGGTTTACAAATTTGATCAAGCCCTTACATGACTAAATATTACAATTTTACATCATAGGTCTCATCATGACCTTTTCATCAAATTACAAATATGATTTTTTATAATCAAGACCAAGGAATCTCAAACATGAGATCAGATCATAGCAAATCAAGAGAATTCCAACAATGCATCCTTTCCACATGACCAATGCTCCCCCTTAGCTTGTGCATCCTGAACACTTTCAACAGCAAATCATCAAGGCATATTTAAAACATCAGAGAATGAAACAGAATTATGAGCACTGGAGCAGCACCAGAGATACCAAACAGTATTGCAGCTGTGCTGAAAAATGTTGACCCAGAAAAATTCTGTCAGCAACAACCCATACGCGGTTTTCTGTGTATAAACTCGCGTATATGCGCGACTATGTTTCAGAAAACCCGCATATCCAATTTAATATTCTGAATTTAAGCAGATCTGATCTTCTGTATGGTAGAGACTATTCCCATATTCTGTCTGAGATATTCAAATGCTTCCCCGGAATATATGAGAGAGGATGATATGACAATGTAACTGTGTTTTCCAAGTGTCATTCAACAGTTGTAGCACAAGCACATCAGTAACCAAGCCTTCAGACTTTTTGCAGCATCAACAAATTCTTCCCAATGGAATTATCACACCAGAACAACTTCTTCAATAGACAATATGTGTCAAGCAATCATCTATGTGATCTAAAATCACCAAGATTTCCATGATTTATTTATTTCATAACCATGATGTAACATATGTAGGAATTATGTCAATAGTCATCAGCAACAAACTCTGCATGATATATCCTTATCTCTGAATCATAAGACTTCCATCTCATTCATAAAACAAAAGATACTCTTCAGCAAAAAAACAATTAGGATTCATCCATAATCTCATCATAAGCAACCATGTATCATGTCATCATCATTTGAGCAAGAACTAAGGAATTATCAGATACAATGCCAACAATGCAATCATTAGTTGTTAGACTGATGCTCCCCCTGAACCTGTGTTCCTGATCTTTAGCTATCTTACTTTTTTTCTTATCAGAAAAGCATACGCGACTGTCTCCAGCAGAACTCGCGTGTATACGCGGCTTTAGCTCACTAAAACCTTGTATGGAAAGTGAAACACTGAAAATTTCCACAACTCCATCTCCCCTTGAATTTGTACCACCTGTACCTGTCTCTTCTTGTCACATCAGATGCATTGTCAGAAATAAACACAACTAGAATTACCAAACCAGCCATGGGAATCACCATACATTGCTCCCCCTGTGATGATACATTACTAATCCCTATAATTTATATCACATCATCCCTGCAGTCATTATGAGAAATAAGCTTTAGAAGTGGATGACTACAGTAGGATTATTATCCCCTACGTTTTTGAACAGTCCTCCTTCCTTTTCCAGCTTTGCTTGAAATTTCTTATTGTGTGCTGGAAATTATCCAATTTCTCAGATCCATTCATCCTGCATTCTTTTTCTACATGTCCATACTTGTTACAGGCATAACATCTTGCATGACCAGAAAAGTAAGCATAAGGATCATAATGTGTTTTTCTATTCTTTCTTCTATTGCAATTAGCTGCTTTATGACCATACTTGCTACATGAAAAACAATATCCCTTGAAGAAACCATAGTACCTTTCTGTGTAGTATCTGTTTGTATGTGATTGAAACATTTTGCTTCTGTAATTGGCTGCAATATGCCCATAACTATGACATTTAAGGCATTCAACATTATTGATCATAGGAGGGAGTGATTTCTTTTGAGAGTTCATGATTGTCGGTTGATCTTTTGTTTCTTTTAGCACTTTAGATTTAGCATTGATATCCTTTGAATCTTTAGCACTTCCTTGTGAACTAGATTCTCCTTTAACAGTTTCATGAAAACCAAGACCAAATTTAATAGAAGGAGACCTTTGACTACTAAGAATATTGTCCAGAATCTTAGTACTACCTTGAAGCCTCAAGAGTTTATCTTTTTCTTCTAATTTACCTTTCAAAATATTTACCTCAACCTCCAATATTTGGCATTGCTTCTTCATACTTTCTTCGACCCTTATTCCTTCTTCTACTTGATCATTCAGTTTTAAAATCTCTTCCTTTAACCCATTTTCTTGTTCTTCAAAATTTTGTAAAAGATCTTCATTCTTCTTGTTTGATTTTTCCAGATCTTCTTTGAGGGAGATGATTTCTTCTTCAAGTCCTTCACATCGATTGGTTACATTATCATACTGTCTTTGATACATTTCTATCCGTCTTTGATACATTTCCATCTGATCATTCATTCCAGAGATCATATCTTTGTAGATAGATTCCTTCTTTTTAAATTGATCTTCATCATTAATCTTGAGATTTGCTTCTAGACCCATACTATTACTTTCACTATCATTTTCACTATCTTCACCATTGCTTGCATAAGGAAGTGAATCACAAAGATTAGTACCTTTTTCATCTTCTTCATTTTCTGCTTCACATGTTTTCTGAGATATCTCCTTTCTTTGAGTAGCCTTCTTCTTTTGCTTCCTTGCCATGAGCACTAGCAGATCTTGTTCAGGATCTTCTTCATCCTCATTTTACATTTCATCATTATCTTCATTTGTATAATAGCTCTTTCCTTTTTCAAATTGTTTCCCTTTATCATGATTTTCTTCATAAGGAAATTTAGCAGCATAATGACAAACTCTTCCACAATTAAAACACTTGAAGAGAAGCTTACCTTTGAATCTTCCAGTACCTGGTTGGAGTCTTCTCACAAAATTTGCTTCTTCTTCTTCTGATGTGTAACTTGATTCCTTGACAACTTCCTTTTCTTTTCCTTTTGCACATGCCTTAAAGGCAACTTCTCTAATTTGAGAGGGACCTTATTTTCTCATTTCAAAAGCAGTTAGAATACCATGTAGTTGAACTATAGTGAGCATTTGCAGATCTTGCCTTTCTTCAATAGCAGATACTTTTGACTTAAATTTTGAAGTCAAAGATCTTAGGACTTTTTCAACCAGAGTAGTATCGGTTATAGTTTCACCCAAACTTCTCATATGATTTACAATATCATCTAGACATAAAAAGAAACTGGCAATACTCTCATCACTATGCATCCTTAAATTTTCATATTCAATTTTGAGAGTTTGGAGTTTGGCACTTTTTACCTTTGTATCTCCTTCATAGCTTAGAAAGATTTTGTCCCATATTTATTTTGCTGAATTGAGCTACATCACTTTAACATATTCTAATTTAGATAGGCTTCCTAATAAAACATTGACTGCTTTGGCATTGATTTCACATTTCTTCCTTTCTGCTGCATCAGTAGGAATAATTGCCGGATACCGATAACCTTCTTCCATGATTGCCCATACTTCTGCACCAAGACTTTGTAAATATGCTTTTGTTCGTATCTTCCAGAATAACAGATTATTTCCATCGAATAAAGGTGGCCCTAGAGAAATTACTCCTTCCTGACTTCCCATTGTGACAGATCTCCTTCAAGCGATCAAGCTTCTACAGAAGAACCTGCTCTGATACCAATTGTTGGGAAAAATACTGAGAGGGGGGGGGGGTGAATCAGTATTTAGAGCATACTCAGAACTTTTTACTTTTTCTTTCTCTAAAACCCATACGCTACTTTATTGAACACAAGTCGCGTATACACATGGATAACCTTCATAAAACTCGTGTATATATAGAGATGTTATTATGAATTTAGTTATTTACTTAGATCTATGCATCATTCATTCATCAGATGTTTAGTTATCAGTAAGCATGTGCAGTAATAACAGAATAAACCATCACACATAAGCAACACACATGAACACCAGGATTTAAGGTGGAAACCCAAGTCAGGAGAAAACCACCGTTGTCTTCGTCTTTGTCTTCAATATTTTTATTATAAAGAAAACATCTTACAAACATGTACTAGCGCAGACTCATACCAGCACGTAGGCACCCACTTGCAGAAGGCTACAACCTTCTCTTATTTACCAGCCTCTCCTGGAAGGGAGCTACTACCCCCTGCTCTCGTTTACCAGCCTCTCCTGGAAGGGAGCCACTACCCCCTGCACTCGTTTACCAGCTACCACTGGAAGGGAGCTACAACCCCCTCACTGAAGGCTTCGACCTTTAGCACCATTGCAGACCACGTTTCATCAATTTTCATACTGGATCCAACAACTTCCATACAATACATCTTGTAGGCCACTTTTCATCATATTTTCAAACTGGACCCACTCCACACATTTAAGCTCATCATACATCAAACTGAAAATTCTAACCCCATCAATTCATTCATTGAATCATCAACCAGTCAACCAACGACTTGATCTTCAATTAACATAATCAATAGCATATTCATAATTCAAACAACCCAGTTCTGTATGAATACATCATTGACAAATAACAGTAAAACAACAAAACAGATCAGACATTTCATTCCACTTACTTCAACAAACCCTAGATTCCATACGCGCTTTTACTTCACTGAACCTGCGTATGTACGCACTTTCATGCACACCAACCCGCGTATACTTTTGTGCATTCTTCAGAAAACCCTAACTGCCCATACACGCTTTTCCTTAAGCAGACCCACGTATACACATGATTTTCCTTAAGCAAACATGCGTATACATATGTAACTTTTCAGGACTGTGCAGCTCTTCAGATTAGACAAATAACTCAGATTTCATCCTTCACTTCAGAAAGTATTTCGCCTCATCTCAGATCTAAACATTCTATAAACAGATCTAGAAAATACATATACATTTCAGATCTAGAGATCCCTCTTCATCATTTTCTTCATAGGTGCATTATTAATTCAGATCAATCAGTAAATTGTTACTCAATCCATACAGATATACTCCAGAGTGAAGTATTCATTCCATACCCAGACACATGCACACCCTTGCACTATGATATTCTTCTCCTTATATAGATTTATCTTTTGTCAATACCATGAGCCAAAACCACACAACTTCCGATGGTATTCCTGGACGGGATCAAATATATAATCAAGCGCTCAATACTTTGGGTCAATACCATGGTAATGTCCCCTTGTTTCTTAAATTTAGAGCGCAAATGGGCATACGCTACTTGTCACGTACATTTCCGCATACATACACGACTTATCCTTAACAAACCCGCGTATGCCTTGTGACATACCTTGTTCAACATTATTCTGGTACTTACTTCTGAACTGATCTATAGATACATCAGATTTACATCATTAACAACTCATCAAGTCAGTTTTCATCAAGGACAACTTCATCAGGCAGGTTCCATCAAAGTCAACACATTGTATCATATTGCCAACAATCTCCCCCTTAACTCATCAAGTAGGTTATCATCAACTTTATCAAGTAGGTTGCCATCAAGGACAACAGTCTGCATTATATTGCCAATAGTCTTATTTCATCAAGTAGGTTGCCATCAAGGAAAACACATGCCAACACAGGTTTTGAAACGGTAGTGATTTCCCACTAAATTTTCAAGAGGCAAAAGAAGGTGTAGTGTTTTGGGAGACAAATATTTTTGATAGGCTCTAAAATAGGTAATGTTCATGTCGGTGGGTGGAATATTATATCATAAGAGAGGTAATAACAGAGGTGAAACTCTTTGAAATTTTGGACATCACATTGACAATCATGATGGTAGATATGTTTAGATGGTACAGTCAGTAATGAAACTCAGATGAACATTGCATTAGAAAAAATGCCCAGATTTTGGGTTTTACAACATCAACAAGCATAAGCAGAGATTTTCCTACAAATGTATGAAGAGGTTTGGAAATGGGTAAAGCTGCCCCTGCTTGAAGTTCAAATCAAGTTAGCAGAGGCAAAATAGGTATGAGAATTAGACTTCACACCAACACTTAGCGTGGCTCGGATTTTGCTACAAACCTACCAAAAGATGCATGCAAATTCTCAAGAATACAAAATCAATAATGTTGATTGCCCACTTTGAAGTCAAATCAACATACCAATCTGCAAAGCAGAGGTTTTCCCTGAAAACTTACCAAGAGGCGAATCGACATCAAGCTGAAATTCATCCCCCTGCCATTGTCAGGACTCATTGAAGGACATCAAGCTGAAATTCATCCCCCTGCCATTGAAGGACTCATTGAAGGAAATCTTATGATAGTTTCCTTAACTACAGTAGAGGTTTTTATGTTTGTGCATAGCTTGAATATTTGGACAAGTAAGGAAAAATAAGAACATTTCTTTAAAAAATCTTAGCCAGCTTTGGCGCCAAATGAAGGATCTAGCCATTCAGCGCCACAAAATCTGACAAATGCAATCAGTTTAATTTATTATCTTAAATAAATCGACTAATCTAGAAAAAAAGGACAGAGAACTAACAAAAAATAAAAATTCTTCAAGCCTGACAAGGCACGAAACTAATTGTTTCTCTTTGTTGTATCTTGTTTATTTGACTCAATTTTTCATAATGCAACCAGATTGGATCTTTTCATGGCACAGACACCTAAATGCACCTTTTTATAAGCCCAGACTGCTAAAAATCACCTTGATTCATCCCAGCTAACCGCTTAATTTGATCATTTACTCGACTATCTAGCTCATTCTTGTCAATCTATGAAAAGGAACGCTGGATCCCGCTAAGCCTCTTCCAAAAACACCAAAAAAACTAGCATTCAACCGATTACTATCAGATTCTGCTAAATTACATGAAAAAGACACGAACTGATTTCTCTTCTACATTGCCGGGATCATAAGTCTTCATGTACAAATTTCGTATAAAAATTGACCGTCCTTTACACTTATCCATTCATTTCAGTACATTTAAACGCAGATTTAGTTTTTTTTCTCAAAATTCTTTGACGAACGCAAAGATTGGAAAAGCTTACATCAAAATTCACCAAAATCAACCAACCTTTTCCCCAAAAATTTTCACGCTCTTTTCCTACCACTCTCCACTCGTGAACGATTTTCACAGCTCCTTTTCCCATTTTTTAACATTAAGAAGCTAGTGTTTTCCATAAATAAGATAGCAATTTTGGCTCCATTTTATAGCCAAGGACCAGCATTTTGCTTCCAGAGAGTAATAGATTGACCATTTGGGGTTTGTTCTGCTGCAAATCCCTCCGAAATAAGATCGCTTGGGATTTGAACTGTTCTATCTACTATTCCGTTTAAACGCTATCATTCACTTCACTGTGGTTAAAGAGCTATACCGAATCTACAAACTGTGGTGGAGGTTAGCGTGACCTGAGTTAATGAAGTTAGTGGACTGGAACCTCAGATCTGTCTTGAATTCCTCCTGGGAAATTTCCCTGACGAGATGCTGAAAGGGCAGCTTCCTTATAAGAAGTTCTGTGCTCCTCTGATACTTTCGGATCTCACGCAGGGAAATAGTGCCCGGCCTGAATCTATGGGGCTTCTTCACTACACCCATCGCCGGGGCAGATTTCCGGGAAGCCTTTTTTGCGAGCTACTTCCTCGCGCTTTCTAGCCAGTGGATTTATGGGTAGTCTACTTTGTTCGGGCCATTTTCCCTTCTGCTCTTTCTCTGCAACTATATTATTTCCCCTTGTTCGTGCTCCCGAATGGTGAATTCTTTTGTAGGCGGAAATATAACATTATAAAAAATTAAAAATAGAATCGTTTGCTTCAACTGCACTTTAACCTTCCTGTCGACTATTTTTTCCTCGTCATGCAATTGTTGTTTTCTTTAAACCTTTGACATGCCATACATGCACAAGATCCATCAAAATGTAACAAAAACATAAATTTTCGACTCCTGTAACAAATATCTGTAGACTACCTCAGAAGTATTCAAATTGAATCTTCAACTAATGCCAGAGTGAGGGTGAAGGGAGGAATTTTTTGGAGGCGGGAATCCAAATTAATTAAAATAAAAATTAAATGTCAATAATAATTTTTTTTTTAAATTATATATAGTATTAAATTAAAAATTCAATATAAATAAATAAGATAGTAAGATGCATATAAATTATTTAATAGGTAAAATTTAAAAACATAATTAAATACTATTAGAAATTATTTTTGGAATTAGAGTAGGTTAAGTCATTTATTTATGACCATTTCTATTAGAGGTATTCTTAACTTACTAATTTCTCATGATTTCCTATTATAATTTCTAATATAATGCATTGTGGAAACCCCTAATACTTAAATTAAAAGACTCAAAAATAAATTTATGTGGTTTTTTCTTGTTTTAATATAGACATAAAAAGGTATGATAAAATGCCCTCTCTTAAGGTTTGATAGTTATTTTTTTTGTTGGTATAAGCTTCCACCTATCATACTGAGGATAATTGCCTAGATTTAGCATTATGGTATTTTTCTCGCTCAACCCATTAGGGTTTTGATGAGACTCTTAACTGATTACTCTCATTTCCGCCTTTTTGTCAAACTCTGATGCTGTCCCCATTCGCACTTTACATTTTTCCCCCACACATCATATGTTGCCTCATATGTTTACCTTAAGACTACATTTGGGTTTTGAAGGTGTTGCTTTGGTGATGTGCCAAGAGACTCCCATGACTTCAAAACTTATATCTCCCTAGTATGTATCGCAACCAATAGAAGCACTACATGTGGACAAGCAATATTTCATTATTGGTTCCCCTTATCTTTACTATACTAGTGTTTGGGAGAAACCCTAATTTGGAAAGAAAGTGACCCCCTTTTTGTTTTTAACCTATGCCTCTAAGAGGATAGTCTCATCGACATTGCACGACATTGCATTACACCATGGTGTTTCCATGTGTTAAGCCATGCCAATATGTGCAACGGTGTGACAATGTGCGTCAGGGAAAATCAAGGAAACAAAAGGAAAAAAAAGTTGAACTACAAAGAGATGAACACATAAGAGGGTTAATAAGTCATCAATTTACCTTTTTCATGGGGGCATTCTAGGCACACCAACACTAGGTGTGAATAGGTGCCAAGTGCCAAGTGTTAGTTCATTCTACGTGCCAAATATTCCTCTATTTCTTCTCATCTACTTTCCAATAATTGATCTCAAATAGCTTTAATATTAAACCATGCCAAAGCATACCAAGTCATCTCATGAATACATGTTAGATATGCTAAGACTTTCCAAGTGCTAACATGTGCCAAGTGCCAAAGTGTGTCAGGGAGTGTTATGCATGTTATGAAGTGGCAGGGTATGTCGAAAAGTGCTAAGTAGAGAGTGCCAATGCATGTTGAGGAGTGTTAAGGAGTACTAGGACAACACAAGGGATCACTAGGTAAAAATACATGGAAGTGAATGAATATGAGGGTGTGCCAGGGAGTGGCAATGAGTGATAGTTCTCATGCCAAGGAGGGAGTGAGAAGGTATTCTAAGCATTCACACACCTTATTGACCACTGAATTCTTACCATTCTCACACCATAACAAAAAACCATAAAAATGTCATTCTTAAAATCTATTGTGTAGTTTCCTAATGTCATTCAAGTAGAATCTCTCAATTACGTATGTCAGTAATGGTGAGATCATTCTTTTATTCTCTTAAAGGAACTCTTTCTAGACATGCCCACCATAAAACATAAATTTTCGAGTCAAAAATAATGGAAATGAATGAATAAGAGGGTGTGTTGGGGGTGTCAGCAAGTGTTAAGCATGGCAAGGGGGGAGTGACAAGGCATACTAGGGAATGTAGGGGATGATAACACATGCCACATGATTCCAAGGTATTTAAGACATGTCAGTTGTTATGGCATGTCAAGATGTAAACTATGTTTCTTGTTTGTTTTATGACCACAGTAGTATGTGATGAGCCTTGTCTTGGTAACTTTTTAAGTGGGATCAATTGAGATTGGACATGATTAGTCTAATATGAGTTACATGTAGTTCTTAGGTGAACAAGGCATATGTTTAATTTCCATGACACATGAGAATTTGGGTTTGGTCTTAGAATCTTTGATGCAAACACACTCAAGTGCCACAACACATCAAGGAATCAATTAGTGCACATGAAAATGAAAATGTGATGCAAACACACTCAAGTGCCACAACACATCAACTTTTCACAATGAAATCTATACACATCGGGGAATCAATTAGTGCACATGAAAATTTTTAACTTTTTCAAACCTTTCTTCTCTAAATTACAAATTGTAATAAAATAGGCTATAGCTCTCGTACCAGGGATGATGGC
This sequence comes from Pinus albicaulis, assembly GCA_034641835.2. Classification (NCBI taxonomy): domain Eukaryota; kingdom Viridiplantae; phylum Streptophyta; class Pinopsida; order Pinales; family Pinaceae; genus Pinus; species Pinus albicaulis. The sequence continues at coordinate 813,360,746 of CM076569.1, read as the reverse complement.
CCTTTACAATCACACTGATACAAGGAATACAACTAGGGCTTGGTGTTAGTCCTTTGAAAACCAATATACCTTGAACAAGACAACACTTGGCCTAATTTTTTATTGTGGACACACATAGCCCTTTCAATCCACATGTCTTGAACACATCTGGAAAATCCTCTTTCCTCCCATTATGCAACTCCTCAATCTGCCTCTATCAATGAACTAAACTCCTTTATGTTACTGAACTCGGATCAAAAAACTTTTCCCTCTAAGTACCTCTATTTTCCCTTAAGGTCTACAACACTTAAAGTTTTCGATTAGTTGTTCACTACTCTGTTGTGAAAAACTCTTTGGTCAACCCACTTTTTCCATACTATTGCTCCGAGATGACAAGTCTAGGGATATGGAGGTTTCCCTTCTTCTCAATGACGCAATACTCTACAATACAGTGAGCTAGGACTAGTTGGCTAGCCCACTTGACTGCTACTTTAGTCCTTCAAATTATGCATGTCCTTAGGCCCAATACACCTACCCTTCTACCAGTGTTGTTTTCCTTCACAAGTACATGACTTAGAGCTCTTCTTTGATAGTCACCTAACAACCCTCCAATTGTACTTGGATTGCCATCAATTTTCCCAACCACAGTAAATTTTTTTACTCATCTAGTGCCCACAACACTACCCTCATCTAGGGCTCTTCAAATATGCCACCTAATAGTGATTTGAGTCCTCTCAAAATCACTATTCTTGTGTACCAATTTTTTGTTGTCCAATCTATGAACAAATCTGAACTAATCATCTTATCATCCTCCTAACAATTTGTAGATGAATGAACTAGGGTCACAAATCATCCATTAACAGTCCATTGACTAACTATTTATAGGCTGCTTCAGATCTCTGTCCATTGAATTTTTCAAACCTTTCTTCGTTAAATTACAAACTCTAATAGAATAGGCTAGAGCTCTCATACCAGGGATGATGGCCCTTTATAGTCACACTGATATAAGGAATACAACTAGGGCTTGGTGTTAGTCCTTTGACAACCAATATACCTTGAACAAGACAACACTTGACCCAATTTTTTATTGTGGACACACATAGCCCTTTCAATCCACATGTCTTTAACACATCTAGCATATCCTCTTTCCTCCCATTATGCAACTCCTCAATCTGCCTCTATCAATGAACTAAAATCCTTTATGTTACTGAACTCGGCTAAAAATACTTTTCCCTCTAAGTACCTCTTTTTTCCCTTAAGGTCTAAAACACTTAAAGTTTTTTATTAGTTGTTCACAACTCTATTGTGAACAACTCTTTGGTCTGCCCACTTTTTCCATATTGCTGCTCCAAGATGACAAGTCTAGGGATATGGAGGTTTCCCTTCTTCTCAATGATGCAATACTCTACAATATAGTGAACAAGGGCTAGTTGGCTAGCCCACTTGACTGCTACTTTAGTCATTCAAATTATGCACGTCCTTAGGCCCAATACACCTACCCTTCTACCATTGTTGTTTTCCTTCACAAGCACATGACTTAGAGCTCTTCTTTGACAGTCACCTAACAACCCTCCAATTGTAGTTGGATTGCCATCAATTCTCCCAACCACAGTAAATTTTTTTACCAATATAGTGCCCACAACACTACCCTCATCTAGGGCTCTTCAAACATGCCACGTAATAGTAATTTGAGTCCTCTCAAAATCACTATTCTTGTGTACCAATTTTTTTTTGTCAAATCTATGAGAAAATCCAAACCACTCATCTTATCATCCTTCTAACAATTTGTAGATGACTAAACTAGGGTCACAAATCATCCATTAACAGTCCATTGACAAGCCTATCATGTTCAATTTTGCAAGGGTGGTGGTGATGACCTGCACTGTGTCAGGACAAGATATAAATAAGTGTGAAGAAATATCATCATATGACTTGCATAAAGGATATATACTGGCGTGATTCGTAAACTATCATGGATATTTATCGTGAAAAAAATGTGTTTTTGTTCCAATCCCACTAGATATTATTGATTAGAAAGCATGGGAAACCTTTATAATAATCTTCCATCATGTTGTGTAACTAAGTTTTGAATTTTTCTTCCAAGCTTAGATAGGACCACGAGCCTATCATGTTCAATTTTGCAAGGGTGGTGGTGATGACCTGCACTGTGTTGGGACAATTAGAGATAAATAAGTGTGAAGAAATATCATCATATGAATTGCATAAAGGATGTGTGTTGGGGTGATTTGTAAACTATCATGGATATTCCACTAGACAGTTCGTAATAACAGAACAGATAAAAATATATTTAAAAATGAATGAATATGAGTTTGTGACAGGAAGTGTCAGTGAGTCTCAGGTGTGCTAAGGAGAGAGTGACATCAAGGTATGCTAGGAAGTGTTAAGGCATGCTAGAGGCTAGAGAAACATGCCAAGATGTGTCAGGTGCCAGGGTATGCCAATGCATGCCAGGGCAGAGTGTTTGGGAGTGCCAAGTAAAAACAAGGGAGCACTAGTATCAAATGAATGGAAATGAATGAATAAGAGTGTGTGACCGGGAGTATCAACAAGTTCTAGGTGTGCTAAGGAGGGAGTTTAAAGGTATGCAAGTTAGTGGAAAGGAATGATAGAGTGCCAGGGCGACATGCTGTTGGAAGAGGGTCTCCTACAAGTTGCAAAACTGGTCCATTTTGAATACTTTTGATTAGATTTAGTCTAGCGCGGGGGTTTTCGGGTGGGTCAAAGCCCTGAAAGCATTGTAATGCGTAAAAGGGTAAACCAAGGGTCCAAAAACCACAGTTTGTGGACCATAGGAAAGTCTAGGCTAGCTTATTAGAAATAGAGGAACATTTTGTATTGTAAGGGAGGAGAAATGAAGAGCTATTGATGCAAATTGTGGATTAAGTTATTTGTTTGGGTTTTTAGCGAAAGGACTCCTACTGGCTGTGTGCACGGAGATCCAAGTCCAGCTATGTGCGGACCTTGCTGTTGTATGCGCAGGTTGGGAAGGGAATTGTAAGAAGGAATTGCGGAATTGATGAATAAGAAAGGTTGATTAAGAACTGAATCTGTGAGTACTCTTGGTGTGAATCATTGATAATTACTACATTGTGTGTTTCTGTATTTACGCTACGAAGATCTGTGTAAGCGTATTTTCTGTATCTAGATTTTTTCTGTTCTGTTCATGCAATGCTGTGCTACTGTCATTAAAGCATATAATTATAGACCTAGCGCACGTGGATGCGAATAGCGACCTTCTTGGCCCTATGCAAAACAAGGTGATCCGGGTATCTCAGGGCCAAACACAGCTCTGCTTGCCCTACTTATCCTTTCTCAAGGTGCGGAAACATGGTTCCAGCACCCACCCATATTACTTCGGGTGAGACTTTGACCTGCGCAAGTAGGTCATTGCCGAAAGGGCCAGTAGTATAGGGGTTTGTTGGCAAACCTTGCACACCGAACCTGGGTCAAGACCCCTCAAGCCAACAAATGGTTTTGCTGCCAAGACCAAGCGAATCTTGAGAAAAGGATTGGGTACTGACAAGCGGATATTGGAAACCTATCAAAGGGGATACATGGCAGCGTACTTGAAATTACCCAACTTTAAAGGCATGCCCGATGAAGACATGAATCGGTTCTAGTTTGTGGAAGATTCGGTATGGACTGCGTAGGGCATGGTGAACGATACCATGAATAAAGCGCAGCTACCCTAGCCTTCGAAGAAAGAGATTTGGACTGGTATATGGGGTACATATCTCAAAATGGGGCCGCATCTATTCAAAATATTAAGGATGCCCTGAAATAGCAGTTTCAGAAACCTAAATCCTATTCTTAGGTTATAGCGGATGTAAAATATTTCAAGCAGGGAGTAACTGAGTCCGTATGGGAAGCACATCAATGCCTAAAAAAGGATATCAGAGATGGAAAATTTAAGTATGATGAAAGACAGCTTACAGAATGGTTCATCGCCATGCTACTCGCTCACCTACGCATACCTATGGGTCACCAAACTTTTGACTCGCAAGATAAAGCTTTGGAAGCTGCCATGAAACTAGAAGCTACGCCCAGGAAAGATGTTGCGTTGAAGGTACAGAAGATCCATGCGTAGCTCGGGGCCATACACCTAGAGATTCAGGACCTACAATGGGAAAGTGGAAGGGAATCTGGTGCGAAACTATGGCGAGCGTCAGGACAGATGAAGGATCTACACTCGGGGCATCAGGGAGTAGGAGGGCCCAGCCCAGAAGAGCGGAGCTCAAGTGGACCTACGTTCTAGTACAGGGATGGGCTTGTAGATGGCTGCGTAATACCAATCGTTGCCCCTGTCTGGGCACTAACATTTTAGAACCAAAGCGATGCTGGTGCTGGTTTTGCCTGTCAGTTGGCCATGAGGAGCAGGACTGTTGAATCCATAATCTAGTAATAGAATGGAGAAAGCTGTCGAAAGTACAGTTAGACCCTGCCTCACCATAAAATCCCATATCTAGGGATGATTCCCCCCCCCCTCGAAAGCAGGGATAGGAGCTGAAGCGGAAGTGCAGGTCGGGGTTGTTTCTAGTTGATCTGTTATAACTATGGGGGAGTGGGGCATTTTGCGTGGGATTTCCCGAACCCCACCACGATAGTCCCGAGGGTATTGTAGATAGTTGGACCATACGTGGAAGATTTTCCAGCTCGAAATCAAAGATACAGAAAAGCTAGACTCCCCATATACGCGGGTATGTGCGAAGGGTCCGTACTAAGCTAAGGAGTAAGGGTTCGAGCATAAATGTGGTGACACGCGAAAGGATTGGCTATTGGAGGGTATAAGGAGAAGGTTGAAACTAAATCACCGATTCGGCGAGGGCGATAGCAAACAAGAGGACCTGACCTGGAAAAATAAAGGGAAACGTTTATGGAAGCTCGAAGGGACTTTCTGGGCGAAGAGGCATCTACGTCCCGTGCTCCTAAGGATTTGAAGGTAGCCTGAGGAGGTCAAACCCTTCCTACGGTGCATGTATGCGACTACCGCAACCCCCGTGTAGTACGTAATCCGAAAGCTTTACTAGAGAACTACGTAACACGTACCATCTGTGTCATCCGACATTAAGGATGTGCACAAAGTATACTGGTATCAAAGACGCACCGGGAGGGAGATGCGGCCGATGGCCCAGATCGGAAACTATGAGATGGATCAGGGTTATCTTAGACCTTGGATTAGACGCCAATTTATTACCCTAAGAAAACTTTTCAATGCATGGGTGAACCAAAGTTGGAATGGTCTACCATCTAGCTATGCATGGCTAATCACCAAAAGATCGTGCCTTTGGGGAGGCTCCCCGGGATTGTAGTGGATATCGCGGGAGTAAAAACTCGGGCTGACGTCGAAGTCATTCAAATTGCTCGAGGATGCGGACCCTACCCCGTGCCGTGTAGGACCGGATTGGGCCATCAACATGGGTGGTATCATTAATTTAAAGAAACAAAACATGGTGTTTGAAAATAATGGCACAAGGGTAGTTGTGCTGTCGACCTCGCGAAGGAAGATGATATACGGAACCACTACCCAAGGAGGACGATGGGGATTATATCTATAAGTTGATCGCACAAGATGCGGAAAACCCACACGAGAGTGAAGTACTGCGAGTGAGGGGGGATACTAGGGATTTTCTCGATCCCGATGAGGGAGATAGAGCTTTGGTAGAAAGCCGGTTACGTAATATCTCCACGTCGCATTGTCTTCGCATCACCAAAGACTTACGCTATGATGTCTCAAGGGTAAGGACCCGGACAGAGCCGGGCTTAATCAACTATCGTGACCCTACCCCCGAGAACGGGTCGGGTTAATCCACAAACAATTCACCCGGCTACCTACCGCAACTGTATACTCGACAGGTAGAGATCTCATGCATCGGGCCATCTCTATAGCGACAAAATAGTCTATGGGTCGGACAATATACTCCGACAACATCCCAACTTAAAGTTTCATTGGCACGGATGTTAAGGTACTCGTGGTCATGGGTCGTGAGTTTCCTAGGGAATGAGACGTGTTGGGGGAGGACATGTGGCTACCACGATGGGTGACCCTAGCATAATAGGTAGGTCAAGACCACCCAGGGATACGAAAATTAGTCTGTTGGAGTAATACCTATTGATAAAAAAGAAGTAGTTATCATTGAAAGGGCGGCCCCGAGCCTTTAGTGCACCGAATTATGGGGGATTTTTTACCGTTCCTTGGGAAACCTACCTCGAATAAATATTGCCTCGCACATTTTGAAGTGCTTTAAAAAGAACAGGGATAGTCTAGCAAGAGGTATTATTCTCTGCACAACCGGCTTGCCTCATACGTCTCATGGAAACACTGAGTAGTTATATTTTCCATATTTACACTACCCCGCTCATGTCCGGTCACCCTACTCCGTCCCGATAGTAGCCTCCTAGGGCCAGGGATTCATTTTTCGGGCCGGGATGCCGGCTACTAACCCAGCTTGAACCCTCGGCACCGATGGGGCTTGATGTTGAAGAAGTCCTAGAGGTCCAATCCGAATTGAAGAGGTTCCCACGCCGATCACAAGAAAAGGCAAGGAAAAAGCACAAGGTTCGGGAAAAACCCCGAAAAGCGTAAAGAAAGCTTAGGAATTCCCCAAGACATGCCAAGCCTCCACTAGCATCGCCTTCATAAAAAGATGCACGGGGAGGGTGCTCTGCACGGCTAACTCGATCAATCGGTTTATCCCTCCTTTGTTCGCCCACTAAGGCCGTCTACACGGATGCCATGAAAATTGGATGGCACCGATCACCTATCTCGCAAACCCCCACTCACCCCGGAGGAATTCCCCATCCTCGGTGGTCCCCTGAGACGACTCCATGAGGTCAAGTTTGATGATCATGATCCGGCGGAATATGACACCCTCCCGGAATTGGCCCCTCGCATTATACTTTGATACAATCCGGAGGGATGATGGGGTCACGGTAGTACCCTCAACACTCGGGTATGTGGCTTGGCGGGATTTAGACTTTTGAATTTGCTTTGAATGCCTCACTTTGGCCATTACAACATCACGGATCGGTTGGCTCGCCGGCTACTCGCCCTCATTCACGATGGGTTCTTATGGATTCAAGAGAGGGTCCCTATTGATGCTGTGTTAATCCACAAGATTACGGTGCCTTCCTATGCAAGGCCCTGCACTCGCTAGCGCAGGTCGGAAAGAAGTACGAAGCAGCCCACCAATACATTTGTACGAAAAACCCTACACAGAGTGCACCTAAATCAGCACGGATTTATGATTGAGACTATCAATGACCCCGCCACACGGATGGGTACTCAACTCTTAGCTTGTAAGCTAATGAGGAAGTGTCAAAGTTGCAACCGTACCCGCTTATGTGATCCAGCTTAGCCGGCCAATGTGCAAAGGGTGTGTCTTTCAATTGGGCTCAATACTTGTAGCAAAGAATTTCTCGGCTAATGTCCGTGAATCCTAGGGAACAATGCACATATTTCTTCTATTCGTGGTTATTATTCCCGATAGCACCGGTCGCTTGGGACAAACCCGAGAGTCGGTCCTTCCTAAACTCCCTCCTAGGATGTGCGAAAGGAGCTCGGTGATGCTCACCTATGGGACTCTAAGGATAAGTAGTGCATCGAGGATAACAAAGTCTTTTGGGTCCTCTTCCCGAGTAGTATAGCAGCTCGCCATAAACTCTCGACCTCACTCGTCCCCAACAATATATGACAAATATAAAAATGTTGCCACGTTCCAAATTACCATGCACCATGTTTGGATTCATAGCCTCAACAAAAAAGACATGGACGACACTCCCTTATATGGTAGTAGATGAAGAAATTGACTCTACCGATCTCACTATGGCTCCCTACCCGGAGAGAAGGCCTCCCTAACACCCCCGAGGAAACCGCAACGCCCCCATCGATGGCCTCGCCACTGCGGCCTCGCGCAGGGGTAACCATCCATCGCAACCAAAAGCGGATAAGGCCCAGAAAGACCTCGACAAAGCTACCACCCCCGGCATTAAGAGGTCGGGGAGATTCGGCACCCAGGGCCCAGAAAGAAACAGTAGCGCACACTGCACACAATACGATGCGACAAATCACACTAATAGACGGTGATCTTGAGGAAATCGCGGACATAGTCGCCTTGGCTATGGAAGATAAGTGGGCATTTGTCGGGCAGAACGGTGGCTCGACTCTCTCCAGTGCCGAACTTCGAGCTCTCCAAATCAAAATTGATACAATACCAACCAGGTGTGGGCCAATTATGTGCCTCATCGTTTGCACGATAGGTTCAACGACACCCGGGGTGGCCAGTCATATTTGGGATATACCTAGCATTTCCCCTCGTAGGGACGCCGCCCTCGTCCCAAGACAGGGAACCCAGTCTGGACCTAGTTAAGTCGCCTCTACCCAGCCTTACAAGGCCTCAATCACGTTGTCTTCTAGGAGATTAGTCACCGTGATCAACACATACACCGAGAACTTTATACACCCGAGAACACCATTGTGTGGCAGTGCCCTGATTGCTCCTAGCCATGTCATAACGAGGCGGATCTCGAAACTATGATCCACCATCTCCGCACGGAGGTTATAGATGAGATCCCGAGCTGCGGATATGCTCTCGGGATAAGGTGGAAAAAATTTGTAACTTCTCTCAAATCATCTCGGATGGAAATACACACCGTCGAAGACATAGCTGGAGCAACATATCTCCGACTTACAAGCCGGACTACAACCCATAACACCTCTCGAAGTCCGTGCCCAACATGCCACCCTAGTCATTGATTCCATGATCTGTTATTTCAGAGACGTATTGCTCAAGGTGCCCGACTACTAGAATCAACCATCCAACTCGGACTAAACTTGAACGCAATCTCATCCTTCGATAGAATCAATTAGGACTTACGACAAAAGGAAGAGGCGTTCAAATAGATCAATGCTACGCTGCCTAATTTGGTACTCGCCCAACGTTTAGCACGATTGAAAACCGACGAATGATCTCAAGGACGAAATTGAGAAACTCTAGCATAAACAAGCACATCATGGCGGCACCGTTTGAAGTCATGGGCTACCACCACCCTCCGATCGTCACAAGACATTGATGGCATGACCAAGCAACTTAATCAGATTCTTGAAAGTGTCACAGCGATAAGCGAAGGACCGACCTCCCAAAAGTTGGTAGACCTTGCACGTAATGCCGCCTGCCCAGTGAAGCAAGTATACGTGGTACCGACCAACGCCCGACTACCTTACATGCGCAGGATTGAGGCCACACCATCGTAGTGACTTGGGACGAGTCACAAGATTGTGTTGGAGGACTTTTGGAACAGGGTTCTCCTACAAGCTTCGAAATCGGTCCATTTTGAATACTTTTTGATTATATTTAGTCTAGCGTAGGGGGTTTTTGGGTGGGTCAAAGCCTTGAAAGCATTTTAATGGGTAAAAAGAGTAAACCGGGGGTCCGAAAACCACGGTTTTCTCGACCATAGGAAAGTCTAGGCTAGATTATTATAAATAGAGGAACATTTTGTATTGTAAGGAGGAGAAATGAAGAGTTATTGATGCAAATTGTGGTTTTTAGTTATCTGTTTGGGTTTTTGGGGAAAGGACTCATGTTGGGTCATGTGCGCAGAGATCCAAGTCTAGCTTTGTGTGGACCCTGCTTTGCTATGTGCGCGAGTTGGGAAGGGAAATTGTAAGAAGGAAGTGTGAAATTGATGAATAAGAAAGGTTGATTAAGAACTGAATCTGTGAGTACTCTTGGTGTGAATAATTTATAATTACTTGGATTGTGTGTTTCGTATTTACGCTACGAAGATTTGTGTAAGCGTATTTTCCGTATCTAGATCTATTCTCGTTATGTTCATGTAATGTCTGTACTATTGTCATAAAAGCGTATAATTATAGACCTAGCACACGTGGATGCAAATAGCGGCTCCTGCTGGCCCTACGCGAACAAGGTGATGCAGGTATCTCGGGGCCAAACGCGACTGCGCTTTGCCCTACCTATTCTTTTTCGGGGTGCAACTCCGGTTCCGAGCACCCACCCATACTACTTCAGGTGAGACTTTGACCTCTGTGCAAGTAGGTCATTGCCGAAAGGGCCAATATTATAGGGGTTTGTTGGCAAACCTTGCACACCGAACTCGGTTCGAGGACCCCTCAAGCCAACACATGCTATGATGTGCCAAATGCTAGGGAGTGCCATGGAAACACAAGGGATAACTAGTTCAAAATGCATGGTAATGAATGAATAAGAGTGTATAATAGGGAGTTTCGGTGAGTTTTAGGTGTGATAAGGAGGGAGTAGCAAGGTTACATGTTAGGAAATTCCAAGGTATGCTAGAGTGCCAGGAGCATGTTAGGGACTCGTTAGTGGGAAAACCCTTCTTCATTATATTACAAACTACAATACAACGAAAGCTAGAGCTCTTGTACCATCTGATCGTGACCCTTTAAAATTACATTGATACAAGGAATACAACTAGGGATTGGTGTTAATCCTTTGACAACCAATCTATAATGAACAAGACAACACTTGACCTACTTGTTGATGGTGGCCACACACAACCCTTTCAGCCCCACAAGTTAATTGAGAGCACCACAAGTTTAATGTTTGGAGAACAAGGGGCCACCCCCTTGTCCAACACTTTGATGGGTCCCATGCATCATTATGGCACTCATGGACCCCCATGCATGCCTCCAAGAAGGCCCTAAGCATCATTTGACCTCTTATGAGGCTTATTATTCCATGTCCGATAGTTTAGTAGGATTGTCACCAAAATTTAGGGCTAGTTGCATATTATTTTATGTTTAGGGGGCTAATGTAGGCCCATAAGCTAATTCGATCAACTCTTAATCAATGTAAATAGGAGTTATTTGGATTCCTTTGCATCATCACTTGACTTGGGATCTCTCTATCTTTAGAGAACTTCACATTTTTCCTTGGAATAATATTTTGGATGATGGATGCATTTTTATATATGGATTTGGGCTATTTTTTATCTCGGAGATTTGTTTTTTCAAATGTGAAGTCGGGTGGATATACTCTCTAACATTGTGAGTGAAAATTTAACACTATTCTACTTGTTTTTTCATACTATCGAATTTCGTTATAACTAGGGCTAATTGTTGCATGATGGAAATGTGGAATTATGTGTCTATTTAGTTTATTTAATGTATGGGCCATTGTTGGATGAATTAAATGTCTTAGAGATCATTTTATCTCAATAAAATTGCACCACTTGTACTAAGTATAAATGCTTGAAGGTCACTTTTCGTTTTCCTCTAACATTGGACTGAAGTTGACTTTCTAGGCCCCCTTGATCAAGAAAAGCTGAATTATTTTTTCATTATCTCCCCGACTCCATATCCCCAAGTGAATTATGCACTAGTACCTCAAAAAGGGTAATGATTCCCCCCCCGTTTTTTCACAAATTTCCACTTTTCCCTAGGTCTAGCCCCATTAGGTCACCTAGGGCATCAATTTCCCAAGAATATAGCTAGAGGAAAACTTTGATCTTCTAGAGGCAAGCTCGCATTGGTAAGTCCCCCCCAATCTCCTCATTATTTGGGCCAATTACGACAAATGGAATCTTCGGATACCTCAAGCCCTATCTCTAAGATCAAGTTTTGCACAGGTGTTCCCAAGGCTACAACCTAGTAGGATCAATTTGACCCATCGAAGTAAAAAATCTTTCCTGATCCTTTCCCCTAACATTTTCCAAGATAGGAACATCATTGGTTGCTAAATTCCATCCCTGAACCTGGGTTGGGTCCAATTGGCCCCATGTGGTCCCATTTGGTGTCATAGGCCTTTCATCAAGGACCATTTTGGAATCCAAGTTCCCAAAGGATTTTAGGGATTTATAAATTCCTTCATAAGTTTTATTATTCTCCCTCAACCCTTCAAACCCCCTCCTCTCTCCCTAGAAGATCAAGTCCCTTGCTTAAAAGGAAAGCATGTCCCACTCTTTATTCTATCTTGGGGAAAAGGGCTTCTAGCGTCAATTCCCACCTATTCACCGACATATAATATAAAAGTGACTTCCTAAACTACCGAGACTCCTCCCATAGGTGAAATTTCGTGAAGAGCAAGGAGCCTTAGCTGTGGTGACAATGGGCTAAGCCTCCACCATTTCCCTTGTCCTAGTTGTTGCCCTCTTAGGAACCCCTTTTAGGTCCACTACTATTTTGAGTGGTAACAAATTGTTCACAACTCCATTTGTGAACAAATATTTGGTATTCCAACTTTTTCCACACTACGGATCCAATATGAGAAGTCTAGGGCTATGGAGGTTTCCCTTCTTCTCACTAAATTAATCCTCCACAATATAGTGAACTAGGGCTAGTTGGTTGGCCCACTTGAATGCTACTTTAGTCCTTCAAAGTTTGCACATCCTTAGGTCCTATACACCTTCCCTTATACCAATCCTGTTGTCCTTCACAAGTACAAGAGTTATGGCTCTTCTTTGACAGTCACCTAACAACCCTCCAACTATACTTGGACTACCATCAATCTGCCCAACCACAGTCAATTATTTTTAATGATCTAGGGCTCACAATATTTTCTTCATCTAGGGATCTTCAAATATTCCACCTAAAAATGGTTTGTTTCCTCTCAAAATCATTGTTCTTGAGTATCGACAATTTGATCTTTGTTGTCCAATCTATGAATAAATTTGAACTACTCCTCTTATCATCCTTCTAACAATCTGTAGATGACTCGAACTAGGGTCACAAATCAACCACTAATAGTCCACCGACTAATTTTTTTATAGGTTGCTTCAAATATCTGTCTAAAACTCCATGGATAGTCCACCAAATCAACTCCTCTACATGTCAATCCTTTCTTCACACGGCACATTTCTTCTGCATGCTCAATCTTTCACTCAGGGTTCCACCATCCTTTGGATTTGCTATCTCCACACATACTCGAATCTGCAAACCATCTTCCGGATCCGTGGTCTATATTTCAGAAATAAACCTCACTTTAAGGGTCACAACTACTCTTCTTCTACACAAATTTTTCGTAGTCTTAAAGGCATACCTTATGAACTAAACATGCTAGGAAATTGTCCTAACTAGGGCACTATACTTATGTACTTCTAATTGTTTTAGAACAAACCCTATCCACCCATAGAAAAAAACCATGACTCTTGCCTCCATAAGAGACTCGACCTAGCTCATATGGATCCATAGATTTTTGGGAATTTCTTTGACCGAATCTTGACATGAACTTCGGATCTCAATGTCGACCCTCAAACTAGGGTTAGCTCGAGTCAATATTGTGCCTACGTCTACTTACGATTTCCGGCTCTAAATAACGAGTGAAAGCCCTCCTCCATTTATGTTTGTCTTTATAACCGCCACAAGACGAGATCGTATCAACCCTCTCTTCTATTTCATATAGAAAATCTAACCAACGGGCTTCAATCTGATCTTGTAATGTACTAAAACAAGATATTGAATCCTTCCTACAATTTTCAGAAACAAAACACGATCATACAATCACATATAAGTAAGAGAAAGAAATTATCAATCGCACAACAAAAGATGTATCTGGGGAAAGCAGCTCAAAACCCCTCTATCTCTATTGTGTATTAATTCAAGGAATTACGAAACAATACAATTCTTAATCTATCATGAGATTCTCCAACACTCTGCCAATTGTCTCCTACTAATCTAGGCATAATTGGTCTAGTACTTAGCCAATTCTCAAGCTTCCTTTAGCCTGCCTTGCTCACACAATTCCTAGGGAATTAACTCCCTATTAATTAGGAAAATCAACCTTCCTTGATTGTGCAATCCATCTTGGCATCCCAATGACTTTATAATTTCACATGGAAAATTTTGTATAAATACAGCCCGATAGTTATGTTCCCTTTAACCTCTGTCTCAATCGGGTCTTCCTCGGAACCGACATGCATGCAACTATTAATAGTGAATTATCAGTTATTTGATTGATTAGTCATTGTGAATTAAATCTAATTTAATTCAATGGACCTCTCGCTAGCTCATCACTCGATTAGAACTAGTTAAATTGATTTTAACTCAATTAATTGAGTTAACTAATTGACACCTACGCCCCATTAATGCATCAACCGCAACTCGACCCAATAAATATTAGAATCCATATACATGCCTCATCTTAGACCCTCATGATCCGAAAATATGCGGGGAACATAGTAAAATACAAAAATAAACATAAACACGGAGATGCGAGTAGGGAATAACACTCCATTTCATTAATATCAAATACTAAAAAATGCTTACTGGACATAATGGAAAACAAACTAGCTTGGGAAATGGTAGCTTATCTCGCGAGAAGAGATGTGGCGGCTACATGCCTCTGAACTGTGTTACAATAAGGCTCAAGGGCCTTTTTATTATTGAAAAATAAGAGAAAACCCTAACTCAAGGAGATGTAACACCAATAGTTTATGGGCCCCATTGAGGGTAGTTGGGCAACCAATTTCTTAGGGTCGTAACTTAGTCATATGATCTTTGTTTGACGCACATGATACCTTGTCAGAAAGATATCTCTGAGGAATACAACTTCTAATGTGATTTCTATGAAATCAATAAAACTTTCATGACCAAAAAATTTTGTTTGGGGGCCTCAAAACTATGGCGGAAGTTCGGGACCCGAAAAACTAACAAAAATAGTAAATTGTGCTATAATTAAGGAAACTAAAAAACTGAAACAGACATTGGTGAGGGACCAAGTGGAATAATCGGGTGGCCACCAATATCCACCTTGATCACATCAACTTGAATTTCTTGAGCTAACTCGATCATCATGACTTAGTTAACTAACCCAAGTTGTTATGAGATGAAATTACAATTTATTGTCCAATTTATTTAAGAGAAAAATAAATTAGACGCCTCACATTTCTCACTCCTGGTACATAAAAATTCCTCACCAATGTGGCTGCATTTTTTTTCCTTTATGGTTGCCAATTTCACTGTTTCTTGTTGCAAATTTCAACACTCCCTATCAACAAGAAAGGAATTCAATTTATCCCATCTGGTACCTTTGGAATTTTTCATGCAACACTTATCTAGTATTGTTTTCACCTACAAATCCTGAAATTGAGTAGCCTCCGAACAACTAAATCAATATAATGCATTTTTCATTAGAGTCTTCCGACTATTGCTTGCTACTCTGCACCTATCTATTGGAATCTCTCGCATTGTTACTAGCATCTTCATCCATGCCCTTTGTACTATTACCAACTCCGATCGTGCTCCAGGTATCTAACATTTGTCACTCTGATTTATGTCTTCCTGACATCTAACTGCATCAATATAACTGATCCTTCCTACTATTGTTGTACTGTGGACTCCTCGTAGCTAGCTTCGATCCATGAGACACACCATCTCAATGGACCCTTCCCAAATTTCTTACCGTGGGATTATGTCTACACACCACCCCACCTTTCAACTGGAGGTATGGTTGCATGTGCTCCCTCTACCCATCTGGATCAAAATTTCCCCCTCATGGAGGTCTCTACTTGAGTGGACGATTCCACTCGGTCTCCTCTCTGCTTCTCCAATTATGGCTGGTCCACAATGTTCGAAAGATGGTTCTAAGGTTGCATGTTGAGAGGTAATTTGTACTCCCTCTCAAGAGCCAAGTCTCTAACCTCTCGCTTTGCTCCTCAAAGCTTTGCATGCATCTCGGTACCTCAAGTGTGTATAGGTTCTTGACTCGAACACATTGTAATTGTCCTCGCCATTACAAAAGTTTCTAAAAAATAGTTGATTTTAAAGTGACAATATCTCCCTCATTTGAGCTCCAAATTGATTTTTCCATTTGGATAGTTTTTTCGCAAGGAATACAAATTATATGCTTTTTTTTTAATTTTTTTTACACCAAAATCTTCGAGATATTCTCTACAAACTCGCCACCCAAAAAAATTCCTTCTTTGATACCATGTCGAAAATCTAACCACCGAGATTCAATCTAATCATGTAATGTACTAAAACAAGATGTTGAATCCTTCCTACAATTTTTGGAAACGAAAACATGATCACACAATCACATATAAGTAAGAGAAATAAATTATCAATTGCACAACACAAGATGTATCTAGGGAAAGCAATGCGCTCAAAACCCCCTCTATCTCTATTGTTCATTAATTCAAGGAATCATGAAACAATCCAATGGTTAATCTCTCATGATATTCTCCAACACTCTCCCAATTGTCTCTTGCTGATCTAGAGCACACTAGGTTTAGTACTTAGCCAATTCTTAGCCTTCCTTAAACCTACCTTACTCATGCAATTCCTATGGAATTATCTCCCTATTAATTAGGAAAATCATTCTTTCTTGATTGTGAAATCCATCGTGGCATCCTAATGACTTTATAATTGCACATGGGAAATTTAGTATAAATACAACTAATAGTTATGTTCCCTTTAATGTTAGTCTCAATCGCTTCCTCGGAACCGACATGCATGCCGCTATTAATAGTGAATTATCGGTTATCTAATTGATCACTCATTGTGAATAAAATCTAATTTGATTCACTCGGTCGAGCCTCTCTCTAGCTCATAAATTAGTTAGAACTATTTAAACTCGATTTTAACTCATTTAATTGAGTTAACTAATTAACACCCGCACCCCACCGGACTCCAAACGTATTAGATTAATACTCTCGCATGCCTCATCTTAGACCCTCCACTCGTATTTTTTTGAGCTAACTCTCGTCAACATGACTTAGTTAAGCGACACAAGTTGTTATGAGATGAAATTACAATTCTATTTGTCCAATTTATTTAAGGGAAAAATAAATTAGACGCCCCACATTCCCTCACTCTTGGCGCATCAAAATTTTTTCATGAGTGCACGTGCATTTTTTTTGTCCTTTTAGGTTTCCAATTTCAATGTTTCTTATTGCAAATTTCAACATTTAATAATTTGATGTGGCCTTCACACAAATACACCATTAAAATCACATGCCCAGATTCTCATGAGCAACCTCTCTTAAGCTTGATTTTCCATAAGAGAACCAACAATATGCCATCCTACTTCCTAGCTCGAACCGACATTAAGGTATGCAACATTCTTATGAACCCTCACATGATGATCTTGCTCTTGGAGGATGATCATGGCATCTCTTTAGAAATCCTTACTCAACCTAACGTAGGGCTACATCTCTCTTTGCCCCTTGATCAAATGAGATCCTTCTCACTTGATGTTATTTCCTTCACCTTAAGGCCTTCTTAAATAGTTTTTCCTAGACCTATTAGGAACCCTCTAGAACTTACTAGTTTTATCCACTTATACATTAGGAAATATTAATTTTCCTTTTTAATTTTCTTTTAGATTTTAAAAACCCATCTTGGGTCCAAAATCCCTTTGCTTGGATTCCTTTCCCCAAAAATCCTTTTTCGACCAAACTCACACAAACCCATATCACTAGGCTTGTGGAGTACCTCCCAAGCTACACAATTCAACAACATCATCTCGGTTGTAGTAACAATAACTTGGTCAAGCTCTTGTAGTCAAGCGAGGGGCTTGGTTGGGTTCCCAAGTTTCAAATTAAGTAAGGGTAGTTGCGAGGGCATGATATCTAGGGAGGGTTAGGGGCATGCACATTAGGAATGAAAAGGCATGCTAACACATGTTGGAAAATTTCAATGCATGTCTGAAGAGTTTTAGGGAGTGTCGGGGCATATCAAAGGATAAATAGGTCAAAATGCATGGAAAGGAATGAATAAGAGTGTGTGACAGGGGAGTGTGAGAAAATTCAAGTGTGCTAAGGACAAAGTGTGTTAGGAGAAGTTCAGAATAGGATTTATAGGAGGTGAGCCCTATCGTTGTTATACGGGGCTCGACATAGTAGTTTTAGACAAAGGGAGATCACTTTGCGCTAGGCACAACATTGTTTTGCCTTAATCTATTTTTTTAAACAAGATGTGGCACACTTTGGCTACATGCTCATGCTTTAAACTATTCTAGATAATTGCATATTGTACATTGTTGTGTATAATTTTTGGGGCACTCGACATGTGTCGGCTTATATCTTGTATGACTTGTGCATCTTGTGGTTCTTGCAAACTCTCAGTTAATGTTCTACTTTTTATACCACATTGAACATACATGTGAAAAAATTTCCTATGTAATCTATGTTGCTTAGTTGTTTTATGGCCATGGCTATATCATGTGATCCTTGTCTTGGTAACTAGTCAAGTGGGAAAAGTTGAGCTTGGACATGATTGGAATAATATGATTTATAGGCGGTTCTTAGGGTGTGCAAGAGCACAATCTACTTGTAGTTGGTGCAATTGGTCAAGTTGTTGCGATTGAAGCAAGCCAATATTGTCACATGAAATGCGGTATCTAAGGAATTTATTGGGTTCCCAAGTCGTGAAAAAATGTAAAGGCTAGCATGTGACGACATGAGTTCCAAGGCATGCTAGGGAATCCTAAGATGTATCGAGATAGTGCGAAGGCATGTCAAACATGCTAATATGTTCCAAGTGATAAGGCATGCCAAGATGTGAAAGGGTGTGTCAATGCGTGCCGGGGACATTCAAGGCAACAAAAGGGAGAAACAAGTTAGACTACAAGGAAATGAACACATAAGAGGGTTAATAAGTCATCAATTTACCTTTTCTAGGAGGGGCATGTTAGGCACACCAACACTAGGCGCCAATAGGTGCCAAGTGAAAAGTCTTAGTGCATTCTAAGTGCCAAGTCTTCTTTTGCTTCTTCTGATCTACTTTCCAAATGTCGATCTCAAATAAATTTAATATTAAACCATGCCAAATCATACCAAAGCATGTCAATGTATTCCATACATGCAAATACTTTCCAAGCGCCAATATGTACCAAGTGCCAAAATGTGTCACGGAGTGTTATGCATGCTATGAAGTGGAAGGGCATGTTGAAGAGTTCTAAGGTGTGCTAAAGAGTGATAATGCATGTTGAGGAATTTTAAGGAGTAATATGACAAAACGTTAAGGGAGCACTAGGTCAAAATTCATGGAAGTTAATGAATATGAGGAATGTGTGCTAGGGACTATCGTTAATGAGCGCTAGTTGTCATGCCAAGGAGGGAGTGACAAGTTATGATAAGGATTGGTAAGGCATGCTAGGGGAATATCAAGACATGTAAAGAAGTCTCAAAGTGTGCTTGGGAGTTCCGAGGTGTGCTAATTATATGTGCCAAATAGTGCCAATACATGACATGTGCTAAGGATGTGCTCGGGTGCCAAGGTATGTCAATATGTGTCAAGAAGTTTCAAGGAAACAAAATAAAGAAACAATAAGAGGGTTAATAAGTCGAGGACTCTATCTTTTTCAAAAGGGGCATGCTAACCATACTAATAATAGGTCCCAATAAGTGCCAAGTGGCAAGTGTGTGCCAAGTGCTAATGTATGTCAATGAATTCAACCAAGGTGTTCCGGGGCATGCTAGGGATTACATGCATGCCAACACATGCTAGGAGAGTTCCATGTTGTGCTAGCACATGCCACTATGTGCTTGGGCATCAGTAGTAATGTCAAGATGTTCTAGGTACAAATATGTTCCAAGACATGCGAGGTTCTAAAAGATGTTAGTGTGTGTCAAAGCATTAATTTAAGGTGTGCTTGGATTGTTGAGGAGTGTTAGGTCTTTCTCATTAATAGAATTGATAGATCATGATTATGTATTAAACAATATATTTCCTACACACACTAGTGGGACTTTATCTAAAGGAATTTTCTACATAATAAACTTAATAGATATGAATCATGTGTTGACTCATAGGAAAAAATCTATTCGCACAACTAGTCATTATTTGAGGGAAATGATACACACTAATTACTTCTTAAAAAAATTATTTAATATAAACACTATGGAATTTGACATATTGTAAAAAATACTCCACCATAATGGTATTAAATCGTTATCTTTTGACAAAAAAAATATATTAACAAGAACATAACGTCATCAAAAAACTCATTGGAATGATCAATGGTGATGAGCATTTTTTGATCGTCACCAAAAAAGTAATAAAAATAGCATTGGTGAGGGTCATTAAAAGTTCGTCACTATAAGTGTCACTAAAGACAGAATTAGTGATGGGCTTTTAATGACCCCTCACCAAAAGTGTCATTGAAAATGGCTTTGGTGATGGACCTTAAAGGACCATCACTATATACACTTACAATGAAGCTTTTTTAAGGACCGTCACCATATGTGACATTGGTGACGGACCTTAAAGGTCCGTCACAAGCATGACGCTCACCAATGTCCTTTTTTCTTGTAGTGACTTCAAAGTAAAAGACCTTAAAAAAAATGCTTAAGTACTAGCAAAGAGCAGGGCTAACCATGAAACTAATTTGATATTAGCTTTATCAAATCATATTTAAGATATACAAGCATAATTGGGTTTAGAGAGCAACTAAGAATTCTCTAAATTGACCTAGTAGAGGAAAACATGGAAGTAGTAGAGAACAAACAGAGCTAAGGTGCCTCTAAAAAACATTTCTTAGCCTAAAATTTTTGTCCTAATGCAATAGAAAGATGGAACAAAATTATAACATAAGAAAAAAAGAACTAAATAAGGAACACATCACCATTAACTATGTTCATGAATCCTGCAAGTGAGCATCCTCCATAGTCAAGCAAGTCAAGCCATCTACAAAAACCAAAGCCAATTTCTCTTCAATCTCAGAGTCAATGTATTATTCTCAATAATCATCCAACATCCAACCAACATCTACAATGAGGCCTCAATTTTGTATTTAACAAGCAAGGAGGACCAAGCCCCTAACTAGGGTTTGAAAATATCATTAACTACTCATAAATGCCAAATTTGTCCTATGAGACCATGCAAGGCCCAAGGCACAAATATCCTAATCTAATAAATGCAAAATATCTCCTAACATAAATTTTGAGCCAAATAGGAGTGATTTGCCTCAAAATTCTTCAAAAATAACTTTTTTAATAAATTTTTGTCTTTTGATGACTTTGCAGGCAAGGGCATAGCACCTACACCGAAAAAATAAGTCACCTCGCAACTGAGTTTTGAAGGCCTTCCCCGTGTCTGAATGAGATCCATGATAACTCATTGGAAATATTTTCAAGTATACTTTACAAAAATATCTTTATTTTTCTATTTGGTTTCTATTTTCCTATCCAAAAATTCAATCTCCAAGACTGCTCAGGGCGCAACACCAGCTCTGAAAATAGGGCAGAAAGGTGGTTTTTGGGTGTTTTTGGCACTTTTCAGGGACCAAATATGCTCCAAATGATCTGAAATTTTATGTGCATGATGAAATTGGCCTGATGAATCTAAAAATTTAAACCAATCCTCAAAAGAGTGCCCCAAAAAAGAGTGCAGTTTCAGTGGTGCTACGCCTTTGGCCCTAAAAAACAGTCGAAAAACTCTAAAAACTCAAAAAGATGCCAAAATGTGTCAAAATCTGGATTTGCCTTGTTGATTATGTTTGTGATGCTAGTATGGGATGAATCAGCAAGAATTTTAAGGTTTTCTTTGTCTTTATCCTCCTTGGTCCCACCATATTCTTCATATGCCTCATTGTTAGCAGCCCTACTGCTTTCTTCATGGATTTTTTCCATGCTGCCTTCATCACTGGCATGAGCCTCACTAAAATTTTCATCATTGAGATATTGGCTCTTTTTTCCACTATCATGATCATCATTATTATCATCATTTCTATTTTTTTCTTCATTACTTTCATTAGCCTCACTGTTGTGACCTTCACTGTGCTCTTCACTGATATGTGCTTTGCTACCTTCATCTGATCCACTGATTTGTGCCTCATCACTACTTGCCTCATTGCCTTCCTCTCCATTTATTTATTCATTATTGCCCTTTCCCTTATTTTCATTTGATTGCTCATTTTCATTTCCCTCATTGTCTGATGCATTATTAGAGGGCGATGAAGGAGGGTTGTCCTGAGGTGGAGGAACATGTGAGGATGGTGAGGTGGATGACTCATGAGGGAATGTGAATGTATGGAAAAACATGATTAGTAGGAGGTGATGAAGGAGTAGTGATAGGAGGCTGAGAAGATGAGGGTATATGTATATTAGTCATGAGTGAGAGGAAAAACCCTATGACAACCTCAATTGCTATGTCAAACTCTGTTTTTCCAACCTTGGACTAATGACAATTTGAGATGGAGGGCATGTAATGTCAATGTTTGTGCAATGTAAGGGAGTGAGTGTATGAGTGTTATGAGGAATAGGTGTAGGCACAACTTTGGGTGAATGAAAAACCTCCCATAATGTAATCCTTTTGGCTATCACTCATCTTCTTAGCATGTAGATGGAGAAATGTTTTAAACAGTGACGTTTAAGCATGAAAATTAGGGTTTTCTCCTTAGGTCTTCAATTTCCCTTAATTACATATCACCAAAAATGCTTGAAAAGGGCTTGATGGGTTGTACCTACCCCTTAAAGAGGCTTGAAAAACATTTGGAGGTAGTTTGAAGAACCTTTGAGTTGATTTGAGTGTTGAAATGGCTTGGAAGGACCTCTTGGCGAAGCGCCCAGTGGCTAGGCCAAGCTCACAACGCCTAGTCCAAGGGCGCAACGCCAGAGGCAATTTCTGTGGGCAAATCAGGCAAGGGAATAACACCCTACCAGGTGCGCATCACCTTCTTCTAAGTGTGCAACACCTATGTAAAATACATAGGAGGAAAGAGCCAGGAGTGCAACGCCAAGCCAGGGGCGAAGCACCACAAAATTCTTGCCCAATTTGACTTAAAAACTCAAATTTTCTTGTTTCCTTAAAACTATAATTCTCTACAAGTAAAAAAATGATTCATATGAAGTGTTTAGATGGGCTTGAACCTGCTTTTTACTCCTTGAGGCATGACATTTTCACCTTGGTAACTTTGGGTGGGCTACACAAAGTAGTATCTTCAAAGCTTTCTGTGTTTTCATTACAATCTTCAACTTGTCTTTCTCACCTTTACTCACTAACATTTTGACACTGTTTGCATGCAGGTGAATGATATGATGAAGTTGATCCTTTTATGTTTGCATAGTGACATTTTCAAAATCCTGTGTGATTTACACCATGAAATTTAGCTTTCTTACCTTGGCTGGCAGTTTTACACTGTTTTTATGCAGGTGACTGAGATGATGGATCTGAACCTCCTTTTTCTCTTTGAGGCATAACCAATTCATCAAACACCTTTGGGAGGATTTTACATGCCAACATCTTCAGAGCCCTCTTATGCCTTTTTGCTTGTATTTTGCAAGATTTATGACCTTTGCTTGTCTTCTGATCCTAAAGATTTGACCTATCCATCTTGACACAACAACAACCTAAAAAACATATTTTTCTTCCTCCTAGGAGCTCAAAAACATGTTTTTCATCCTTTGACCACTGCTACTTTGTAGGTGACTGAAAATACTGAATTTATCTTTCCTACTGATATTCTTTACACCTTTTTCCTTTGAGGCAATGCAACATTCATCTGGTCAAACTTTGGGATGCTTGCACACAACAGCACTTTCACAATATTTCTTTGCTATCATCATGGAGTCCAACTCATTATTTACCTTTCCTATGCCATTTCTGCAATTGATTATTGTGTTGGCACTCTGCTGGACCATTTAGTGCAAAACATTAATTTTCCTTAAGACCAAGTGCTTTCTGTCTTCCTTGCTGCAAGATGTCTTCCTTTAGGAACATACCATTTACCTTATCAATTTCTTCTGTTGATTGGCTTTTAACACTCCTGTAAAAGTGTCAAAGTTTTCCCATTACGTCATGTGTGGACTTTGAAACTGAATGGTAGTCTTCTTTGGAAATGATGACCTTGGAACATATGAAACCCTAATTGACCTAGTAGGGGTTCTTTGACTTAGTCTTTGACTGAAAATTGGCTTGGAGTCTTCAAGTGTAAAAACATAGTATTGACAAAGTGGTGTATAGAAGATCCAAAATCCAGCGTACTTGATTTATTTAAAGAGCCTAAAGAGATATTTTTGAGACCATCAATGCTTGAGGAACTTGGGTATCATGGGCATGAGTTAGGCTATAGGTAAACCCTAGATGGAAAATGGAGTTATGGGCAAGGGAAAAATAGAGCCGATGAAGTCATAGGCAGGGAAAAAGGATAGAGATGAGTGGCACAAGCCCATATGGAGTTTTTAGGAGTGGCAGGGTGACCATGGAATGAAAAAATGGTAGAATAGTGAAAAAAATTCTATATGGATAATGAAGGAAATGAGATTTCAAAAACTCACAATATTCAGGAAATTTTTCTTTTAGAAATATAGAGCCAATATTTATTCATCTATAGATAGTAAAAATTATTGATGACTAATAGTATCAAAGCTAAGGTGAAGACAAAGTCCAAGCTAGTGTGAAAATAAATCATCGAAGAAGTTGTCTTATCAAGGACCAATGGCCTCCTCAACCTACAAGGGTTTCAAATCTGATGATAAGATGACTGATAAGTCTGATTATCATGCTTGGAAGATGTCTTTGTATTATATATTGGAAGATAATTATGTCATGGATTATGTCCCGAAGAAGATAAATGAGCCTCCATCAAATGCACCCACTACCACAAAGATGAAGTATAGAAAAGGGGAAATCAATTCAAAGATGATTATTAGGGATACTATACATAAGCACTTGGTTGCTTATATCTCCGAGATGGGCACATCTAAAGAGATGTATGATAATTTGGTTAGCATGTTCATGGCCAGATATACTAATCAAGTTCTCTTGTTTAAGAACAAGTTGAAGAATATCAAGAAGGGAAAAGATGAATCCATTCAATCCTATTTTATGGGGTTCACAGAAATCACGCATGATATCTTAGCTATTAGAGAATAAGTAGTTTATTGAGAGCTCATTCTCATTGCTCTTGGAGGACTCCCCCAATACTGGTATGTATTTGTTACTACGATTCTTAGTAACAATGTGATTCCTAATTTTGATGCATTGCTTGACAAGATGCACTCAAGAGGAAGCACAAATGATGGAGAGAGACCATAACTCAAATGGGACTGGAGATGACTCAACTACCTTCATTGGTCATGCAAATAAGAGGAACAATGGTGGTCCAAGAAATCAAAACCATGGAAGAGCAAGTACCAAAGGAAGAAGATGCTACACTTGTAACAAGTTAGTTCACTATGCAAGGGAGTGCCCCAATAGAAGAGACTCTCCTAGAGATTATGATAACAACAACAAATTTAGGGGGGATGGAAATCAAAGGAACAACAGGTTCAAAGGAAAGAGGAAGTCTCCCTCAAATTGAAGTGGAAATGGGCAACCTTTCAAGAGGTCAAGTAATTCCAGGTATGATGAATCTAATTTTGTTGATAGGAAAAAATAATATAATATTATATTTTCCCTCTCTGCTGCATCTCCTTCCGATATGCTGGATAATTGGTTGATTGATAGTGGTGCCTCAAGGCACTTCACTGGATACAAAGAAGCCCTCTCTAATTTTATTGAAAATGATACTAATTTGGAAATTATCCTTGGAGACAATGCCACCTATCTTGTGAAAGGGACAGGGACTGTGACCCTTCATCTAAATAAATTTCAAGTCCTACACTTGCAATATGTGTTTTATGTACCTGACTTGAAGAATAATCTAGTGTCTATCTTGTCAATGGAAGATAATGGATTCAAGGTGGCATTCATCGATGGAAAGTTACGGATTTGGAAGAGGAACTTCAAAGAAGTGTTTGCCCTTGGTTTTAGAGTTAATATGCTCTATTAAGTTGGTGGAAGTTTATTGGGGACCATGACATGTGACACAACCCTTCAATCCGAGCTATGGCACTAGAGGTTTGCACACCTTCATTTAAAATTCCTTCCTGAAGCAAGGAAGGTGGTGACAGGGATGCCTGATTTCAAAGATGATCATGAAAGTGTATGTCAGGGTTGTGCCGAAGGAAAGAATAAAAGGATACCATTCCCTTCAAGTGTCATGAAGACATATGTTATTTTTTCAATTGATACATTCTGATATATTTGGTATGCTACCTGTAACATCCTTGGGAGGCTGCTTTTATTATATCACTTTTATAGATGACTTCTCTTGCAAGACAGACATATTTCTTGAAGAAGAAGGACGAAGCATTCAAGTGGTTTTGTACCTTCAAGGCCTTGGTTGAAAATAAAATAGGGAAGAAGATCAAAATTTTGAGGACCGATAATGGGATCAAGTATTAGTCAAATGAATTCAATGAATATTTTAGGGAAGCTAGCATTAAGAGGGATACCACCACTGTCTATACTCCCAAGAAAAATGGTGTTGCTGAAAGGAAGAATAGAACCATTTTGGAAGCTACCTGTGCCATGATTTATGACCAAGGTATTCCAAATCTTCTATGGGGATAAGATTCCAACACCGTTGTGTACATTCAAAATAGATTCCCACATTTCGCATTGGACTCCAAAACTCCCGAAGAAGTCTTCATTGATAATAAGCCTAATGTCTCTCATTTTATAGTTTTTGGAAGTCCCATTTATTTTCATGTGCCGAAAAGAGAGAAGCAAGTTGGGTGCTTCTAGGAAGAAAGGAATGTTTGTGGGCTACAGTGAAACCTCGAAGGGACATATAATCTATGTTCCTGGTGAAAGATAAGTGGAGATATTCCATGATGTCACCTCTGATGAAGATGTTTCCCTCAAGAAAGTTAGAAATATTCCTATCTCAAAGGAATACAAAGAAGAAGAAGAAGAAGTTGGAAGGCAGGAGAACCGAAGGTTGAACCGATGCCCAATATCGAAGGTTCGATGGATCCTATAGATCCACCCTCTTCAAATAAAATATGACCTTCACAGATAAGAGACACTCTCCAAGATGCCAAGAGACATATTTCTCCAAGGGGAACAGTCCGGGAAATTAAGAAGCAGAATAGATACCAAGGGTACCTAGCAACTATGAGTACTATTATACAATTTGAGTCTCGAACATTTGATGAAGCTATAAAGAATCAAGTTTGGAAGGATAATATGCACGCAGAATATGGTTTTATTATGAAGAATGATGTATGTGATGTGGTCACGAGAGCGAAGGACAAATCTGTTATCGCCTCAAAATGGCTCTACAAGATCAAGTATGGAACCAATGAAAGTGTTGAAAAGTACAAGGAGATATTTGTTGCACGAGCCTTCTCTCAAAAGTATGGCATAGATTATGATGATATATTTGCAAATATTTCTCTCTATACCACCATCCAATCGATTAATTCCCTTACTGCAACGCAAGCATGGAGTCTCCATTGGATGGATGTGAAGACTACCTTTCTGCATGGTTCAAGAAATGAAGAGATTTATGTGGATAAACCTCTACAGTTCGAAGTCCAAGATAGAGACACATATGTATGGAGGTTAAAGAAATCCCTCTATGGGTTGAAGCAATCCCCTAGGGCTTTGTATGAGAGGATCGATAGCTGCTTGATGAATTTGGGCTTCCCTCGAAGTGATGATGATCCAAATATTTATTTTAAGGTTCATAAAGAAAGACCTCTCATTCTAGTTCTCTATGTGGATGATCTCTTCCTGTCAGGTGTTGAGCCTCTCATTCATTAATGTAAGAAGGGGATAACTTCCGAGTTCAAGATGAAGGACCTAGGACTGATGCACTATTTCCTAGGCTGGGATGTCTAGCAAAGGCCACGTGAGATTTTCCTTTCTCAAGGAAAATATTTTGTGAAGTTGCTGGAGAGATTTGGGATGGTGGACTACAAGTCCGTGAATACTCTGATGGAACTCAAATTTAAGAAGTTGTGTTGAAGTGTTACTAAGCTCGAGCAGGGAAACCCCACCAAGTATCGTAAAATCGTGGGGGCCCTAATTTTCTTAGTGAAATCATGTCTAGACATATGTTTTGCAGTGAACACAATGAGTCAATATATGCTCGAGCCTCATCACATTTACTGGATCGGTGTCAAGAATCTCTTGAGATATCTTTGGGGTGCAATCAACCATTGGATGAGATACACTATCGAGAGTATGAGGCTCCATGGATATACCGATGTCGATTGGGTAGGGAATGTAGTGGATTTTCAGAGCACATCTAGATGTTGCTTCACCCTTGGTTCTTCTTCGATATCTTGGATGAGCAGGAAGTAGAAATCAGTTGCTTTGAGCATCGATGAGGCCGAATACATTCCAGCAAGTATGGCCTATTGTGAAGTTGTTTTCCTGAGAAATCTCTTCAGTGAGTTCTTTGGACATGTGTTGGATACTGCCATTATCCTTTGTGATAACAAAAGTGGGATTCGTCTTTCTGAGAATCCTGTGTTCCATGATAGATCCAAGCATATTGGTATTAGGTACCACTTTTTCCATGACATGGTACAACAAGGTGTCACTAGGCTCCATCACATTGGGAATGATGAGCAGGTCGTAGATATTCTCATAATGCACCTAGGGAAGGTCAAATTCTTAACCCTCCATGAGAAGCTTGCTATCGTGGATAGACCCTATCCCGAGGGTCTTGCTTGAGTTGGACTATGAGCTCTAGGAGCTCTGGGGGCTTAGGGATAGCTTCTTGGAGCTATAAGAAACCACAGGGCGAGGTTTGCCAAACCTTGTCGGTGTGCTTCTTCCCCGCCATTTTCATATTGAGTTAGTTCACCCTCTATTTGAATTATGCATCACATGCATCCTACCCATAGAGTTTTGGACTCATCAGAAGTACCTTTCATTTGGCCAATGAGGTGGGAAATGTTGATAGAGACCAATAGCATGACTGATAGACGCATTGCGGATTTCCATACTCTCTATGTCTATGATGGGATGTGTCCAACACCTTGATCTGGGATCAAGTCTGATGAGGTTTTTACCTGTAAATTGACTTCGGGTCAGTATGTGACTCTCTTGATTTCGATTGAGGTTTTAACCTCTAAGCTAATTTCAGGTCAGAAGAGTGTGATGTATTTTTGACTCACTTTCGTTCGTTTTCCCTGAGAACCAGCAAAGAAATTTACAACAATATGAAACAAGTTTTCAAGATGATATATGATAGTACACTATGGTAATATATGACACGATGGAACATGTGGACAAATGGAGTTCTCCCTAGTTGAGAGGGAGTGTTAATTTTGGGAAACTAGGTCCAAATTCCATGTTGCATTTCTCATATGATGATGATGATATTTTTTTTGGATTCCTCTTTTGGAGAGGTGCAAGATTTATCAAAATATCATCTTGAGTGGATGAGAAGAACTTATATTTTGATTTTATTTTCCACACATGTGCAAATTGTCAAGGTCGGCCAAAATTGTAATGTAGGCTGACAAACCCCAAAATATGTGTCACATACCCTCATTGATGGATATAAATTGGAGAGAGATGATTCTCATTTAATCATCATCTTATCACACACATTCCTCTTCATCTGATTGGTTCATACAAACTTTGGAGGATTCTCTCTCTCCCACATGCGAATATGAAGTTGGAGAATTTTGGATTGTTTTTAAGGAATTTGCCGAAGCATTGACCAACGTCGTCCGTGGGTCAAAATTTGGAGTTTGAATTTGATTATTCCACCGAAATTTCTATTTTGGAGGTCGTACTCGAGGGCTCAAACGTTGACCAACATTGACTTCTGTGTTGGCTGATTTTTTTTAAACTTGCGGGACTTCTTGTGAGTTCCCTTTGAGGTGTGTATGACTCTCGGAGGAAGGCTGATCTAGTATGTTGGAAGAAATGGTTTGACCAACCACAGTCTTTGCTGGCTAGGGCATCCAGTTGACTGATGTAATAAACATTTCTCTCTATATTTGCTGCACAAAATAATTATAAATTCTGATATATTATTTTTCTTGTCTTCTATTGATCTATTATTATGTTCTATCAACATTTTACTTTCATGTTTATGTGATTGCTAATTTGAATTGGGCCTATAAGAAATATTGAAGTAAAATTTCCTTAAGCATAGAACATACCATGGTTATCAAAAATTAACAAAAATGCATCAAAATTATCAGATCTGATGAGGGGGGAGAATATAAATCAAGATAATTTAATAAATATTGCAAAAAATATGGGATTCTACAACATTTTATAGTGCCACATACACCTCAGCAAAATGGTGTTGCTGTGAGGAAAAAATAACACTAGTAGAATGCACACGTAGTATGCTTCAAGGTAAAAATATTTCTAATGGTTTTTGGGTTGAATCCATTAATACTGTTGTTTATTTGGAAAATAGGATCCTAACCAAAATTATAGAGCTCAAAACACCTTTTGAAGCATTTTCGGGTATAAACCAAAAGTGATTCATTTAAGGGTTTTTGGTTGCAAGGCATTTTTTCATATTCCAAAATATGAAAGAATAAAACTTGATGAAAATTCAATTAAGTGCATGTTAATTGCTTATTGTGTTGATAAAAAAGCATACACGTTGTTTGATCCCAATATTCATAGATTTATTCAGAGTAGGGATGTTGTGTTTCATGAGAATGAAGATGAAGGTGATAAAATAAATAATACTGGTGTATGACACGATACTAATGATTATGTCAAAATAGATACAATTGTTACCAAGAACATGAACAAGCATAGGAGTGGGTACAGGTTGAAGAGAAAGGAGCATCAAGCAGTCTTGACACTCCAAGAAGGGGAGAGGAGACTCCAAAAAGAAGAAAGAAAGATGAAAGAAATAAAACTACAAGAAGTTCATCATGTTAGAGTAAGGTATCTATAAGGTATAAATACTATCCATTAATGTCTCTTGGTATGAATTTTGTAGAACCTTCAGTCTATGAGGAAGCTAAAGAATATGAAGAATGGAGATATGCAATGAGTGAAGAAGGACACGAGAATTAACATAATTACCTAAAAAAAAGTTCCCATAGGATGGAAATGGTTGTATAAATCGAAGTTTAATGTTGATTGAAGTATTGATAATTATAAAGTTAGATTGGTTGCAAAATTTTATTCACAAAAGGAGGTAATTGATTATGAAGATACTTTTGCACCTGCAGATAAGTTGAACACAATTAGAATCATGATTGCATTAGCTATAAAACCTTATTGGAGAATGCATTAGTTAGATGCCAAATTTGAATTTTTTAATGGTGAGTTAAAAGAAGACGTTTATTTTGTTCAACCTGAAGGGTTTGTAAAAAAGGAACAAGAGAATCTTGTTTTCATGTCAAAGAAAGATTTATAGATTTATATGGTTTGAAATAATCACCAAGGTCTTGGTATGTGAAAATTGATTCTTTCTTTTATGAGAAGCAAAAATAATCATAACGTGTACGTCAAGGAAGATGCAGATGGGAATGTTGCTTTGATATCATGTATATGTTGGTGATCATATCATTACAAGAAATGCATCAAATTTGATTGAAGAAATTAAAACTCAGTTGACACAGTTATACGAGATGAAAGATGATTTGCAAGGAGTGTATTAGTTTTGTTGTGCTAAGTGTCCTTTCAATAATAAAAACATGTACAACTTGTCTCCATTTGTTTGCTTAAGGAATGAGTGTTTTAACCATGAAAAATATATGAATTTGCGAAATTTAAGCATGAAAATAACCCTAAATAACACCATATAGAAGTGTATAACAGATAAATACAATCACACGTAAGTTTTACACAGTAGGCATGATGAAGCAGTTTACCCCTGCTGGGCTACATCTACTAGTCCGGCTCCCAATGGCATGTCCCTCTTTGTCTTTATGCTCAAAATTGTAAATTACATGTGTTTACAGGCCTCTAATGGTTGTTTTCTCTACGCGAGTGGCTCCAAAATGCTAAAATTAGTCTAGGTAGACTCTTGTTTCACCCAAATTGGTTGAAATTGACCTCTCAATGCATTTTTCCCAATGTTAGCTAGAAAAGCTCCACTAAAAGTGGAGACTGGCACTTTACTGTGGCTAAATTTAGTAAAATCCCTAAATTTTAGGGCATTGCTACTATTTCCTCTGGAAAGACCGTTTGGATTAACATAAAACGGTTTGGGCAAGGTGGTCACATGTCGACCCCTCGCCTTTAACTCCACGTTTCAACCGTTTGAATAAACTCTGCATGATGGATTGGAACTTGGAGTGTTATGGTTCTGCAAATCATGGCAATAAAATCCATTACCCAGCGCTCATGTGGCGGATTTAACTCTCCGCCAAAGTTTACGGTGTATTAACCATTCGCAACAGATGTCGCGGTTCAAACCTATCAACATGTGATCGCAGCATTACCACTGGTGTTAAGGTTTTGTAGAAGCTAGTTAGCATAACATTTGATGTTACAGGTTTTTATCATGTGACCACTACTTCGGGCCCGCCAGTGGGTTGGGACCACTGGTGATCCCCTCCCCCATCCTCCAAATCATAATACAATAAATTGATGCGGAAAACTATAGTGTTAAGAAACAACTGGTAGGCGGATTAGTTGGAGGTCTTTGTGGGTGCTATGGAGGTCACGAGTCGAACCCCCCAGACTCTAATAAAATTTTACCATAGCATCCTGAGGACACATGGTAGCCTTCGAGCCTACCACGTGTCTCTCATCCAATGGACCATTAAAAAAAAATATAGAAATTCATCAACAATCAATAAGACATCTCGTACCACAAAAAGCAACGGGCAAGATTAAGCCACATGGCACGATCTGATGAGAAAAGGGAATATTCCCCAAAATATACCATCTACTAACTATACCAGTATGCTGATTGGGCATCCCAGTCACAAAATTTTAGTTGTTTGGTAAAATGAACAAAACGTGATATCTTCCTCATACGACATCGGTATTTCAAAACGTTCACGTCATCAAAATCGCAGCGACGAGACCTTTCTAGTCACTCAAGTTCGAGAACTTTCAATTTTGAGCATAACACATGATCTCCTGATCCCACCTCCCCATTGGGAAGCTTTTGAAGCCCAAAATACTTTAATTACCTATTCAGAAGACGAGGGTACAACTCCTTCACCTTTTCCACTTCCATCCATCTTACCTTACTTGGTTTGCTGCCCTTGGGTCCAATCCGAAGATAATTGACACTTCCCCTCTTAAAAGTGCGTGTAATCCTGTCAAGGATGGAATCCTCCTTGAGGTCTTCCAGAAATTCTGGTGAGATATATTCTATAGATGGTAGCTGAATATCACTCCCTTGATCATCAATCAAAAGAGGCTCATACAAATGTAAACTCTCCACATTGACAACGTAATACATTTGCATATATGAAGGCAAGTCAAGTTGAAATTAATTCTTACAAACTTGTTTAATGATCTTGAATGGACCATAACGAATAGGATTAAGATTTTTACCTTCTCCTTGCATCCTTTCTTTGCTTATGTGCAACCATACTTCATCTCCTTCCTGAAACTTGTGATCAAATCTATGTTTTTCATGCCTCTCCTTGTATTTTCTTTGACTCTTCTCAAGCTATTCTTGAACTTATTGATGAATAATCTAAATTTTATCAATGAAATTTTGAGCCTTGTCAATATCACTATGCCCATCAATTGCAACATCCTTCTCAAAGATGAAGTCTAATGGAGATTTCGGTAAATTCCCAAATCAGGCTTCAAAAGGTGATGTATTTGTAGAAGAGTGCTTGGCTCATTTGTAAGTGTGTTGAATGTAATGCATTTCTTCATCCCACAACTTGGGATGTTTGTTGCAATATCCTCTCAATATATGCACAACGGTTCTGTTCACCACCTCGGTTTGGAAATCAGTTTGCGGATGAAAAGCAGTACTCTTTTTCAACTTTGTGTCCATCATCTTCCAAATATTGGACCAAAAATTCCCAATTGACCTAGAATCCCTGTCACTAACAATAGAAGTTGGAAAACCATAATGAACCCATACATGTTGAAAATAAAGTTCAAAAGTTTGTTTAGCAGTAATGGTTTTCTTACATGGCATAAGTATACACATTTTAGTGAATCTATCCATAACTACATAAAGATAATCATGTTGATTTCTTGACATAGGTAGACCTCCAACAATGTTCATTGAGACACTCTCCCATGGCCTTGATGGTACTAGTAGTGGCGTGTAAAACCCAATATTCCTCTTGCTAGGCTTTCTTGTTGCACACATGGAACATCCTCTTATAAAATGTGACACACTATCTATCATGCGAGGCCAATAGAAATACCTCTGTAAATGCACCACTAATTTTCTTACCTCAAAGTGTCCAGCAATAAGAGACGAATGAGCCTCTCTCATGACACTAAGTCTCTCTCCTTGTGGTATACACAGCTTGCCCAAATGAAAAATCAAATTGTTATGCATGTGAAAATCATTTTCTTCAACTTCATTCCCTTCACTCAAACTAGCATACACATTTTTAAAATCAGCATTAGATGCATATTGTTCTATGTAACTCTCATGTACAACATAATCATTTTTAAGAAAAGTAGAAGCACTTATAATTGGCCTTGAAATAATATCAAAAAATTTATTGAAAATACCTTTCTTGTACCTTATAACCAAGTGAAACTGTTGAATAAATCCCATCCACTTGAAATGTCGTGATTGCTGCAATTTTGTTTGCGACTGCAAGTACTGTAATGGTTGGTGATCGGTATGTATAATCGTCTCTTTACCCATAAATTAGTGTTTCCACGTCTTGACGCTTTGTGCCAATGCATATAGCTCTTTGTCATATGTTGGTTAATTAGGTACATCACCATAAAAAAATTTAGAATGAAAAGAGATAGGCTTACCATGCTGCAAAAGTACTGCACCCATGGCATAATCACTAGCATCGGTTTGTATCTCAAATGGTTGTCTCAAATTAGGTAATGCAAGGACCAGAGCTGAATTGATCTTGTCTTTTAAAGCTTCAAAATATTGCTACTATTTTCCTCCCCATTGGAAGCCTTTCTTCACACTTTCCACTGCATCCATAGGAGTTGCTATGGCAGAAAAGTTAGCAATAAACTTTCTCCAATATTGAGCTGCGCCTAAGAAAATTCTTACCTCGGTCATTGATTTGGGAGTGGGCCGATTCACAATGGCTTCCACTTTATAAGGATCAATTCTCAACTTGCCTCCTCATACAATGTGTCCCAAATAAACTAGAGAAGTCTTTCCAAATTCGCACTTAGACATCTTAAGAAATAATTTCTCTTTCTTCAAAACATCAAGTATCGTTTTTACATACAAGACATGTTCTTCTCTTGTTTTGCTAAAAATGAGTATATCATCTAGATACAAAATCACAAAGTCATCAAGAAATGGACGCAAAATATTATCCATAAAATGCATGAAAGTCGTCAGTGCATTACACAAACCAAACAACATAACCAACCACTCAAAGAGTCCTTGTTTGGTTTTGAATGCAGTCTTCCATATATCACTTTCTAAAATTCTTACTTAATGATATCCACTTCGTAAATCTAACTTAGGGAAAAAAATTTCTTCTTTCAGCTGATCTAGCAAATCATCTATCCTTGGGAGTGGGTATCAATTCCTTACCGTTATCTTGTTCAAAGCTCTGAAGGTGACACACATGCGCCAAGTCCCATATTTCTTCAGAATCAAGACTATGAGTGAACCACATGGCGAAGTTCTTGGCCTTATGAGTCCCTTGTCCAACAAGTCCTTTATTTGCCTATTTATTTCAACATTCTCCATTATTGACATGTGATACATTTTGATGTTTGGAAGAGGACAATCTTGTTGTAACCGAATCTCATGTTGAATCTCCCTTTTAGGAGGCAATCCTCTTGGCTCCTGAAACATCTCATCATGTGCATCAACTACATCATATAAATCTGATTTCAACTTAGGATCACAATCTTCAAAAGACTCATGATTAACATTAGCTTTAGGTTTAATCATTAGAAGAAAAAAATTCTTACTTGAATTCACCAACCTCTTTACTTGTCCAACATTTACCATTGCAATATTTGTCTTCTTGCGATGTGCTCTAACAATGTACTCCTCCCCATATTTGAATAAATTGTATTTGTTCTCATGGCGATGGAAGATATATTTCCTGTCATACAAGTAAGGACTACCCAACACAACACCTGTAATATCAAGCGGAACCACATCTAATTCAACCGTGTCAACAAAATGTGCAGTTATTGCAAAGTGCAATATGCACTTCTTTGAAACTTGTAAATTTGCATCCTTATAAATCCAACCAGTGGATATGGTTTTGGATGTTGAATGGTCTCAATATTAAGTTTATTGACCAAGACTTCAGAGATTAAGTTTGCTTGTGACCCATTGTCAAACAGTGTGTCAATCTTGGTATGTTTGGATATGACCCTCACATGAAACAGTTCAATTCTCTCTTCTTCATTTGGAGCTTGTATGTGAGAGTTTGAAGTACTAGTATTGGGTTTTGTTTCAATTTCTTTTCCCTTCATGTTCTTCAATCCCATGGCTGTAATTTTAGTTTCATCACCAGAATCCTCTCCTAAGTGATGTTGAGTTGTAGCTGTAATTTTATGCTTCCCTTTATTATTGTTATAATTGGGTCTCTTTTCAGGATGTAATTTCCAACAATTTTTCTCATCATGGCCTTCTCTTGAACAATGTTTACAAACCACTTTCTCTCCCTCTTTGTTGATAGATGCATTCTTTTTGCCTTTTTGTTTTGAGGACTTCTCTTTGTCTTCCCCCTTAAAAGGTTTCTTCCTACTCTCATCAGTAATGTTTTCTCCTCTTTCTTCTAAATGTGTAGCCTGAACACATACCTCATCTAAGCTTGTAGGGTTAAACATGAGAATAATATGTCTTAGGTAGCTACATAAGCCTCCTATGTACTTGAGAAAAGTATCTTGACGCTGCAAATCTACCCCTAATAAGACAGCTCTTCTCCTAAATTCTTGGCTGTAGTCTTGTACATTTTGTCCTTTCAATTGTATAAAATTTTTCTAGTTCATTATGGATTTTTGTATGTGAGCTAATGGATAAAAATATTGTTTTATTGTAGTAATGAAATAAATCCATGATATAATAATCTTACGATGCTTTTTGATCTCCTCCTTTGTCTTGGCTTCCCACCAAACAAGAGTTGCACCTTCCATCCTCAATGAAACTAGTTGGATTTTGGTATCATCGTCATGATGGTTTTGAATTCTAAAATAAACCTCCAATTACCTAATCCAATTATCAAGCTTTTCTGCATTGACTTCACTATTGAACATTGGAAATTCAAACTTAACATCAAGTTTTAGAAAAGGACTTTTACCAGTGTTCTTTGACTTCTGTGACTGGTGTACTGAAGATGAAGTAAAGGATGATGATGATGAGGGTGAGGATGGTGACTTTCCACTACCTCCATTTCCTCCATTTCCCTTCTTTTATCTATCTTCATCATTGTGACCTCCTAATGATCCCTGACCTTCCTTGTGAAGTTTGGATTCTTATCCTTCTAGTCTTTCATTCCTTTCTTGATAAAGGACTGTCACCATTTCAGTCATGTCAAGGAATGCTTTCATGAACACTCTTTCTTCTTCTTTGGGATCCAACTCTTCATGGGTTTATTCTTCTCCTAGAGGCATGCTTATAGCTTCTTCTACTTCTCTTAGAGGTGAACTAGGTGGTGGAGAATGTGGAAATATTTCCCTCCTTTTTTGTGGCTCACTTTGGGAACCTCTTGCTTCCACCAATTTGCCTTCTACTCTCTTAAGCTTGAGCCTAGTAAGCATGTAAATCCTTGCAAACAGTTAACAAATCTTTGCACACAAAAACACTAGAGATTAAACTCTAGCTCTGAAACCAAACTGATCTAAATGAAATATATTAGTTTTGTTGTGCTAAGTGCCCTTTCAGTAATA
The DNA here is from genome assembly GCA_034641835.2 of Pinus albicaulis. Lineage (NCBI taxonomy): Eukaryota > Viridiplantae > Streptophyta > Pinopsida > Pinales > Pinaceae > Pinus > Pinus albicaulis. The sequence goes on along the minus strand of CM076569.1, from coordinate 813,323,062 downwards.
AAAACATGTTCAACTTGTCTCCATTTGTTTGCTTAAGGAATGAGTGTTTTAACCATGAAACGTAGATGAATTTGTGAACTTTAAGCATGAAAATAAGCCTAAATAACACCATACAACAATGTATAACAGAGAAATACAATCACACATAAGTTTTACACAGTAGGCATGATAAAGCAGTTCACCCCTCCTAGGATACATCTGTTGGTCCAGCTCCCAATGGCATGTCCCTCTTTGTCATTATGGTCAAAATTGTAAATTACATGTGTTTATAGGCCTCTAATGGCTATTTTCTCTGCACAAGTGGGTCACTAATGCTAAAATTAGTCTAAGTAGACTCTTTTTTCACCGAAATTGGTCTAAAATTTACCTCTCAATGCATTTTTCCCAATCTCAGCTAGAAAAGCTCCACTAAAAGTGGAGACTGGCACTTAACTGTGGCTGAATTTAGTAAAATCCCTATATTTTAGGGCACTGCTACTGTTTCCGCTGGAAATACTGTTTGGATTGACATAAAACGGTTTGGGCTGGGTGGTCACATGCCGACCGCCCACCTTTAACTTCACGTTTCAACAGTTGGAATAAACTTCGCATGATGGATTGGAACTCGGAATGTTATGGTTCCACAAACCGTGGCAATAAAAGCCATTACCCACGCCCATGTGACGTCTTTAACTCTCTGCTGGAGGTTACGGTGTATTAACTGTTCACAACAGATGTCGTGGTTCAAACCTATCAACATGTGATCATAGCATTATCGACGGTGTTAAGGTTTTGAAGCCGCCAGTTAACATAACATTTGATGTTGCGGGTTTTTATCATGTGACCACTGCTTTGGGGCTGCCAGTGGGTTACGACCGTTGGAAGTCCCCTCCCCCAACCTCCAAATCATAAGACGATAAATTGATGTGGAAAACTATAGTGTTAAGAAAGAACTGGTAGGTGGATTGGTCAGAGGTCTTCGCGGGCGCTATGGAGGTCATGATGTCGAACCCCCTAGACTCTAATAAAATTTTACCATAGCATCTTGAGGACACATGGCAACCTCTAGGCTTGCCACATGTCTCTCATCCAACAAACAATTAAAAAAAAGTACAAATCCATCAACGGTCAGAAACACATCTCGTACCACAAAAATCAACGGCCCAGATTAAACCACGTGGTGTAATCTGATTGGTTGGGAGAAAAGGGAATATTCCCTAGAATATATCATCTGCTGATTATACTTGTATGCTGACTGGGCATCCCAGTCACAAAATTTTAGCTGTTTGGGAAAATGAGCAGAACACAATATCTTCCTCAAACGACATCGGTTTTTTGAATTGTTCAAGGCGCAAAAATTGCAATGACGAGAGCTTTTTGGTCGCTTAGGTTCGATACACTTTCCAACACTTTCAATTTTGAGCATAACACATGATATCCTAATCAAAAGAGCTTGGTGAACTGCATTATTGTTTAGGTTTTGACGCTTGGAGGGAAGACACTAATCACACAATGGAAATATGTAAGAGAAACCCTTAAAACGTTCAATATGATTAAATGCAAGGTAGTATCTACTTATTTAGAAAAACATGTCAAATTGTACAGTGATGATGGAACCAATGAGGTGAATGGAACCTTGTATCGTTAATTGGTGGGAAGTCTGAACTACCTCACCACTACTAGGCCATATATAACATATTCTACCAACATACTTAGTCAGTCCATGGCTATGCCTTGTGAAAACCACTAGAATGTAGCAAATAAATTCCCTCGATATCTTAAAGGAACACTTAATTTTGGTATTATGTATACTAATGAATTTGATGTGAAGTTGGAAGGTTATTTTGACTCTAACTCAGTTGGAAATCCATATGACAAGAAATCTACCACTCGATAAGTGTTCAATATTGGTTCAGTACCAAAAACATGGAGCAGAAAGAAACAACGAATTGTTTCCTTTTCATCCATTGAAGCTGAGTATAAAGCATTATGTAGTGCTATGTGCGAAGAAATATGGCTTGGAAGGATACTTGAAGATGTTGGAGAAACACAACAAGCACCTACAGTAATCACATGTGACAATAAAAGCACTATCAATTTGCCAAAAAATCGTATATATCAAGCAAGGAAAAAGCATATAGACACACAACATCATTTTGTAAGAGAAAAAGTGCAATAAAAAAAACTGTACTTATCATATTGTAATACAAATGAAAATGTGGCTAACATATTCACCAAACCTTTTGGAAAAGTTAAATTTGTAGAAATAAATTGTGTTGTAAACTAGAACACAAATTAGCATGTAAGTCCTCATTAAAGGTAGATGTCAGGATATAAATTACAGCGGTGCCGATCACGGTTCATTATTGGAAGTAAATGGATAGTCAGCAAGATTGAGTGAAAAATAAATGAAAATCTGCAAAATCAGTTTAATTTCGGCTCCTTCATGTATAAATTGAAATGCGTGGAATGAAATCAACAAGTACTTTGTGTTTTGCGTTATCCTCAACTTACTGATAAAAGGATATCATTAAGAATAATCAATTGCTTTAGTTGTCAATCAATCTCAATGGAGACCTTATATTTGCCAAACTTTTATTCGAAAGGGTTCATTCTCGGCAGTAAATATTTGACCTTATATGTTTCGAAAGCGTTCATTCTCATTAAAAAAAACATACAAACTTGGTGGCCAGTACATCACATGGACCTCCATGGGATGGTTGAGACACTGTTAACATTGCTGTTACTCTCGATTCCCTAAACAATTTTTCTCCCGTTTTTTCTGATATCATTGTCAATTAATTGAAAATTAAACATAAATAAATATGGCATTTTCCCATGCAAAATTAAAAAGTAGAATTCAACCACCCCAAGCTCAAGTTATTTTTCTGAAAGATCAGATATTGGGTTCTCATTATTTTATTTTATTTGTAACAGATATTGGATTGTACTAAGGAAAGTTCTAAATTTATAAAGAGGGATTCCAACGAATACAATTAGATGGTATTAATGGACCGTATGGAGATTGTGTATACATACGGTGCTTCGTCTCTCACTTCTCTCAACTATATCCATGTATGGTTTTACCTAATGTAGTTTCCCATTACCAATGGACAACTTATTACGTATTTACTTGAAGTATAACAAATTCTCTTTTTGAGTGAATTGTTCACAGACGTAGAATCGAAACAACCTGTGAGAATGTGTGTTGGGCCAGAATATTGTAAGCCTTCTCTGTTGGATGGAAAGAATCCCAGAAAACGTATTTCGATGGATCGGAGCAGAGTGGACTGATGGGATTGCACAGTATAGATGTCTCCAGCAAACCCGTTCCGCAGCAACCTCTCCTCACTTCTTCAAATCCTTTCACACATTTATAAACTGTTAGCAAGCTGTGCACATAAACGCCCCCAAATTTATTCAAGCATGAACGGATCATAAAAAGGCAGAGTATTACCATATCTACTGGGATTGGTTATGATGTCAAGCAGCTTGTCATATATGTCAATATAAGCCATTTTAAGACCAGGAAGTGTGGGTTTCAAAGTCTTTAGTAAGGATGCAGCTTTTTTATTAAATGACATCGCAACATCATTAAACTCATCAACGCAGGCGTTACGGATCAAGTTGTGCAGAGTAATTTGCGAAGGCAAACATCCAAAAGGAGGAAGACTGATGAGGGCAAATAGGGTGGCACCTTCCCTGTAAATATTCTGTCACAAAGTCATTTGGTATCACAACTTTATCAGTGCAAAGTTCCATTTAGTAACTATCCCGGATTCATGATTATTCTGTCACAAAGTCATTCGGTATCACATCATTCTTAGTCCAAAGTTTCCATTTGGAAATTGGTAATTATGCGTTCATGATTATAAGAACAATAACATCAAAAGAGTATGTATTTATTTTATATTAAAAGCTGATGGATGATAACACTTTATATATATAACAAATAAGTGTAAATTTATAAAATTACTTTATTATTTCATCATCAATTTATTAAATAACACCAAAAATCAAGTCATCGTCTATCGATTTAGGTTAATGTTAATGTAAAGGAAATATGATCACCTGTATAAATTCTGAGAGAGAGTCCAGAAGAAGATCCCGGTACTCTGTAACAGTATACTGTGCTCTAGTAATGGGATTGAGATAATAATTATTGGCAAAGTCATCGGTTCCCGTACTTATTGCAAACAAGGCTCCCGATATAATCTTGCTGGCATTCTCCTCGCCTATCATGTTTACAAGCTGCTTTCGATAAAGCTTGAAATTCTCCAGCTGCTGCCGCAGAGTCAGAACATTCTGCATTTATTCAAGATTATATTTCAGTTATGACATGTCTTTATATATGTCTAAATCCTTATATATCGCTATAGCATCACATATAAAGCATGTACTAACATTGATGAGTGATGTAGCATCATCGTATCCAGAAGCAGAAGAAGCAAAGCTGGCCCCTGTCAGAATTCGTGGTCCTTGGAATTCAGGATCCAAATATGCACGCACTATATCTGGAAGGCCTGCTAATCTGGCTGTATACAGTAGGAAAAATTAAACATAAACATTATTACCAAAGGATAATAAGAGTACTAGAATAGAATGGGAAAAATTAAAGTTAATTTTTTTTTCCAAAGCATGATAACAGTCCTAGAATTGTGTTCATTATACAGAAAACTCTACTGGATCAATTAGAATCACATATAAAATGAAAAAAACGGGGCGGTAGTAAGTACAGAGCATATCAGGTACTAATTTTCCATTGGTAAATCGACCAGTGGGTTTATGACCCACGAAATCTCTGCCATATGGAGGAAAGTTGGCCTTGGCAATCGTTGCGAGTCCATTGTTATTACCAGGGTCTACAGAGGAATCTCCAAATATATATATGGCTGACACCAAAGGCTTTGCGGCCTTTCTTTTTGCATCCGTTAAATTCTGTTTACTCAATGCTATCAAAATAGTCAGACATGTGACAATACAAACATTAAGACGCCCCTCCATAGCTAAAACTTTGTCTGAATTGCTAGAGATACAATGGTACACCCACGCTAAATAATAGCTTGATCGGTTTACATCAGGCAGTTGACGATAGCGATGAGTTACCTGCGTGACTTATCACGGGATGGAATTCGACGGGCCCGTGACTGGCAAATTGTCAAGTACGGCTAGGAATTTTTCTCAATGCTTACATTTCTTCGTTTTTTTTTTAATTTCGAAATTCCAACCCGTATCAATCGACATTGTCAATGCTAGTCAATTGAGATGATGTGACAGGGAAGATTCTCATATTCAAATTATCTGGACGTGGCCACGAACTATTCCATGCCCCTTTAATATATTAAACCCGTACATATTCACACTGAGGTCCGTTGGAACGTCCTGTTCAATGAAATGGATTAGGTACACCGCTTTTATGAACCCACGGAATTACGATGAACATTTTCAAATTTGGAAAAGGAAAATGGAAGTTTAAATATTATTTGTATTTGAAAATTTTTACAGTGCACTTTATTAATTTGAAAATAAAATCTATTTATTATAAAATAATCCACTCTTTCAAATTTGGAATTAAAAAAATAGTCCGTTCTTTCAGATATGGAATGCTGTTAGTATAGCCATGTCGCTCTGCATCAAACACTTTGACAAAATTTGATGATGAGATTTTGTATATTTGCCCAGTATGGTATTTTATTGGATTTTTTAAATTTCATTTTCGTCTTTTTAGAACATTTTAATAATTTTTTTAACATATTTTAATAATAAAATTTAGTAATAATATATTAATTTTCAATAAATTTTAATAATATAATTGTACATTTTATATTCTAAAAATAAATTTTATTTTTTTCAAAGAGTTGTTTATTTATGTAGTTTTTTTGTTGGAATTTCTCAATTAAGCTGTTGATGTGTTTGAATCATTTTTTTTATGGTGGAAATAGATTCAGCACCATCAAAATCACCTTGGTTACACAAAATCCACACAAAATCCTAAAGTTTGACAATAATAACCCATATCTTAAAAAAATTCTACCAAATTTTTTCATAATCTTGCAAAAATTTCTAAATTATTTTGTGAGTTTTTTAAACTAAACCTTTTTTCAATAAATTTATATCAATTTCAATATAATTTTAAAAATTTGATAAAATAATCACCTTCTAAATAACCCATTTAAACTAATATATATATATATATATATATATATATATATATATATATAGATATATATTTAATAAATAATTTCATATTGTGATTTCAACTAAATCTTCATAAATCCAAGTAGAGCTCTAATATAATCTCATTTCTTTTCGTAACCTTTTTAAAAAGTTCCTTGTGCAAACTTTAACGTTAAAAATTTGTATTACAATATTAATTTTTAATAATTTTTTAAACATTAATATTTTATATAATTTATTTTTTCAAATAGACTTATATTATAATTTTAATATAAACTTCAAAATTTTAATTTTTTTTTTAAACGAGTGTATTTTATAGTTTCAATTAATCTTCAGAATCGAACGAGATTCGTAAAAAGATCCACCTATAAACAACCAATCCGACGAAACTTCAAACAATGTATTAATGTATCAAACATTCAATTCAAATTGTATAGGTAAAAAATAGTTACATTAGTGCCTTGGCAAGTTTGAGTAAATGCTAGCAACGGTTAAATGAATGGTTCAAACTCTATCCAAAATTATAATCACCCAAAGAGAAAAGTAAGCTATATGATAATATTTTTTTGATATAAAATAAATTATATATCTTTGTTATTTAGAAAAATAGGATAAATACCATGTTTAAAATATTAATCTAGATTGATATTAACTTTAGATTTATTAAGCAGTAAGAGAATTAGATTTTTAGAGGTATAATTTTTTTTCAAATTTTGTACTAAAAAAAAGATTCACAATCTGAGAGATGTCATCTCTCTCAACTATTGATAATAGATCTAAAATTAAAATGATTCTAACTTGATTTAAAATATTTATACCTAAACTACATTACATAAGAATACCACTAACAATTCATACCTTATTAGCAATTCATGCTTTTAAATATGCATTAGAAAAAAAACATAAATTAAAAATCCCACAATTTAAAAACTCAAAATTATAAATCGATTTATTTTATTTTACTTTATTTTAATATAATATTTTAATATACTTTTAATTTTAAATTAATTTTAATTTTAAATTCTTATTTAATTTGAGAAAATCAAAACATTTACCTAATAAGATCAATAGCTTTTTTATTACCACATTTATTTCATACTAAACTAGATATTTATTACTCTTTTAAAACATAAATTATTATAAATATATACATTAAATTCCATAATAATTATATAATTTAAAATAAAAATAACAAACTCAACCTATAAAATTACATGTTAATTTGCTACTTAAGTTTCTCCAATTATATGAAAAACAGTGGATTTGCAACACTTTTATAATAATAAATATTTCATGCAATGACAATCCTATTTGAAAGTACATTTTACCTTTCTTATAATGCATATTTATGGCAATCAAGGCATTTGCAAAATGTGCATAGTGGATATTAACCATGTGTCTAGTTGAACGCCATCAAATTTGTATGAAAGTGCTTGTTGATGCACTAATTTTTTACTCATCTTGCTTGTGTGGTCAAAGACTCACTTTGAAAATCTCATCTTGTTTGTGCCATCAAAGACTCACTTTGAGAATCTCATTAGAATCTCTATATTCTCTAAAACTTTCAGTAGGGCAATAAACCAGATTTCATAGCATTCAATGAGAGTTCTTGCTGCTCTTCCAAGAATACAAGGAACTTGCTCTCACTAGCATATATCATCATGATATTATTTTGTCTTAGGTTTATACATGTTTTAAGGCATATGAAGCACATTAAGTTTTAACCTGGAATGTTGACATCAATGATAAAAAAATGTTGACATCGATAATAAAAGAAAAGGATTCTCGAACTTAGCTTTTTATGATATGTTTGTTGTGACAGAAAACATTTAGTCTAAAATAATATAATTGATTGTACCAAGCAAGTCTTACTTCATGTTAATACTCACAAAGCAGAAACATGCGAAACACTCTTTTTATTATTATTATCTCCCAGTGAAAAGTGTGTTGTAATTTTCCAAATACTCTTTATTTTAAAATTAAAATATCAAGATTGTCACATCCAAGAGAGACAAAGCAGTTACACAAAGTTCCCCTTCGTTAACTAGCATGTAGTTGTCGTTAATGTGTATTGTTTCGTGAAATAAAATTAGGGATTATGGAGACAACTGAAGCAAGAAGGAAAAACGCCATTGTACTTGCTCGGGACCGAAGGGTTCAAGGAGACAAAGACAGAAAGAAGGAAAAACGCCAAAATTTCTATGTACAATGTCATACTTCAACGACAGTAAGATTCTGGAATTAACTAAGCTAATTACTCTTAATGTGTATAACAAATTCTAGATTAAAAATAGGGTTGAAGAAGATAGCGAAACCAACTAAACTCTACCGAGATTATACAATGGCCATATTTTAACGACTGTAGGATTTTGGAATTGTGTTAATTGTTCTTAACATGTATGACAGATTCCAGAATGAAAATATGGTTCAACAACACAGCGAAGCAAACTAAACTCTTGCTATGTGAGAAAGAAAACGCCTTCACAGCTGTTGAGGATCAAACTGAGGCCACCTACGTGACAAGCGCAGATAACTAACATACCAGTTGTTCTTAGTGTGCATACGAACTAACAATTTGAACTAATTTCTACACCAATCACCAATAAAGTTACGATGATCATCATAGGGAAAGCTCCTAATCAATCACGCACACATTATTCACATATAAACATTTTACAACCCTCGATTACAATAATGCCACTCGCCACTCTTTCTTGCCAACAAAGTTATGACTCGGTGTAATCAAGAAATATGCCATTTTCCTTTGCTGACAAACCTATCATTCCTGTCGGACTTCATTGAAACTTGGCCCGAATCGTATCTTTGAGGTTGAAAAACACGCACAACTTAACTTTTACACTGCGAACTTGGGAGGAACATTTAGAAAAAAACAATGGTCAACAAAATTTGACGGTTTAAACGTGAATAGAAACTGGTTAATTAGATTGAATACTGGCCAACAACACCAAAAATTTTCTCCAAATTTGGGATAGAGTAATCATTGGGCATTAAAAAAACCATAACAAGTCGACCACTACTGCTAATATTATGAGGCAAAACAAATACAGACTACACCTGCATCTCCTCAATGTCAATATCTGTTAACGGGTGAAGTAGCCTAACTTTCTTCCCATCTTCACTTACAACCTTTTAAAATTCCATAAACTAGCACAACCACATTATATTTACTAATGTGGTTGATATACACGGATAGGCGTATATAAAATAGATTTACAACCACATTTACCAATGTGATTGATATACGACGATAGGCCTATATCCACTACCCATCACATTAATTTATATTTCAATAAATAAATATTATATATAATAAATTTATTATATTAACTTGAAATATATATAATATATATTAATATAAAAATAATATTAATAATATATAATAATTTAATATATCATAGATGGTTATATTATTAATAAACCAAAAGAACTAATAATATATTAATAATATATATTATATCATAGTTGGTTATATTATTAATAATATATATTAATATTATTATAATATTACTAATAATCATTATTAATAAATATTTGAAAAATATTATATATATATATATTATTAATATTATAATAAGTATTAATAATATATATTAAAAATATTTATTAATATATTAATAATATTAACTATATACATACTATAAATTAACTTGAAATATATAATATATATTAATAATATTTATTAATATAAAAATAATAAAAATAATATATAATATTTTAATATTTATTTATATATTAATATCATAGATGGTTATATTATTAATAAACCAAAAGAACTAATAATATATTAATAATATTATAATAATATATAATATATATTAATAATATTGTAATAATATTATAATATTACTAATAATCATTATTAATAAATATTTGAATATTTATTTATAATATATATTAATATATTAATAATATTAAACTCAAGAGAGTAATAAACCATATGAAACAATATTTAAAAACAAAGATCCTAAGAGATTAATAAACCCTAACAATTAATATTTTAAAGTGAAGATATTAATAAACCCAAGGGATAATTAATAATACAAACCCAATGTCATCATAAACCAAATGTTTAAATATTATAAACCATAGGAATTGGTGAACCCAAGGGATAAATATTATAAACATAAGGGATCAATATTAAAAACACAAGAGATTAATAAATCGTAAGAATTGATATTTTAAACTAAAAAACCTAATAAATTAATAATCCATAAGAATCAATATTTTAAACATAAGATATTAATAAACCAACGAGATTATTAACATTATAAACCAAAAGAACTAATAGACCCAAGGGTTTAATGTTATAAAGCAAAGGAATCAGCGAACCCAAGGGATAAATATCATAAAGCTAACGGATGAATATTATAAACAATAAAGATTAATAAACCCTAAGAATTAATATTTTAAACTGAAAAATATAAGAAATTAACAAACCCTGAGAATTAGTATTTTAAACTCAAGAGAGTAATAAACCGAATGTGTGATTAACATTATAAACCAAAAGAATTAATAAACCCAAGGGTTTAATATTATAAACCAAAGGAGTGAGTGAATCAAAGGGATAAATATTAAAAACCCAAGGGATCAATAAGGCTAAGGGCAATATTAAAAACAATAGAGATTAATAAAACCCAAGAGTTCAATACTATAAACCAAATCAATTGGTGAACCCAAGGGAAAACCATTACCCAAAATATTATAAACCAAAGGAATTAGTGAACCCAAGGGAATTGATTTAAACATTGAGACAATTGTTGTCACAATGCGACGTTGGACCAACTATGACCAAGGTTGGCCATGGGTGATTTTCATATTGAGACAATATTTGTCAGAATGTGACATTTGATCATGGATGACATTGATCGATTAATCATATTATAAACCAAAGGAATTGGTGAACCCAAGGGACAACCATCACCCAACAAATTATAAACCAAAAGAAATTGGTGAACCCAAGGGAATTGATTTAAACATTGAGAGAATTGTTGTCACAATGCGACGTTGGACCAACTATGAGCAGGGTTGGCCATGGGAGATTTTCATATTGAGACAATATTTGTCAGAATGTCACATTTGATCATGGATGACATTGATCAATTATTCATATTATAAACTAAAAGAACTAATAAACCCAAGGGTTTAATATTATAAACCAAAGGAATTGGTGAACCCAAGGGACAACCATTACCCAACAAATTATAAACCAAAAGGAATTGGTGAACCCAAGGGAATTGATTTAAACATTGAGACAATTGTTGTCACAATGCGACGTTAGACCAACTATGACCATGGTTGGCCATGGGTGATTTTCATATTGAGACAATGTTTCTCATAATGTGTCATTTGATCATGGATGACATTGATCGATTATTCATATTATAAACCAAAAAAACTAATAAACCCAAGGGTTTAATATTATAAACCAAAGCAAGTGGTGAACCCAACGGAAAATCATTATCCAAAAAATTATAATCCAAAGGAATTGGTGAACCCAAGGGAATTGATTTAAACATTGAGACAATTGTTGTCACAATGCGACGTTGGGCCAAGTATGACAGGGGTTGGCCATGGGTGATTTTCATATTGATACAATGTTTGTCAGAATGTGACATTTGATCATGGATGACATTTATCGATTATTCATATTATAAACCAAAAAAACTAATAAACCCAAGGGTTTAATATTATAAACCAAAGGAATTGGTGAACCCAAGGGACAACCATTACCCAAAAAATTATAAACCAAAGTAATTGGCGAACCCAAGGGAATTGATTTAAACATTAAGACAATTGTTGTCACAATGCGACATTGGACCAACTATGACCAGGGTTGGCTATGGGTGATTTTCATATTGAGACAATATTTGTCAGAATGTGACATTTGATCATGGATGACATTGATCGAGTATTCATATTATAAACCAAAAGAACTAATAAACCAAAGGGTTTAATATTATAAACTAAAGGACTTGGTGAACCCAAGGGACAACCATTACCCAACAAATAATAAACCAAAAGGAATTGGTGAACCCAAGGAAATTGATTTAAATATTGAGACATTTTTTGTCACAATGCGACATTGGACCAACTATGACCATGGTTGGCCATGGGTTATTTTCATATTGAGACAATGTTTGTCAGAATGTGTCATTTGATCATGGATAACATTGATTGATTATTCATATTATAAACCAAAAAAACTAATAAACCCAAGGGTTTAATGTTATAAACCAAAGGAATTGGTGAACCCAAGGCAAAATCATTACCCAAAAAATTATAAAACAAAAGATTTGGTGAACCCAAGGGAATTGATTTAAACATTGAGACAATTTTTGTCACAATGCGACGTTGGACCAAGTATGACCATGGTTGGCCATGGGTTATTTTCATATTGATACAATGTTTGTCAGAATGTGACATTTGATCATGGATGGGATTTAATATTATAAACCAAAGCAAATGGTGAACCCAAATAAACCCAAGGGTTTAATATTATAAACCAAAGGAATTGGTGAACCCAAGGGAATTGATTTAAATTATTTGTTTTGTTTAGGGAATGAAACATTTTAGAATAATATATATATATATATATATATATATATATATATATATATATATACTTTAAATTAGAAATATAAGTTTTTTTTCTCTTCTTCCATCAAAATATGTTATTGATTGAGCAGAAAAGGAATTAGATATCTCTATCATATAGGGTTTTCTAATGCATCTATTGGTCCAATAACGTTTTTAATTAAAATGAACCAAACATATGTAATTTTTTTTGTTCTCATTATAGTTGACATTATTTCTTAATTTAGTGAACATTTTATTTTTATTTTAGGAGAGATGTGTGAAAGCTAGAGTAAGCATAAAAAAAATTACACATCTCATACACTTTTAATAAAAAAATAATAAAGATTGTATTACTTATACTACCAAATTTATATTTTTAAACCTTTTTAATATTTTATTTTCCTAAATTAATATTTAAAACATATGATATAAAAAACTTAATTTTTTAAAGTAAACTTTAAGTTTTATTTATATTATTAATTTCATTTTTTTTATTATAAAAAAATTAATAATGGTAATTAATAATAATGATTAGTGTTTATTAAAATTTATCCTGAAATTAAAAGAAATAGAATTCGTTTAAATTTTATATGTTAAAAATAAAAAACACTCCAAATTATTATATAAAAAAATCAATAATAAAATTAATATCTCCTAAATAAAATCTAATATAAAAAATTATTTATTAAATTTATATTTATAATTTATTTGAATGACTTTCAAATGTAAAACTATATTTTATGGTTTTCAAATCATATAGTACGTTCGGGTTAGTGTGGTTTGTTCCAATCTATATTTTTTTAAATACATAGTTATTTAAAATGAGTTAATTTTTATAATAATAAAGTATTATTTTAAGAAAAAAAAACTTAAAAAACACAATCAACCTTGGCTTTTGTATTCAATTGGTGAACCCAAGGGAATTGATTTAAACATTGAGAAAATTATTGTCACAATGTGACGTTAGACCAACTATGACCATGGTTGGCCATGGGTGATTTTCATATTGAGACAATATTTGTCAGAATGTGACATTTGATCGTGGATGACATTGATCGATTATTCATATTATAAACCAAAGGAACTAATAAACCCAAGGGTTTAATATTATAAACCAAAGGAATTGGTGAACCCAAGGGAAATCCATTACCCAACAAATTATAAACCAAAGGAATTGGTGAACCCAAGGGAATTGATTTAAACATTAAGACAATTGTTGTCATAATGCGACGTTGGACCAACTCTGATCATGGTTGGCCATGGGTGATTTTCATATTGAGACAATATTTGCCAGAATGTGACATTTGATTATGGATGACGTTGATCGATTATTCATATTATAAACCAAAAGAACTAATAAACCCAAGTGTTTAATATTATAAACCAAAGGAATTGGTGAACCCAAGGGAAATCCATTACCCAACAAATTATAAACCAAAGGAATTGGTGAACCCAAGGGAATTGATTTAAACATTGAGACAATTGTTGTCACAATGCGACGTTGGACCAACTATGACCATGGTTGGCTGTGGGTGATTTTCATATTGAGACAATATTTTTCAGAATGTGACATTTGATTATGGATGACATCGATCGATTATTCATATTATAAACCAAAAGAACTAATAAACCGAAGGGTTTAATATTATAAACCAAAGGAATTGGTGAACCCAAGGGAAATCCATTACCCAGCAAATTATAAACCAAAGGAATTGGTGAACCCAAGGGAATTGATTTAAACATTGAGACAATTGTTGTCACAATGCGACGTTGGACCAACTATGACCATGGTTGGCCATGGGTGATTTTCATATTGAGACAATATTTGTCAGAATGTGACATTTGATCATGGATAACATTGATCAATTATTCATATTATAATCCAAAAGAACTAATAAACCCAAGGGTTTAATATTGTAAACCAAAGGAATTGGTGAACCCAAGGGAATTGATTTAAATTATTTGTTTTGTTTAGGGAATGAAACATTTAAGAATAATATATATATATATATATATATATATATTAAATGAGAAATATAAGTTTTTTTTCTCTTCTTGCATCAAAATATGTTATTGATTGAGCACAAAAGGAATTAGATATCTCTATCATATAGGGTTTTCTAATGCATCTATTGGTCCAATAACGTTTTTAATTAAAATGAACCAAACATATGTAATTTTTTTGTTCTCATTATAGTTGACATTATTTCTTAATTTAATGAACATTTTATTTTTATTTTAGGAAAGATGTGTCAAAGCTAGAGTAAGCATAAAAAAAATTACACATCTCATACACTTTTAATAAAAAAATAATAAAGATTGTATTACTTATACTACCAAATTTATATTTTTAAACCTTTTTAATATTTTATTTTCCTAAATTAAAATTTAAAACATATGATATAAAAAACTTAATTTTTTAAAGTAAACTTTAAGTTTTATTTATATTATTAATTTCATTTTTTTTTTTTTTATAAAAAAATTAATAATGATAATTAATAATAATGATTAGTGTTTATTAAAATTTATCCTGAAATTAAAAGAAATAGAATTCGTTTAAATTTTGTATCTTAAAAATAAAAAACACTCCAAATTATTATATAAAAAAATCAATAATAAAATTAATATTTCCTAAATAAAATCTAATATAAAAAATTATTTATTAAATTTATATTTATAATTTATTTGAATGACTTTCAAATGTAAAACTATATTTTATGGTTTTCAAATCATATGGTACGTTCGGGTTAGTGTGGTTTGTTCCAATCTATATTTTTTTAAATACATAGTTATTTAAAATGAGTTAAATTTTATAATAATAAAGTATTATTTTAAGAAAACAAAACTAAAAAAAACACAATCAACCTTGGCTTTTGTATTCAATTCATGATAAGTATTAAAATAATTAATTCATGATATTATATATAATAATTTTATTATATTAACTTGAAATATATATATTATATATTAATAAGAATATTTATCAATATATTAATTATGATTAAAATCACAAAAATGTTTTATATATATTAATAATATCGATTGATATATTAATAATATTATAATATTTATTAATAATATTTATCAACACTACCATCAACGCTTTGTTCTATTTTTTTTGTTCCAACGTTTTGTTCCAATATTCCAATGCTTATTTATGCGGCTCCATATGTTACGTATCCATATCCATATGCCGCGTTTACCATATCCATATAATATGCTGCGTTCACCATATGTTTTGTTTATCCATATGCTGCGTATAATATGGTTATAATATGTTATGTATCCATATGCTGCATTTACCATGAATGTTTGGAAGTTCAACCACAATGAATGCAATGGATTGTCAAAATAAGATAATTAATGCTGGGAAATTTATTTGAAACGTTCTACCATATATTGTAAAACACTTCCATATTAGGATACTACTCTCCATCATGTAAAACACTTCCATATTAGATACTACTCTCCATCACACTGCATACGCTGCTCTCTACATTGTATTAACAAGCACACTGTGGAAAAACTGTTTGGTTTCTTAAATCGAACTACCATATACTGTAATATTATGCAACACTTCCATATTAATATAACTACTGCACAATATATGTGAACGTTGCTATGATGCAGAGCTTTGATTTATTAACGCCAACACAACAAAAAACTTAATTTATATGTAACTTTCTAAGATGTAGTAATACATGGCATATGATAACCATATAGACATCCAACGAATAACCTTCTTTTAGCGCAGGGTAGGAAGAATTTATGCAATAATGTCTCTGTGTCTTCAATATATCCATAATATTCCGCCTCAAGTATGCTTGTATGAATCTGCATAGATAGTCAGGGTTCGTAACTCCTTTGTTCACCCAACTATACGACCATTATACTGCAAGTACATTCTTTGAGCTCTTTTAATTGCCCCCTTATCTTCGATCTGTTCAAGTTTGTAAGTTTTTATCAGAAATCCAGATTTTATGATAGTTATCACTTGTCATAACAACCTCTATTTTATACTTGTCTACCTCAATTCTTGACAGTCTGATCCAAGCTCTATGACCTGAGGTACCAAATAGCTTACGTTACACAATACATAGTCATTTTCACAGTCTTTTCCAAGCTCTATGACCTGAGGTACCAAATAGCTTGCGATTCACAATACATAGTCATTTTCACAATGAGCCGTTTCTTCACAGTTTCCAACCAAAAATAACCTATAGAAATCGTCCGTTCTTGTAGCTTGACAAAAATTTGTTCATACATTATTAAAAAAACTTCCTGTAATTGCATCTTTTTGTACAAATTATGAACATATATTTGTTTCATTTCAAGATTCCCTTCTCAAATCAATAATCCTAAAGTCATAAATGGAGAGTGGTCTTGAACCAGCCTAGGCCCGCCCCAGCGTAACAAAAAGTTATATCTGTTCATTAATAAAACTTTCAAGAGTATCACGACACGGTGATGGAAGGATAGGAAAATAGTAATTTAAGAATGAAAGCAAATAGTAAGTTTGGAGAAGAACCTTAACATAACAAGGGAAAAGAATCATACCAGCATTCTACCCGTAACGTGGCCATAGGCATTTCCTTGCTTGATTCTATCGTAAGGCCAGGGAAGCAGTATTAGCATTACTATCGCCCAGAAGAAAGTCGTAATCATCATCGTGAGAAAGCATGCCACAATCTTAACAATGGAAAAAGCCACAGCTCTCCAGCTGTTGTCTTCATGATAAGACGGCTGAGAGACGCATCCATCTGGATAGCTACTATTTTTGGATTTCTCCGTTTCCTTAAAGGAGGAAGCCTTGGGCAGGAGATTGGCAAGTTTTTCTACGTATGCAGATATTAACTCCTTCGAGAAATGATCAGTAGATAAATCCTTGAAGGCATCGGCAGTATGAAGAAAATTGATGGACCGGTTGTAGCCTCCCCGTCTTGTGACCCCAGAATTCGCCATGAAAAATTTATCGACAAAGATTTTAATACTCGGATAAACAAAATGGATTTTACTACTCGGATAAACAAAATGTACTCGCTTGCCGGGCAAATTACTCAAATGCATGAAATTTACAAGCGAATGAAAGGATTACTCAAATGCATGAAATTCATAGTTGAATGAAAGTTGAACCTGAAACGTTATGCCAGCTCAATTCCATCCGCCTTCATCAACAAGCCGTTCACCTGCCCGCTCTCGCCCACGTTCGATAACACCTTCGCGTGGCCCATAATACTAAACCGTAATCTTCCATTCCACCCACGTTCATCTTCCCAGTTCATCTTAATTTGATAGGTGGGGTGCTCACATTTTTTTTGAGAATTCATGTTTATTTGAGAATTTGAACAATCAAATAGGTGGCATTTTAGTTTGAACCATCACTGGTTAATCTTGATAGGTGGCAGTCAACAAATGGCACAGTAAATTTTTAATCATGTTTTGTAAAAAATTAATTTAAGTATGGTTTAAACACGTGATTTAGATATGCAAGAAAGTTACTTTTTTGAATTTCATCCATTGATTTAGTGGCGACGACCAGAATATACCGGCATTTTTCAATCTAGACCATCAGATCAAAAAAATTAATTAGCCTAATCACAAAAGATGCTCCTTCCGATAGGGGATACGCCTATCGACATAAATATGTTTATTAAGCGCATTTTTCTGCTACGGACTAATGGTATCTGTATGTGTTCGTATTTGAAAGGTGGCATCTTACCCTAAGAGGGATGAAAAACCCGGGGAAATAGAAGAGATCATAGATAAGAGGTTGAGCGGAAACTACGGCATGGAATCTGTTACCAGTATTGTGAAAGTAGCACTGACATGTGTAGAACCAAAACCATCGTTGAGGCCGACGATGAGTGAAATTGTAGGAAAGATAAGAGAAGCCCTCCTTCTTGAAAATGGAAATAATTCTCCTCCTCCAGATACGGAGCGGACTCGCACAGAGTTTGGAAATATCCGTGTACTAAAAGGGGACACAAGTCGACCGGAAAATATGGAATGGGGTGATAATAGCTCCGACCTCCCCCATGTAGGAAGATGAGTTCAATTTTTTCAATAATGTTTCACCGTAATATATGAGACGGATATGGGTAAAGCAAGTAAAATTCCTCCTTATTCTTAAAATCATATTTTGTGTATATTGTAATTCTTTGGTAAAACAAATAAGTTCCCTCTTATTCATAGATCATATTTATTATTGAGTTGTTTTTAATAATTTATAAATAAACTAAAATATTTTATAATTTTTAAAAATTTAAATAAATTTTTATATATATTATAATGTAATAAACATTTTATAAATAAAAATAAATCACTGTAATAAAAATTTGATAAAGATGTATTATCCTAATCAAATATTAATGTACGTTGCAATAAATTACATGCAGATCTCTATACCAAATCGAGAAAGTTATCAATTTATTGGCTGGCTTTTGTCTATCATCCCATGAGTGGTATCAGTGAGATGACATGGAGTGGTCACTCTGCCACTCCATCAATAGTATCAGTGAGATCAGATTCATTGGTCACCCAACTCTATTCGCACTCGTCCTATTCCATGAATTACGAACCTATTGGCCCCAGGTTTAAATTATTATGTTTTTATACATCTTGATACCACTTGAAGTGAAATGCACGGAGGACAATTAGGCAATTCCTCTGACTATGTAAACAACTCCATTGTAAATTGCAACGTCTACTGATTGTTTATGGATCAGGGAAGGGAATTGAACCTGTGATGAGTGCTATAACAACCTGCCTCATCACCGTTTAACCAAGACCCCACAAACTGTTTAAAATATAGTTTTAAATGTATATATAGATTTAATATTTTGAAAATTTTATGAAAATTTATAAATTATATAATTAGAATTTATTATTATATTTTAAATAAAATTAATTTGAAAATAAAAATATTTAATAATTAAAATATAAATGATGATGATGGTGGTTAAAGTTCACGAGACCAAACTTAACCTATCTAATTTAAACAAATCATTTGTTTTAAAATTGTATTCTTAATGTTTAAAAAACTTTAAAAAAACTACAAATCTATTGACCTCAAATTTAAACTATTATGGTTTTATACATCTTGATACCACTTGAAGCGAAATGCACGGAGGACAATTGTAGACTGCCACATCTACAGATCGATAGACACAGCACCGCTGCTGCTTGAATTAGTAAATAGGAGCAATTTAACTTTTACGGGCACCCTTTTTAGGAATTATTGTTGAGCTGTAAAATTATAAATTTTAATTATTTAAAATATATTTTTGAATATATAAATAAATTTAATATTTTGAAAATTTTATCAAATTTATTATATTAAAAAATTATAATTATATTTTAAATAATATTATTTAGAAAATAAAAATATTTAACAATTAAAACATAAGCAATAAATAAATGATATTATAAAAATATATAAAATAATAAAAATATTTAGCAATTTAAATATATACCATAAATATATTTTTGGTTCATTTATTTAAAATAATATATATTTAATTTTGATTCATTTATTCAAAACATGGTATGTTTTTTTAAATTTTTTTAAATTTTCGTAAAATACATTTAATAAAACATATAATTTTGAATTATTCTAAAAAAATCAACATAAAATGTTATGTTTTGGATAAGTATAAGCAAATGTTCATAAACTATTTAAACAAATTATTATTACATTTAAAATGCCAACGACACTACTAGTAGTGTTTTTGGTTCATTTTATTGTATTTGCTTTTGGTTTATTTTATTATATTTAACTATAATATTATATATTATAATTATTCTTTCTATATATATTTTTAATTATTTTTTTATACTATCTTATAATTATCTTAAAATTTAAAAATTACCTTTTTCATCCATAATTTACTATATATACTATGTTATACCATTTTGAACTTTTTCCTAAATACGTACACCTTATCACACTATAATTTACAATATTATATTGATATCTAGTCCACCCTAGGAAATGATTATTCCTTATTATTTGCTCCTAAGAATTAAATGCTTTCATGAAATAGGCGTACTTCTCTCATAATAAAGTTAATATCTGGATTCATATCGTCTTTTAATATTATATTAAAAGTTAATCCACCCTTTTGTATGGTATAAATACAAAATATTATTGAATAAAAAGTGATATTAATTTTTTTTTCAAATACATACATTTTACCATACGATAATTTACAATATTATATTGATATTTAGTTTACTATAAGCAATGGTTATTCATTATTTTTTGCTTCTAGGCATGAAATGTTTTGATGAAATAGGTGTATTTCTCTGATAATAAAGTAAATATATAAATTGACAACATCTTGTAATATCATATTAAAAAGTTAATGCACCATTTTGTATGGGATAAAATACAAAATTTTATTGAATAGAAAGTGATACTAAAAAAGTTCTCACTCCCTCCCGACCAGCACAATATTTATGCATGATGTGATTGATATTAATAATAACTAATTTATCTTTTATTAAAAAAAATTCTCTTAATTTTAATATAATAAAATAAACATTTATTTACATCTTATTTTTCCATATTATATATCTTACTTTTCTATATTATATTAAAAGTTATTGCACCTTATGAAATGAATTACAAAATGTCACTGAATAACAATAATAATAGTGATTCTGAAAACATTCTCATGTTTGATATTAATAATAAATTTAGTTTTTATGAATTTTTTTTGGGAAAGAGTAATATTTATTAATAGAGACGTGGTTAATATTAACCATAATTTATTTAATTTTTATTTGAAAAAAGAATTTTTCTCTAAACTTTAATGTAATAAAATAAATATATGTATATGACCAATGTCTTATTTGCAATATTATATTAAAAGTTAATGCATATTTTTGTATGGGATAAGATGTAAAGTGTTATTAAATAGTATTGGTGATACCCACAAATTCCTTGCCTTATTTTTATTTTTATAGATGTGGTATATATTAATAATAATTTTTATTTATATTTTATTTGAAAAAAGTTAAAATTTCTTTTGAAATAAAGTATTTAAATTATTAAATAATTAAAAGTTTAAATTTTCTAGTTATAATATATTTCTGACTATTAAACCCATGTAGTGGAGGAAAATAATTATTAACCAAACCAGTATATCTAATTTTTTTGTGTCAAAATATTAATTTTTAATAATATATTAAAAATTACTAATTTATTAACTTATAAAGTTATACATTTAATGTCAAGAAAATAAAATTTTCTTTGTACCGTTAACCAAAAAAATATTGTGAAATAATGTTATGAAAAATATTAAATCTCATGATTATTATGGCTAAAAAAAATTATTAAACCTTTCTCAACAAATATATATATATATATATATATATATATATATATATATATATAATAATGATAATTTGCATAACCTGAGGATGCACCTCAATTGATATATCCATGAAAATAAAGTGAAGTGTTACGTGTGGCAGAAACTCACAAATAAAATAATAATATGTGCCTGTAACATACACCATAACTTCACATGGAAATGTCAGGAGTTAAATTTTTTTATACAAGTTATCCATGGGTAACTATCCAAATCAATATTAAATATTCCTTACTCATCATTAGATAGAATGTTCACCAGTTCATAATGTAACCTTAGTATAAGAATAGTAAGTTGCTTAACCATTAACAATCTCTATTGTAGTACATCAACATAAAACTGTATGATGTAACCTTGCATTCATTTCATTATTAATGTAGTCATCACATAATTGACATTATGAACATCACAACAAGAAAGGAATCAACATCATCAATTTGACACAATAATCAATCACACCATTGAACACCAATATACCCTGGAAACCCCGTAGGGTGAAAACCAGCAAATGTTTAATTTTATTATTAAATGCTCGTGAGGGTGTTCAGCCCTCACTCAATGGCTTATAAGGGAGACCATCAACCCTCACTCAATGGCTTATAAGGGAGACCATCAACCCTCACTCAATGGCTTATAAGGGGGACCATCCCTTAACCATCATTATAAAATATTACAAGGAAATATACAAATATCTAGCTTAAAACCATTACAATAATTACGATAGCATTTACCCACTAATCTTCATATCTTCATATCTCCATGGCATGAATTTACCTACAATGTAGCATCTTACAATGGACCATCCTGCAGCTCGCACTTATCTGCATGAACCATTAATCATTTACTTGCCACCATGTTAAGCATAATATTTCCTTCTCATAAGTCACCATCATTTCCTATCATTGATGTCATCAACAAGCTTTTATAGCATGATTAGGTAAAGCCTTAATCAATAAATAATCAATATTTAAGTGATCCTTTAACACTTATTCATGTGCATACATGAGATGTGATTACAATATCACACCATGCTTTCTTCTAACATCTCTACCTTAGTGTGAGCAAGTGATTATCAATTCACGTCAAATAATCCCCACATTATTATGACACTTCTCACACACGCTCACATTAGTACAAGAAAATTCACTACCACTGTCGAGGAATTCCTTCAATGGAAAATGACTCTAATATTCCCTTTCTTGATCCAGTCAAAGTGGACGGAATCGGTCCATGGTATTTTCCAATGGTATTGGCCCATGGTATTTGTTGCCGGTTTCAGAGAAAAAATAATAAAATAAGGTCTCTACAAAGTACATCAAGCCTATAAAAAGGGAAGAAGCTAGCCATTTAGAATCATTCTGGTTTTATCTATCTTATTGTGTTTGGGTTGAGAACTTGGCCTGGCCAGTTCTAGCATTGATCCTGTGGTGAATTTATCTGGTGGATCCATCCAGGGTCCACGATTGTGCTTCAATGTTTATTTTAAGGAATAGCCAAGCATGCCATTTGCAGGAGCTCAAATTTATTGTATGGGCATGTATTCTATTTTCAGATAATAATATAATAAAGAGCTTCAGTTTCAGATCTCGTTGTGTTCTGTGTTTTTTTTATCGCAATTATTTTTAGTTGGAACACTTAAATAAGGTTTGGGATCTTACAGTGGTATCAGAGTTGTGCATCCTGCTAGCCTGAGGGTTTTATATAGGGATCTTTGGTGGCATTTCTTCTCACCCTAAGCCTGCAACTTCCAGCTTCGGTGGTATTTGATATCACCCTAGTTGATTTCCTAATTTTTACGTCTTTTAAGGTTATGAAAGAAAAGTAGTGCTGGAACTGGAGAAGATTATGGATATGGAGTACTATTAATAGCTATAATTGTAGCAGCTATGTTGGTCTCAAATCAGTCATTCCAAATTTGTCCATTGCTATTTGTTATTTGGTCTTAAATAAAGATCGCTCTTTAAAAAAAAAAAAGGAATCGAGTGTGAGAAATATTTTGGGAAATATATATCTATATATATTTTTTGAGGCTTTGACTTCTTGATTGTTACATTGGATTATTTTCACTACTATTATTATTTTTAGGTGATTGATTTCCTTATGGAGGCAGAAGATTCAAGTCGAGTTCTCAAAAGGATTTAAATCAGTTTTATTGAAGAAAGCCGAGGAGAGAAGAAAAATTATTGAGATCCATTGATACCAAACAACAATGTCATCATTTTACTTTTGGAAATGCCACAATAATCAACATAATGATACATCACTCGATTATATGGGCTACAATACTTCTATGGATCACAGATGGAAAAAAAATACAAATAAGAAGTAAGAGCAGAACAACAGTCCTTTCTCTCGAAAGCTCCATGTTATCCTTCAGCAGTCAAAAGATATCCGGAAGGAAGATGTAACAAGCAAGTGTCTCTTCGAACTTGGATCCAAATTGTAGGATACAAAGTTAGAATATGTCCTCCTACAGATAGACACGTTAAATATGGATTTGATCTTGATAGAGAAATCAGAGTGGGAAGGGTCAAGTTGGGCCTTGAAGCCATCCATGCTTGCTTTGATACAACCTAGGTTCTTGGAGCATTCTTGTGAAAAGGTTAGACTCATAGTCGTCTCTTGTCTTAGTAAAATCATAGCCTTAACAACACTGCCACTGCCCTACAATGATGACACCATGAGGAGGACTTTCTGGGTAATGGTTGAAGCACTCCAAGGGTTGGACAACACCACCTATCTTGCTTTTTTTCAAAAGCGCACAATTTTGGAAAACGTGGTGAAATTCAGATTTGGTATACTTATGCTGGATTTAGAGTGTGATGACTTAATCCTTCAGATGCTCCAATACTTCTGCACTCGAATTACAACATCTCATCCAAACTTCATAAAAACAGACATGCAAAAGATCATGTCTCCGATCTTAGGAGAATATAGGGCCATTTGCGAACAATTGAGATCCAAATTGTTGGCCATTTGGAGGAAGGAGCTAATTGCATCACTTGCTGCTTATGAACTAGCTAAGGGGTTGATCAAATAGAACATCAAACTACTTAGAAAGAAGTTAACCAAGGAGGAACTAACAAAGATTTGTGGAGACAACAAGAATGAACTAAGGAGGAAAGGCTTATGCTTTGTATGCAAGGGAGTTTGGGCACTTGACCATTCATGTCCAAATAATAAAGAGGCAACAAGGATAGAAAAATTAGGGACTTCTTCAAATCATGGGGATTCATCCATATATGGGTTTGCTGGATTTTAGGAGAGGACCTATGAAGGATCTGAGTAGTCAAGTACCAATGGTGAGTAGCGACACCATGTTCTTCAGAGAAATTTGCAGGACAAGTTGATCAGTCAGATTGACAAAGTACATGACGAAAGGAAGGAGGTAATTCCTCTTGATGATGTGGTAGTTGAGTCTATAAATACACTGGAGGACATCCATAAAGAGTATGGGAAATCAGGTATAAACAACAGTCCACCAGTACATCCATGTTGGACAACCAAAGATGATGGAAAACTTATCCTCACATGTAAAGAGGTCCAGGACGAATACACCCAAGGAGAATCAAATGAGCCAATAGTAATGAACCGATATGATGGGCATGATCATGCAGGCCAACATGAAAAACATAATGTGCAAAATGAACCATTCCTAGAGAGTTGGTCAAAGGCTCAAGTTGAAGTTGTGGTTGTGGCGCATCTAGTGCAGTCAGATACAGAGACATTCAGTAGGGCACTAGAATTTCAAGTGAAAGACTTTCGGGAAAGGATCATGCATTTCAAGACAGATCTTATGTTGTTGAAGCAAAGAGTCTCGACATTCTGATACACTTTGTTACAGGAGAACAAAAAAATTGAGAAACTCATAGGGTATGTGTCAAATCATCGAGTAAATTGTCTAGTATTGAGGAACAACTCAAGTCCCTCACAAGGCTGCATGAGGAGTACAATTGGGAGTTCCATAAAAATGCTCTATAGGAATACATAGATAAGGCTTGCAACAACAACAACCCACCTTTATACATTGAGAAGAGCAGGGCAGAGTTCCAAGTAGAGCAGCATGAATCAAGCATTGAACAACATCAACATAGTAGATTTGCAGATATTCATTCTTTCCCAAGTATGGATTCGCGAGAGATTATGAGTTGGTATTCTATTGATGGGTTGATTATTTGGAGGATACTCATAGCCAAGGGCATATTACAGCTTGGACCTTTTGGCATAGAAAATGATGGAGGGCTAAAATGGCACCATAACCCACAAGTCCTAGGATTTAGGTGGCATTGGGATCTAAGAGAATCCATTAAGAAAGGATTGGTTAGAGGATTGTTTGGGATCCAGGTATTGAAGGATCCATTCAGGACCATTCAACCAAAATGATTCTAAATGGCTAGCTTCTTCCCTTTTTATAGGCTTGATGAACTTTCTAGAGACCTTATTTTATTATTTTTCTCGAAAACCAACAACAAATACCATGGGCCGATACCATGGGAAAATACCATGGTAAGTACCATGGACCGAATTTGTCCACTTACCGAATCAAGAAAGGGAATATTACAAATTTGGGATCTTACAACGATACAATGTGCATTCGTGTTACTTAAAATTTAGCAAAATAACCAGCCCTTCAGCTATTGCTTTTGGTGCTAAAGCTAACATGATGAATGTTGTCCTATGCATACAATGCATAAAGTTTCTAAAATAATTTCCCAAAAGAATACTTAACACAATAGAGCATGCAAACACATGTTTCCTTTTCGAGGAAATATAACATAATAGGCATGCAAAGACATGGTTTCTTTTCCATAAAACTAATGGAATAAAGCATAAGAATACATGTATTATTCTCCAAATGTTATACCAACATTACCCATATATATATTTCAAGGAACCAAAACATTACTTTAGTTTTTGTACGTGTAATTCATCTTCTTTGCCAAAGAATCTTTTCCAATGTAGGATAACAAAACTTGTTATCATTTCCCACATACAAATGTATATTCTTTCCAATAAAATCTAATACAAATATTGCATGAATATACATGATCTTATTCCAAAAGAAACTAACATAAACTACATAATACTTTTGTTCACATAAATGTACTCAGATATTTTATCTAAAGATTAAGATAGCTCAGTATTTCTTTTATCCATGCCAGGAACATACCTCTATACCACAATGGCTATTCTTGGTGCATGCAAGAGAGATAGCTTTTCCTTTAATGTAGGCAACACATATTCTCTTCTTAGAATTCTATCAACATGAAATACTATTTTAAGGAAAAAGATTAACATAATACCAATATTTTCAAGAGATTATTCTTTTTAAGAAAATTAACATAGTAACTTTCCTTATGTCTTTTACCATGGTATATCACTAAGAATAATATCTTTTTAAAAGATTAACGTAACAATATTTTTAAGAACTGACATAGATTATGTCTTTTACCATGGTAATTAACTAAGATCAATATATTTCTAAAAGATTAGCATATTACCAATCTTATCAAGTAAGAAACATATATAAAATAACATAATATTTTACCAAGAAGTAATTATTATGATTTTTTCCCAAAAAAATATGAGAAACTAACATGTGTTCTTCATGAAACTCCTTAATTTATCTTCCAACCCATGAAATATCTTCAAGAATTAACTACTAAATTCTTTTGAAGAAAAATAACCTTATGAACTTATCTTTTCTATCCATAAAATCTATTTCCTTATAGAAATGTTTAATGCTTATTAACATTTGGCAAGTATCACCAAAGTACTAGGTAGATTTGTATATATTCCAGCTATAATATGATTCATAATGCATAAGGAACTAGAGTTCGCTCACATTATAACCTTAAGATTTGAATAAAAGGGTTGTTAACTTAAGAAGTTAGGTTTTTAACAAGATTTAATAACCCAACATTACTAATGCTAATCATGAAGGGTTAATGCATTCCTTGTAAAATCTATTCACATTTGTTTTCTTTTTTTCTTATAAACTTATTGATGAAGTTTACCATGGAATTCATAAATGATTATTTTTACCACTTCTTGAAAGCCTTTAACAGTCAATACTTCAACATAGGATATGAAAACATTTTCCAGAAGAAGAAAAATGAAATAGCATAGTTAACTTATCTTCAAGTGGATGATTCTTCCTCCTGACTCCTTGATTGAGCAATCATGTGAAAAGAAAATATCCACAGCTGAGTTCTCACAATTCTGCGAAGGAGAGAAGGAAAAGCTATATTGAATGGCCTCTTCCATCTTTGCCCCATGGTTTTGGACAGTGGACCATTCAACGCGCATTGTGGTGAACATTCTGAAGCTAGAGCTCTCACTTATAGCGGTGCCACGGTATGTGCAAACTCTAAGCTCTCACTTACAGTGGCAGAAGGGTATGTGCAAACTCTAATCTGTTAATTAATAGATGATGAACTCTTGGTCACGGTGGTCCCGAGAATGCTCAAACCTCTGCCTATTAAAAACTAAGAAGGATGGAAAGTAATCCTCCTCAAATTAGTTACCAAGATCCCAACTGCATAAAACCCTAACAACTTTTTGAAAAACTAATTCCATTAAATTAATAATATTTTTTTCATCAACAATAAAAGTAAAGGCATGGGTCTATGGATATTACAGTGCCTCACTTGATTAAACTGAAATACAAAGAAGTTAGTATCATTCGTAAGTTACTACAATGAATCTTTTGATTAAGAGGTTGATCTCCTTTCTAAAGAGCATCACAATAAGTTGATATCTTTACTCGAGTACTACACTAAATGCAGTTACTCAAATACTGTAGTGAATGCAGAGACATGATGCTTATCGGCGAGTACATGTGTGGACCATCATTAAGAGACCGCATTTTATGGAAAATATTTTGGTGAGAAATATTCGTTTGATTGTGTTACTGTATTGCAACAAGAATTACTGTCAATCTGCGATGACTCAAGGTTTACATTTGATTTTAAATGTCTTTTTTCAAGTACTAGCCCAGAAAACACACAAATTACTGAGAAATCATGACTTAAAATAATATTATATTTTTATTTATTTTGTTTTTTATTTTATGATAAAATTCATTATAATTTAGTTGTGAGTGTGAAAAGTCACAAATGGTTCTTATTTGACAATGTAGGCTGATTTATTATTTTTATTAAAAAAAAATTATGTTACTTAAAATTATTTACGTTTTCAATCTTATCAAATATTTTTGGGTCTTAAACCATTAACGTATTTCCTAGTAACAAAAAAATTAATCTTTAAAACAAAAAAAACAAAGCCAACTTACCCAAATATCATTTTAAACAATTAACCTATTTCCTAGTACCCAAATATCTCTTTAAACAATTAACCTATTTCCTAGTATCAAAAAATAATAATCTATTTGAAAAGGAAAAGCAATGTCACCTTACCCAAACATCTCTTTAAACAATTAGATAGTTCATAATATGAATTTTATTACAATTAAATTATTAAATTTATGTAATGAAGCATAATCATGTTTCTTATTTGCTAGTGCGACCACAAATATTTGCACGTGGGTTTCCCACCAACGATAATTCATAGGGATGTCAATAAGGCTAACATCGTTATATAAAACTTAGACCGGCAAAGGAGAGGTCTCTCAAAGATGACCGACGAAGGAGAGGTTATTCATGTTACCACAGTGTTGTTGCAGGTGAACGAATTTAATGAATTAAAAAATCTAGTGGCTTGGTATGGAAGGTATTTTCACACTCACTAGCTGGCTGAAAAGAGCGATGTATATAGTTTTGGATGGAAGAGTCTATTATTATATGAAATGGAGAATCCAACGGGAAGAATCTGTAGACGATCCGATGATTGGACGTCAACTCCATCACTCCGTGGGCACCATGTTCCTGCACCCTTTCGCTTATAGTAAATCATTTCCAATGGGTTTAACTCCCATCCCATTAGCCATGTCATGCCCCCATACCTTTTTTCCACGCTGGCAAGCCATGCGACACCAGCTAAACACCTACTTTTTCTTTTCGGCATATTTTTGGACTATGCCTTCAACATTCAAGAATTAATCTTTCTTAAATTTATTGTGTTTTGCAGAATAAAACATATTTCATATTATAAGAATGCAAACTCGACCGAAATGATATAAACAACAAATTTTATAAATGTAATATATAAAATTCTGTGCTTATTTTTATACAGGTAGCAGTCCTATTTTTACATAGAAACATTGCTTGAACCGTCACAACATTGTTGTGCCTGCTATCGTGGAGGTCACTCGACTCCACCCATCATCCGCATGCATCCATCACAACTCTGCCAAAACATCGACACGAGTCACTCACCTGAGTCGACCCGCGCCAGTCAGCCGTCATTGTTCTACCGCAGCGTTGTCTGCTGCTTACCCAAGCTGACCCCAACGTTACCGAATACCTCCGCAACATGACTCGATGTACTCCGTTATGTTGTGTGTTCAGCCCAACCTACGGGTTGATCCACTTGTCACACTTCGGTGTTGTCCAAACTGTAGACCATTCACCGATTGAACTCTGCTTGGCTTGATGCCTTCCAACTATCAACTCGTCGCCAATATATATGCTCTGATTGTGTTGCATTATATTTGTGTGGGGGCTTTGGTTAACCCAAGATGACCCACCGTTGATTTAGCCGACACGACTCGCACCGTTTTAATGTCGGCCGCTATACAACTTCGATGGCGATGCGACAATAAAACCCATCCACTATAAAATGTCGCATGGTGACTTCTTGCATATCCCATTGCAGTTTGCCCTCCGTTGTAACGTCACTATGCTCGGTTCCCGTAGTGGTCGCGCTCGTTCACGAGTCTACCAGGCAAGTTCACGGGCATGCCCGTCGCACCATGGCGTGTGCCCATCTACGGCATTGCATACACGTGCCCAAGTTAGGTGCCTGACTCACCCAAGTCGTGGGGCGCTAGCTCGTTGGCCTGACATACTCCCCCGCCTTGAGCCATTTCCGTCCTCGATAATCTGATAGACCTCATCAACTAATCATTAAAATTTTCAATCTCCTTTCTCCAAATCCGTAGTGAATCCTCCATTTCCCAACTCGTCTCCTCCAGTGCATCTCTCCATTGAACAAGAAACTCTTGTCATGCTACACTCCCAACACCTGTCATGCGAAGGTCAAGGATCTTCTGAAAAGCCAAGTTA
This sequence comes from Pinus albicaulis, assembly GCA_034641835.2. NCBI lineage: Eukaryota > Viridiplantae > Streptophyta > Pinopsida > Pinales > Pinaceae > Pinus > Pinus albicaulis. The sequence continues at coordinate 813,291,750 of CM076569.1, read as the reverse complement.
GGTTTGTCCACTATCATAGCTGGTCCCCTCGGTGGCGTTGTCGTCTCAGGATTATCGTCATCAAGTCTACATTTCTTCAGCTGACTCATATGGAATACAAGATGTTTTGAATGGATGTGGTTCAAAAGCTCCAATTCATATGCAACTTCACCAATCTGCTTCTTTATTTGGAATGGTCCCTCATATCTCGTCATCAAAGATCTAACAATCCCCTTAGCTGGCTGAAACTGATCTCCGGTGATCCTCACAGAAACCATGTCTCCAACATTAAAGTGTGCATCCCTCCTATCCTTGCCTGCCCATTTCTTCATTCTCCCTGCAACATCATGCAATTGAATCTGTGCTAACTCCAAGGTCTCCTCCCATGTCGTCAAGAACCTCTTGACATGTGGGCTCTTTCCAAATCCTCTTGATAGAACTGTGTGCGACGCAACTGGCATCTGTTCATTGACCAAATCAAATGGATTATAACCTATTGCAAAACTCTTCTACAAGTTGTATCTAAACCAATCCACATCTAATAGTTCAGGCCCATTCTTCTGATCAGACGTGACATAATGTTGCAAGCATTCCTCCAGAAATGTGTTAATCCTTTCGGTTTTCCCATTTGTGTGTGGATGGTAACTCAAACTCTGTATCAATTTTATCCCAAATAGTTTGAATAAGGTGTTCCAAAACTTCCATGTAAAGCGTGGATCTCTGTCAGATAAAATACTCACAGGTACTCCCCAATACTTCACAATGTGTTTGAAGAATAGCTCAGCAGTCTTCTCAGCTCCACATGGTATCTTTTTCTGAAAAAATGTGGCATACTTGGAGAAATGGTTGAAAACAACCATAATCCCATAGCTATGCACCATTGGTAACTAAGTGATAAAGTCCATTGAGACACTCATGATGTTCTCTTTGGAATCGGTAAAGGCTGCAACAATCCTCCCTGTCTCTGAGTATCCGATTTGTCTTGTTGAAAAATTATGCACGTATGTACATACTCCTCCACATCTTGCCTCATCTTTTCCTAGAAGTACCCCCTCTCCAACAATGCCATAGAATGACGTTGTCTTAGGTGGCTAGCCCAAGTTGTGTCATGGTACTCCTTCAAAAGGTGCCTCCAAAGTCCTGATGACTTTGGAATTTAAATTTGGTTCCCATAGAACAAGAGTCCATCCCGTAAGATAAACTTACGTGTCTTCCCTTCCTTCACCAACTTCAGAATGCTCTTCACCTTTGTATCTATTTCCAAACTAGCTCGAATTCTATTCTGCATCTCCTCAGTCATGTTGACTCGACTCCTCATTCTCTGAGACTGGTCTTCCCCATCCAGTGTTGCTAGTTGTCCCTTTCTCCTAAGGGAACCTACAACCACATTGATTTTACCTGACCTGTACTTAAGGGTTATGTCAAACTTTTCCAAGAAGTCTTGCCAACAAGCTTTCTTTGCTGACAGCTTCGATTGTGATGCAAAATAACTCACTGCAATGTTTTCAGTCTTGACTAAAAAAGGCTTTCCAACCAAATAATGTCTCTAGACATGCAAACAACGAAATATGGCAGTCATTTCTTTCTCATGGACCAAATACCGTCGCTCTCTATCCTGTAACTTCCTACTCTCATATGCCACTAGATAATCATCTTGCAATAGAAACCCTCCATTTGCAAAACCCGATGCATCAGTGTGCACCTCGAAATTCTTTTCGAAGTCAAGCAACCTCAGTATCGACGTTGTCACCATCCTTCTCTTCAACTCTCCAAAAGCTTCACGACACTTCTCTATCCAATTCCATTACTTCCCATTCTTCAAAAGGTTTGTCAGTGGTGAAATTATCTTGGAATACCCCTATAAAAACTTTCGTTGGTAATTGGTCATCCCCAAGAAAGCTCTCATATCATGGAAATTCTTTGGTTGCATCCAATCCTCTATCACCTTGAATCTTCTTGGCTCGATCAGTATATGACCTTGTGTAATAATGTGTCCAGGTAACAGAATCTTGGTTTGGGAAAACATGCATTTTGACTTCTTCAAGTACATCTGATGTTCCTTCAGTGCCTCAAACACCAAAGACAAATGCTTCTTATGATCCTCCATGTTATCACTGAAAATAACGATGTCATCCAAGTAAAAAACAATAAATATGTCAAGGTATGGACGAAGTATATCGCTCATCATTGTGCAGAACATGGTTGGAGAATTGCACAACCTGAATGGCATGACTAGGAATTCAAAGCTTCCATATCTCGTCATGATCGTGGTATTCTTCTCATCTCCTTCAGCTATCCGCACTAGATAATACCCGTGTCTCAATTCCAGCTTGGAAAGCACTCTGAATTTCGCAAGCTTGTCAAAAAAATCCACTCGTAGTGGCAAAGGATACTTGTTCCTTATCATTTTCTTATTCAATGCACAATAATCACAACACATCCTCAATTCATTCGTATCCTTCTTCTTCTAGAATAATACCGAAGCACCATATGGGGACCTCGAAGGTCGTATGAAACCTGCTTCAGATAAATCTTTCAGCTGCTTCTTCAACTCTTCCAATTCCGGCCCTAATAGTCGATAGGGAGCTTTGGTTGGAGGTTCCTTCCCCGGCTCTAGCTCAACAGAGTGGTCCACTGCACGTCTAGGTGGTAGTACTTTCGGCAGCTCATTAGGCATAAGATATTCATATCGCTTCATTACATCGTAAATCTCAGTAGGAATAGATGTTCCCACTCCATCATTAGCCTCAACTCCACGAATAACTGTTGCAAATGTCTCGATCTCTGGGTCATTCATAGCCTTACTCATACTTAGTGCATAAAAATGTTGCACAGTCACTTCCCTACGCTACTCATGGGTAGGTAAAGTCCACCATAGTGAGTCCTTCCACAATGCTACCTCAGTGTTGGAAGGCATAACAACTGCTTTGTTACCCTTCAAAAATTCATGCCCCAATATCACATCAAAGTCTCTCATCTCCATCACCGTGAAGTGCAAACAACCGTGCCAATCACCAATATGAACTGCCACTTTGTTTGCAAATCTCGACACATTAATCCTAAAGTTCACTACCTTCACTTCAAAATCAATGGGAAGAAGTTGCAGCCCAACTTCCTTTGCTACATTTATCGTCATAAAATTATGTGTGGCCCCTGTGTCAACCAATCCTTACACTTTCTTGCCTAGAAAATCTAAGTCAAGAAACCCCAAGCTATGCAACCGAGTTTTATAAGAAAATTCAGATTGCATACATACCTGGTCATTGCATCTTCTTTGTTGGCTATGATAACATATGTCACGCCCCCATACCTTGTTTCCACATTGGGGGGCCATGCGGCACTAGCTAAACACCTACTTTTTCTTTTCAGCATATTTCCAGACTACACCTTTAACATTCAAGAATTAATCTTTCTTAAATTTATTATGTTTTGCAGAATAAAAATTAATTCATCTTATAAGAATGCAAACCAGATTGAAATGATATAAACATAAAATTTTATAAATGTAATATATAAATTTTCTGTGCTTATTTTTATACAGGCAATGGTTCTATTTTTACATAGAAACACTGCTTGACCCATCGCAACATTGTTGTGCCCACTGTCATGGAGGTCACCCGAATCCACCCATCATCCGCATGCATTCGTCACAACTCCGCTGAAATAGCTGCAAGGGTCACTCACCCGAGTCAACCTGTGCCTGTCGTCTGTCATTTTTCTACTGCAACTATGTTCTCCGCTCACCCAAGCTGACCCCAACGTTACTGCAGACCTCTGCAACACAACTTGACCTGATTTGTTATGCTGTGCGTTCAGCCTAACCTATGGGCTCATCCACTCATCGCACTTTGGTGTTGTCCAAACCACAAAATTTTCACTGATTTAACTCCGCTTGACTTGATGCCTTCCATATATCAACTCGTCACCAATATATATGCTTCAGTTAAACCGAGCCGACCCACCGTTCGTTTAACCGACAGCAGTTGACCCATTATAACGTCGGACGCTATACAAATTCAGTGGTGATGTGAAGATACACCCTGTCCACTATAAAATGTCACATGGTTATTGAGATTCAACAAGATGATGAGCTTAGTGAAAAGAGTCACCCTCACTAAGTGGGCCTGCGGGCTATTTTTGGCGCAAGTCTATTTTTAGACATGGTGATCGTATTTCAGAAGTTGCAGGATGCTATTTGTGGATGGTTGATCAAGTTGGAAAAATAGATGAAATTATATTTTTAGAATATTGGGTGAATTCTATTTATAGATCGTTGATCTAAAAATAGATGCATGTCGATTATTATTAGCTCTTAATAATAATCAGACACTAAAAAACAACTTATTCTCTTGGAGCAATTCAGTTCAGTGCACAGATGTGGCACATCAGTGGACTGAGGGAATTACACAATTCCCAAGGTTTTACTAGAGCTAATGCATGGAGGACTCAGTTAGAACTCAAGTGGCAGAGTTATGACACAGTTGGAAGAAGTAGTTATGGAGTTGTATTCAGTTTAACTCAGTTAGACTCAGTTGAGCTAGTTTTATCTAGTCTAACTGATTAATACACTAGTGAAAGTGGAATGAATTAATTAGTTAATCAATCCAAAAATAGTAACTCATTAATCAACTGAACAATACAGCAGTTAACTACAGTGCATGGCAGTTTCAGTGGAGACCAAATGGAGAGGTAGGTGAAAGGGCAAGACAGGCTATTTGTTGTGACTATAGTGATGCATTGATTGCATCACACACACATTGGAGTTTCCAATGAAGATTTCGCAGTCAATCCAATAGTAATTCAAATTCATTCAGAGCTATTCTTCAGCAGGGATTGCGCAGTGGAGGAAGGCTAGCAGGAGGCAGAGATCGGTGCATGGATTTGCAAGATTGTTCTTGATTAGTGTATGACGATTGTACTGTACTAAGAGCTTGATAAGATTTGTATGAGGATTGTCATATGATTCCATGATACATAATATATAGTTGGGGTTTTTAGCTTCAGGCTTTCCCGGTTAAAAACCATGTTATGTGCGATTGATTATTTTTGTTTATGCTTCACATGTGTGTGCAATTAATTTTTCTGCAAAAGATTAACAAGTGGAATTGATTCAGTATTTTGCAAAAAGTTAAACAATGTGAGATCAGGTGAATCAAGGACATATGCATGCTTAGTACATATAATTTCTACATGGTATCAAAGCATTTTTTATTGAAGATTGCAATTGTGAAGTGAGTTTGTGCTGGTGGACAATTCAAATTTGCTACAGAAGATTCTTGGTGTAGAAGTTGAGTATACATTGAAATGGATTTCGATGGGTTGCGATTGGAGTATTCCCTTGATAGGAACTCTAATTACATAGCCTGGAAGGATAGGATGGAGGCAATGCTAGAGGATAATGGGCTGAAGGAGTTCATCGATAGCGATGTTCCTAAGCGGGGATCTAGCAATGCTACATTACTTGACGGATGGCAAAAGAAGACAGCAAAGACGAGGAGAATTCTGTTGGAAGGTGTGAAGGAAAATATTTTGTCAAACCTTCATAGGAAATCCACTCCATTGTTAATGTGGAAGGCTTTACAGACTTGTTCCAAAGCAGAAGTGACTAGAGGAAATTGGCACTAAAAGACAAGCTCAGAAAAATAAAAATGGAGAAAGGGGACAGTATTCCAAAATACATCACGAATTTTGTCCACTGCAAGGATGAACTGGGAAGTGTGGGGGTTACTGTTGATGATGAATAGTTGGTGAGCTTGGCTCTCCTTGGGCTTCCGAAGAGTTGGCATAGCTACGAAGACTCTGTCAATGGACGGGAGAAACTGCCGGGATGGGAGCGACTTTGGTAGGATCTTGTGCAGGAGAAGATAAGGTGGGGTACCAGGGATGGATCTTCATCGAAGAATGAAGATGAAGAGAATTTCACTTTGGCTTCCAAATCAAGGAAAGGGAAGGGAAAGAAACATCCTTCAAAATCCGATGCTAAAGGCAAGAAGCAGGATTTGTCCAAAGTGAAGTGTTTTCACTGTCACGAACATGGACATTTCGCCACTAACTGTCCACAGAAGAAGAAGAACAAGAAGGATGTTGGATTTGCAGCTGGAGGGGCCTTAGCCTTGCAATTTGAGCTTGATTTCTCCTTTATCTCTTGTTTTGTTTCAAGCCACATGGGATCGGTGTGGTATCTTGATTGTGGTGCGTCTTTCCATATGACGGGAGACAAAGAGTTTTTTAGTGACTTGGAGGAGAAGGACCTCCAGATGCATATAGAGATGGGTGACGATGGTCGGTACAGTGCAACTAGCATTGGGACCATTACCTTTGAGAGGGAGTCTAGTAATCCATTCTTGTTGAAGAATGTTATGCATGTTCCAGGTCTGAAGAAGAACTTGTTCTCAGTCACAATGCTGGAAGACAGAGGTTATGATGTTGTTTTTAGTGAGGGAAAAGCCTTTCTTAGACATAAAACAACGGGTAAAACCAAGAAGATACGGGTTCAAATTAAGAATATCTACAAGCTGGAGGTAGATGGCTGTGCTACAATGGTGGGCAAAGCAGAAGAAGTGGTGAGTTAGGATGAGGGAAAATTATGTCACAGGATATTGGGCCATCTTCACCATGGCGCTTTGAATATTTTGTAGCAAATTTCTACTAGACTTCCCAAGGGTACTCTTGCGTAGTCATATCAGTGCAAGGGATGTACTATGGGTAATTTTGTGAAGGCCACCTTTCATGAGAAGGAGAACCGTGCTTCGGTGATCTTGGAGAGAATTCACACAGATGTGTGTGGACCTTTCTCGGTTGCTTCAAAAGAAAAAATAGGTATTATGTTATATTTGTTGATGACTATTCTCGTAGATGCTGGATCTTCTTCATGCAGAAGAAGAGTGAAACGTTCTCAAAGTTCTGTGAATTCAAAGCATTGGTGGAGAAGGATTCGGGGAAGCAAGTGAAAGCTCTACGGAGCGATAATGGTGGTGAATACATCTCGGGTGAATTCAAAGACTTTTGTAGCAAAGAAGGAATTCGAATAGAACTCATAGCGCCTCATAACCCAAAGAAGAATGGGTTCACAGAGAGGAAGAATAGAACAATAATGGGTGTTGCACGAGCGATGCTGCATGACCAAGGCCTACCGATGCACTTGTGGGCGGAATCATGCAACACTACGGTTTATGTGCAAAACCATTGTCCTCATAGGGTACTTGGCATGAGTACACCCGAAGAAGATTTTATTGGTAAGAAGCCTGATATTTCTCATTTGAAGATTTTTGGCTCACCTGTTTACATTCATGTGACAAAGGACACCAGGAAGAAGCTGGAGCCGACTGCAGAAGTTGGAATATTTGTAGTGTACAAAAAAACACCCCATAACTATCATGTGTATTTGCTAGACAGTCGGATGACTGTTGTGCGACGGGATATAAAATTCAATGAGGTGAAAGCCATGAAGTTGTCGCTTGAGAGGGAGCTACACTTGCATGCAGAGGAGGAACTTCTTGTTCCCAAAGATGAGCCTCTGGATGTGGATCAGCCACAGGATGAGATTCATGGACTGGAGGAGTCCACTCATGCAGAACCAAACATCAGACAAGGCAGAAAGCGTACCAAAGAAGCTGAGAGACTGAAGCCTGATGCGGCATAGAATGTATGAGTCCCTACATCACAGCACAGACAGAGACAATCACCTGACCGATTTACTAGATACATGGCTCTTATGAGCAAGTGTATCATGACAGAGCCATCTTCTTTCGAAGAAGCAGTGTAGGAGCCCACATGGGTAGATGCCATGGTGGAGGAGTATGACTCCATTGTCAGAAAAAGTTCTTGGGAGATTGTTCCAAGGTCGATGGGAAAATCAGTTGTAGGATCAAGATGGATCTACAAGGTAAAGCAAGCTGTTGATGGGAGTGTCGAGAATTATAAGGAAAGATTTGTTGCCCGGGGCTTCTCACAGATTGAGGGGATTGACTATGAAAAAACATTTGCACCTGTCACACGGTATTCTTCCATACGAACCATCCTTTCTCTCTCAGTGCAGATGGGTTGGCATATTCATCAGATGGATGTGAAGACTATGTTCCTTAATGGGATCATTGAGGAAGAGGTGTACATTGAGCAACCTGAAGGATTTGAGATCTTCAGTAGCGATTCGCATGTGTGTAGGCTCAAAAGAGCGTTGTATGGGCTGAAACAAGCACCCCGTTCTTGGTACACTCGTATCGATAGCTATTTCACTGGACTTGGCTTCACCAAGAGTGAGGCAGATGTAAACCTGTACCAGATTGTGGTGGAGGGTAAGCTTTTAATCATTTTACTTTATGTTGATGAATTAATACTAATAGGTGATGAGAATTTGATACGCTCATGCAAGGCAGATCTTGCAAAGGAGTTTGAGATGAAGGATTTAGGCCTCCTTCATTATTTCCTTGGATTGGAAATATGGTAGCGGGAAGGGGAACTGTTTGTGTCTCAAGGCAAGTATGCCCGGGAGATACTGGAGAAGTTTCACATGCAAGGCTGCAAGCCTATTGACACTCCTCTTCCAGGAAATTGGAAGAAAGAGGATGCTACATCAGCAGAGGTAGTGGAAGCCACTGTTTATCAACAGTTGGTGGGTTCACTCATGAATTTAGTCAATACAAGACTGGACATATGCTATGCGGTGAACCAAATTTCACAAGAAATGGTTAAGCCTACCAAGATCTTTTGGAAGGTAGGCAAGCATGTCCTGAGATATCTCAGGGGCACATCTGAGTATGGTTTATGGTATAGACAGACAGATGAGGTGAAGTTGCATGGCTTCACAGATGCAGATTGGGCAAGAAGCCCAACAGACAGAAAGAGCACATCAGGAGGGATTTTCAGTATTGGATCTACAACAGTTTCTTGGTACAACAGGAAAAAAATATCCATGGCACTCAGTTCAGCGGAAGCGGAATACATGGCAGCAAGTCAAGCTGCATGTGAGGCTATATGGATGAGGAAGATTCTGGTTGGTTTTTTCAGTTCACATTTAGATCTCACAGTGATACATTGTGATAATCAGAGTTGCATTAAAATATCGGTTAGTCCTGTGTTTCATGATATATATAAACATATTAATATCCGGTATCATCATATTAGATATTGTGTGCAGTAGAAGATCATGTTGCTTTAGTACATTCCTAGAGAGGATCATGATGCAGATATTCTGAAGAAGGCCCTCACCAGGAGCAAATTCGAATACCATAGAGGCAGGATCGGGGTGAAGTATAATCCCTATCTTGTTTAGAGGGAGTGTTGAGATTCAACAAGATGATGAGCTTAGTGAAAAGAGTTTCCTTCACTAAGTGGGCCCGCAGGCTATTTTTGGCGCAAGTCTATTTTTAGACTATGTCTATTTTTAGACATGGTGATCATATTTCAGAAGTTGCAAGATGCTATTTTTGGATGGTTGATCAAGTTGGAAAAATAGATGAAATTCTATTTTTAGAATATTGGGCGAAGTCTATTTATATATTTCTAATCTAAAAATAGATGCATGTCGATTATTATTAGCTCTTAATAATAATCAGACACTAAACAACAACTTATTCTCTTGGAGCACTTCAGTTCAGTGCACAGATGTGGCACATCAGTGGAATGAGGGAATTACATAATTCCCAAGGGTTTATTGAAGCTAATTCATGGAGGACTCAGTTATAACTCAAGTGGCAAAGTTATGACACAGTTGGAAGAAGTAGTTATGGAGTTGTATTCAGTTTAACTCAGTTAGACTCAGTTGAGCTAGTTGTATCTAGTCTAGCTGAATGATACACTAGTGAGAGTGGAGTGAATTAATTAGTTAGTTAATTCACAAATAATAACTCATTAATAAACTGAAAAATACATCAGTTAACTACAGTGCATGGAAGTTTCAGTGGAGACCCAGTGGAGAGGTAGGTGAAAGGGCAAGATAGATTATCTGTTGTGACTATAGTGATGCATTGATTGCATCACACACACATTGGAGTTGCCAATGAGGATTGCACAGTCAAGGCAAGGGAAATTCAAATTCATTCAGAGCCATTATTCAGTAGGGATTGCGCAGTGGAGGCAGGCTAGCAGGAGGCAAATATCGGTGCATGGATTTGCAAGATTGGTCCTGATTAGTGTATGACAATTGTACTGTACTGAGAGCTTGATAAGCTTTGTATGAGAATTTTCATATGATTCCAAGATACATAATATATAGTTGGGGTTTTCAGCTTCAGGCTTTGTCGGTTAAAAACTGTGTTATGTGCGATTGATTATTTTTGTTTATGCTCCACATGTGTGTGCAATTAATTTTTCTGCAAAAGATTAAGTGGAATTGATTCAGTATTTTTCATAAGGTTAAATAGTGTGAGATCAGGTGAATCAAGGACATATGCATGCTTAGTGCATATAATTTCTACAATGGTGACCACTTGCATATCCCATCGCATTTCGCCCTCTGTTGTAACGTCGCTACGCCTGACCCCTATTATGGTCGCCCTTGTTCACGAGTATGCCCTGCACGTTCATGGGCGCGCCCATCGCACCATGGTGCGCACCCATCCACTGCATTTCCTACACATGCCCTAGTTTAGCACTCGACTCACCTGAGACTTGGGGTGCTAGCTCGCGGGCCTGATAGGCCTTGTCCGTCCACCTCCACCCACTCCTCTCCACAACTTTTTGGTATGCCTTCCATGTAGTCTGGTCTCCATAACATGTCATTAAGCATGTATGATACATCAACCATCATCTATGAAATTTGAATTTTAAAATTGTCGTGGTTTAACTGAATTTTTTTTTTAATTTAAATGGCATTCGGATTTTCCAAACAAACAGAGACTACGTCTGTCAACATTCGGCTTCCCAAAATAGTAGGGTTCACTTTTGTTCGATATGAATTCACCCTTCGCTATAGCGCTAGATCATGCACATAAAACCCTACTCATGGCAACATTTATTTCATTATTGACGATCATGATGATGGCTTTGTTTTGGAGAAGTACAACGCATATGTTAATGATTGCTTCAGACTACGCAATAACACTTCTCATTAAAACGCCCTAATTTGTTGCCTTCAACATGCTCTTTGGCTTGACATCACCCACATCACCACCCTTGGACATTAGGATTAATATATTTTTATTTCATTTTAGGGGGAAATTGTTTTCATTGATGGTGTTCATTGTATCTTGTGCAGGTTGGTTGAAGAGATACCGCAACAGAGTTCGAAAATTGGCTTCACAGTTCTAGAGCTTTAGAATGGAGCATATCTATCCTCAACATAATTATGAAGCGCGCTCCCTAGCCCATGCAGGGTTTTACAGTGCTTATGTATATAAAATTTGACGTACAAAGTGTGAGATTTTGTGGAGTATCAGATACCCAGAGTTTGCAAATATTTTTCAGTTTTGTTTCTTTATATTGACTGCTTAAGCTCTATGCTTGAAGTTTGTTTTCAATTTTTTTTATTTGGTTTCTTGCATAGTAGAGGGTTTCATTAATATGCCAAAAATTATTTTAATTAATAAACCCTAGGTTCGTTGGTTGCATGATTTTCATTCACTACAAAGATTGTTTTGTGCAAGATGAAGTATTCAAGTTCCATCCTTGTTCTACTAGTAAGTGGGATTTCACAACTTCTGCATATTTTTATATCTATCTCACTTCGTGTTCATACCCTAACCCTAATATAACATTGGAACTGTGTGAATCTTAGTGTGTTATGGCCACTGAAGGGGTGGCGAAGTCTTCTACTGTTTCTCCAACACTGAATTACTGGCATCACAAGTTGCCAACGACGCCAATTCCTAATGATGATGGGGTTTTTGTAGGAGCTGGAAAGGTGGGATTGAATGTGGGAGTGGGTAAGGATAAACTTAAACCTAAGCCCAACCCCACACCAACTGTGACTAATAAGCCAAGCCCAGGGAAGGGAGCAGTGGGAGTTAATGTGGGAAATGGATGGGTTGTTAGTGGCTAAAAATCTTGGGAAAGGAGTCAACTTCCATGTGTGTGACAACAATCCTTTCAACTACAATTACACAACATCAAACTATGAGATATTGGCTACATCTTTAATATTGTCTAATATGCTTCACTCTCTTTGCAAAAAGGACAACAACCCTAGTTATGTATGCTATGAATAAAATGTTGTACACATTTCGAGGGGTTTAAAATACTCTTTTGAATGGTATAATCACTATAATATATATTTTTTAAATAAATAATTTCTTGTATTTCCGAATGTTAAGTGCATGGTTGTGGTATTGTTGTTTCTCTGTAATTTTTTCAGCATCCGTTTGGTGTATTTGAGAAATATGTTGTAGTTTTTCACATTAATCTGTCATGCCCATTGGATATTCATAATTTTTTCATACAGTTGATCATTTGTAAGAATATAATAAGTGTAATTAATAAAAATATATTAATATATAAACTATAATCTTCTAGGAGTGGGAGTTAATACAGTTGATCGTTCGTAAGAATATAATAATGGTAATTAAAAATATATATTACTATATAAACTATGCTTATATATATGAAAATTAAACAATTATTTTCTAATTACTATAATAATATATTAATAAATAATTAATAAAATGCATGTATCACATTATGTTATGAGAATAATTATATAAGAAATATAATGAGTTAATGATCATATTAGTATTTTAAGTTTTTGTATAGACATATAAAATAGTATAATTATATTGAATTAAATTTTTATAAGGTTTGTTTTAGTGCAATTTAATTTATGATCAAAGTATTTGAGTAGGTGGTAACTAAAAGGTCCAAGGTTAAAGTCCCCCGGTGACATGATTTATAAAGAGGAGAAGTGCGAAACAAATCATTGTAGATTTAACTTAATTATACATAAATCGTGATTAAATTTTAAGAATCCAAATATTTTCTCTAATTTTGATCCCTCTCAATAAATGATAGATTAAGAGTTATAGATCTATGCTTGCTTTTGACATGTTATGCGAGAAATCTATGTGGATCACTAAAATATTTACACATTTTAATCATGTTAGTAAGCATACCATTGAAATGTTTTAGACACCATGCATTGAGAGATATCCAATCCTTAGAGGTGAAAATCTCTTCTCAAATTTTGATCCATGAGCATGATATATGGAGAGAATGATACATGTAGATGTTAAGATAATTTACAATGGTACATAATATGCCACATCTCAACTCCATGTTGAGCATAGAATAATTTATACATCTTCCTATTAAGGCTATATATATATATATATATATATATATATAATGTTTAAAATGTCAAGTATCAACTCCATACAATTAATCTAATCAATTACACATTTTCTCCTCATTTTATGTAGGAAATATCTATCAAGGAAAATAAGTTTTTTTTTTTACTTTTTAAAATTCCTATCCATATACATCATGTTGATATAAAATTAATATTTTTAAGGTGGCATTGAAACATTTTTTTTAAGGACAATGTTAAAATACTTTTTTTTTTTGTTATTAATGAATAAAAAATCATTACAATTAAAATTAAGAGACAAATAGAAAATCAACAATAATAAAACATATAATAATAACATATAAATCATGATACTTTTTTTTTGTTATCAACAAATAACACATCATTATGGTTAAAAATGAGAGAGAAATAGAAAATCAACAATAATAAAACATATAATAACATATAAATCATGGCACACAATTTAACTTAGATCAACAATAATAAAATTTTTATCAACAACATATAAAATATGACACATAATTTGTCTTAAATCAAGAGTAATAAAACATATAACAACTACATATAAATCATGACATACAATTTAACTTGGAAAATCCCAATTCTAAGAGATCTACTACACAATCAAAAGACACCTTACCATGGAGGATACCAATCCTATTTATAGGGTTCATTACATCTCATACCATGGGTAAATACTGTGAGTCATAAATATTATGCTCAAAAACCAAGTTTTTGAAAAGTAAACATATTTAATTGTATGAATGAGTCAATTTGACTTGACTAGGGGAGATTCTTTGTATTTTAGATTTTCATCTCCAAAGTGTTTTTTTTTTAAGTGTTTTTATTTCCTTCATCACTCCATGGGTGCACACTTACCATGTCCATTGTTTTTTAGCCAACAATTACAAATGCATTCATGCCAGGGTTTCACCTTGCCATGCTCATCACAACCTCATGTTGCATCTTTCACTTGTGAACCCTTGAAATATTGAGCTACCTCCTAATGACTCATCAATGTTTTCACGCCAATGCAACTACATATTCTCCTTAATCAAACTCATTCCCAATCATATCACATTTTGATATTTCTTCATATGTTCCCTTTTAACCAAAGATTCAACTTCCTCAAAAACATTAATCTAGCATACAATTATGCCTACCACCCTCATACCTAAGTGATTCATTAAACATCTTGATCCTACATTCTCTCTATGCTTAATAGGAATAACTCTATGGGATGTCACATTATTGGAATTTATGCTTGAATAATGGGGCTTAAAATAAACATATGGAATTCAACATGTCAATAAATCTCGATTAGATATTCAAATGTGATTACTCATAAACCCTAAGCCCTTACCTATAGGAGAGTCAACTACTTTCATACAAATAGTTAGGATAAAAAATGAAATTAGAAATAATAAAACATATAACACAACATATAATTCATGACACATAATTTATCTTGGAAAACCCTCACATTTCCCTCCACACACACACACACACACACACACACACACACACATGTATATAAGAGAGAGAGAGAGAGAGAGAGAGAGAGAGGTTTTTTCCTTAACATAGATATTCAAATATTTTATTTTCCATTTAGTTTGAAAGATGTTTTTTTTGTTACTAATAATTTTTAAAAACTATGTATCATTTTCATACTAAGCAATGCATAAATTAAATTACACATCTCCCTCATACAAGAAAGCAGAAAGTGTGATGTATGAGCATTTCTTCAAGTCAACAAGACATAGTAGACTAGAGGGAGCAAGTTCCCTTAATTTAATTTAATGTAATTAAGGTTATGAATTTGATTTTATAAATGAAATTGGGATTAATTAGAGAAATAAGGGAGTATTTACTCATCAACATGTAATGCACCATTTCAAATGATTTTTTAATGATTTAGAGGTTTTAGGATAGATTTTATATTTTCAATGTATGGATTATTGGATCCATCATTAGTGGAACTCAACAAAACCATTCTATTACATATATAAAAATATGTAATGACTAGAATAAGATAGGAGAGTGGAAAAGAGATGGAAGAGAGAGATGAGAGAGTCTAAGGACTGAGAGAGGTCCAAGAGAGTGAAGAAGAGGGCCAATTGATTGTGTAATTAGGTTAATTGATATCAAATGAGATATTTTTTAGGAATTTTGAGTGTAAATTTATGTATAGATATATAGTGGATGGAGTGTGTCTGATAATTTTGACTTTTTGGTGTCAAAGAGGAAGACTATACAATTCCTGCAATTTTATAATATTTCTTTTCATATTGAGATAATACATTTATACTGTGCTTTTTTATTATACAAATTGAATGCATATATGATCAATTTTGAGTTGGTTTGAAAGAATCATTTATTGAAGTTAAAAATATTTTTTTCCTAAATATTAAAATCTACAATTAGACGACAAAGGTTCTAATTTATCTAGATATGCAATGTGGAGTTAAGTTTATAAACATTATATATGGACCAAATCCATTTTATACTGAAACTATTATTGGACAGAGATAAGAATAATTATGTCAAGGGAAGTGCATCAATTTGGCTAGTAATGTATCGAGGTTGAGAAGGATCTAGGCTTTGAAAGTGTTGGAACTATCGTTTAAACCTAGATATTGATTCAAAGAGGAGTGGACTCACAAAAATTGACCTAGGTGTATCCAAGCTCGTGGATCTAGTTGTTCAAGAAAGTGTGAAGTGAAGTGAGGGTTAGATCCTAGATAGAGTTTTAAATACGACTCATAGCGTATTTGGTTGATCCTTGTGGATATAGATGGCCACCCACCTACTCCATTGGCTCAAAGCACATTTTTCCATTTTAGAATTTTTTTTGTAGTTTTTAGGGTCCTTAACTTACAAGGAATTTTGAGGCCATAAAAAAATATGGTTAGGTCCTAGGAAATGTCCATAGTATTTGGTCTAGGCCCCAGTAAAAATGTGTAACTCTTGGATAAAAATTTCCAACAAGCTACCAAGTGCACCAAATGGAGATTACATGCAAAATTTATAACCCCAAGAATTTTATGTACCAATTAACCCCATCAAGGCCTGCAAACCTTTTGGTGTTTCTTTTAGGGTTAGGTTCTTTTACCTCTAGATTTCTTGCTTTTTGTTAAAAGGACATTCTATCAACCTCACGTAATAGCTTTTATGAATGCATGTAGTCGTCATCTCTTTTTATTCAAATATAACTAGCACTATTCTATCTAGGCTATTCTATAAAATATTTTTATTTAATTTATTAATAGACGTTGGGTTTTCATGACAATATTTTAATATCTACTATATTTATGTGTGTGTGTTCCATTTATTTTCTTGCATTTCATTTCATTCCTTGTATGACCAACATGAGTGGTATAAAAGCAATCTACTCCTTTTTGTTTCTCAGTGCATGTCCCTGACAAGGTTAAGGTATAACAATCACTCTCATAAAACCAAGTGGCCTCCCATGGAGGAAGGAAAGAGAGATGGTAGAGTAGGAGATCCTAATATGTTGTTTCTAAAGAAGTTACTCATGCGATAGAGGAATGAGATAATGAGAAATTTACCCAGATACTTCGGTGATTTCCAATAATGGTTGGGGCACCTTTGGCAAGAAACAATATTGGAGGTGTGACACTCTTCAAAGTAAAAGTTAAATTCGAAATCCCTTTATTTGAAGGCCAAATATATGTATATGCCTTGGAGGAAAGGTTAAATATGTTAGAGGGATATTACTCTATCCAAAAAAATTCTCACAATTAGAAGATCAACTTCACACTACTAGAAGTTAATTTCCATGCAAAACATTGGTGGGAACAACTGGGAGAGACATAATGAAGATGATTATGTAATTTTTAATGGAGCACTGTACCAACACTGCTGATTCCCCGTTGTAGCTGCTATAACACCACCCAAAATTTTGGGTATATTTAAAATTTTGGGTTCCCCCTCTGCTCGCCTAGGCGTTAAAGTCTCTCACCTGACCTGCAGTCAACGACATCCCGTCGACCTATCTTTAACCCCTCACAAGTTGTCTCATCACCATGACTTGATGTTGTCGCCGCAATCACGCCATATGTAGGAAGGATCATCCAGCATATGCCCAAACACTCTTGTCGCAGTCGCGCCATGTGTAATGAGATTTCCATGCATATGTTTGAACGAGAACCTTGTGTGTATTGACGAGTAAAAGCCCTCCTGCTGTGGGTCATCAAGCATATTGTTAGAATGCTTCTCTTAAGCTTGTTAGTTTCGTGTGTTTTATCTGTGGTTATCATTATTGAAGAGTAATTATGATGTTGTAATATCCCACGCAGGTTGACCCCACGGGTGACAAAATCCTCAGTCATGTCACGACATCAAGGGAAATAAAATTGGGCTCAACGACGAGGTCAAAGCTGCGGAGCAGGGGAGGAGTAGGAGCCAACGATCAGTACTATTAAAAGGGGGATAGTGTGATACATGTTGATCAGAGAGAACCTTCTATGTCACTGATGCAAAAGATTTCTTCACTAATGCGCACCAGATGCTTTAAAGCGCTCTATTGGAAATGTCCAGATCTTGCATCATACCATCTCAATGTCGGTAGGCGCACACAAAGAAGCATGTTCCGCCACTTCGATGAATCTAGCCTGAAGTATAGCCCGGTGAGCATATCCGACTTAGGAGATTTCCCTACGGAACGACAATCTCATTCAAGGCGTGCTCGTGCCAGGCAGCAGTGCAAAATCATATGTGTTCCTGTGGAAAGCCAACGACAAGGTTTCAAACATGTGGGTGCACCCTTTGGAAGCAACATTTATGGATCTTAAGCTGCATAGTGTGGAATTAATTACGCTGCAAAGAGTACAACGTGGAGCAATAAAATGGCCTTACAACCCTAGTTGCCTTTACTCTTCCATATCCATAAAGTTTGTGTATGTGGGACCATATGAGATGGAGAATGTTAGTTTGAAGCTAAAGGGGTCATGTTAAAATGCATACGTCTGTGGTAGCCGGGTAGAAAAGGCCAATGTGAAAAGGGCTATCAATGTGGTTTGATAAGTATATTTTGACATTCGATCTTTCAAAACGAGAAGCTTTCGAATTATAAGGAAAAGTAAATGATATATATTAATACAAGGCGCAAGACCATGCATATATTAATACAAGGCGCAAGGTGATGTTGTACATATTAATACAAGGCGCAAGACCATGTGTATATTAATACAAGGTGCAAGACCACGTTGCATGGGCGCCAAGTTCCATGGTCGAGCAAATACATTTGATGATACAAAGTCTTGGTGTTAATGGCATATTATTCAAACCATATAAAATCACATAGGACTTCACGACTGTATAAGATTGCCGAGCAGACACGTATGAATGTTGCGTTACCATGGGTGCAAGTAGTTTAATGGTGCAGGTTCAATCCACGCATATGACGGTCAACCCTACGTTTGGCGCACACAAGGAGTAGACACGTATGGTTGATAACGGATCACAGCCATGGCAGAGTTTTATTCTTTATAAAGGATATATGGTATTGGGTCGAAAGGCGTTTAAACGTGGAGTCCAACGTTCACTGTCCACGTTGCGTGGAGCCCAACGAAAACGTTATGCATATACGTGGCAGTCAACTCTCCAACTGAAACGTGGAGCCAACGTTCGAAGTCTACGTTGCATGAAGCCCTACGTCCATAAGCCAAATGGAAATGTGTATACGTATACGTGGCGGTTAAAACTAAAACCTTTCAACGTTACAATGTTTTGCAAATACAGTTGGAGCGTCATCTCAAAGACGGCGGTGCATTTCTTCATTGAAGGGAATGGCGCCAGCGTATTTTTCAACAGAGGAACGGTCTCGTATGCAGTATAATAAAGGAGGTAGAAAAGTTGAACAGTCTTGATGTCGAGATATACGATCATACCCATGCATATACGGGGAGCAGTGTGCAAAGGTTCGATGGCGCAGGTTGGAGCGGGTATCTTTTATGGCGCAAAGGTGTGTTCAAGACGTGGCAGCAATTATTATAATACATGGATTGGTCAAACTGCATGGATAAAATGTTCGACGCGCCCACCTCCAACTCTGCATGGCAACTGTCATAAACAAAGCGTGCGTTTCTGGTAAGTGTATAAGGAAATAGTGCTGAAATGGAATCTGAAAGATTTATGCCGACCTCTGTAGCCCTGAAGGAAATATTCTAGGAGAGAATCACTCTTCAGATCTGCTACACTCGCCATATTTAGAAAAACGTTATCGCCCCATATTCGCTGGGAGCTGATTTTTGATATTGCTACTACTGACCACGTCGAGCTGTTTTCATAGAGCTCAGCCTTCGATCATTCCCCAGGCGCTTGCTGTTACTATGTCTAAAGGCACTGAAACCGGATCTTGCATGCCACACCGATTGTATCGATATTGTTTGCAGCACGTTCAATTGCAGGCCCGTGAGGAAAAGATAAGCTCACCACAGAAGAAATGGTCTCACAGAAAGAGCGACCTTTTGATTGACCTACAAAGTTATCCCTGTTAAATAATCTCCGAGATAGCGAGGTCGCTCACAGCATCAGCATGCATGCAAATAGAACCCTAACAATTTCGCTGCAGGCATACATACGTGTAAGAGACTTTTCGACTCAGAGGAGAAGAATCCACATCTAATTATGCGTGCACAACGACAGATCTGGTTCCTGGAGGTAGGGTCGAAGTGCACAACCAAAAAATGGTATTTGAAGCTGCATGCTCTTGCTGAATGCATGTCAAATGGCATATGGATTCAGCTATATCGACTCTGTTATGGCCGTAGGATATATATCTGCCAGGAAAAGCGAAACACTCGTTCTAACTAGTGAATGCTCTGTTGCAAGCGCAAGAGTCCCACCTTGGAATTGAATCGAAGATGCTGTAGTAAATTTTCTAGGAAAGTAGCTTCAAAGCCGGTGAATCGAGAACCCCAGGTGGTACCTGTGTCGGCCAAATAAACCCCAGTTTGAAACAGGAGCTGAGTGCATGTTAAACTACTGTGGTCATGGAAGAAGCGGTGTTCCATAAAATCGTAACAGCCACCAAAACAAGTTAAACTGCAGATCTGCATTTGGCGCTTAGTCCATAACCATACCAACAGAAATTATAGTGATTGAAGAGATGCAGAGAAAAGTCTGCACATGCCATTTTCTCTGATGACAAAATATTGACCACACAGGGGTCTAAATTCATTGTTTTCTCTCTTGCAAATCAATTAAAATACCCTTAGCCTTATTTTTATTATTTCGTCATGAAGATATGTGACCTGTGTTGTTTTATTTCAGGAAGAACCACTCTGTTTGCACATGAAGCCAAGATTTTCCCCAGCAAAAAAAAGGACCGGTTTTCAAAGTATGTGAGATAAGGAATACTGCTACAAAATCCGCAGCTCTGCTTGGAGTTGTAAGTCGCAGATTTCTTCAAGTCGCAGGTCGCCAGAAGCGGCAATTCGCATGTTATCTGTTTTCACGATACCGCGACAGCGACCAGCGACCTGGTCGCTCGTGTAAGATACATGCACCTCTTTTCACGATGCGACCCGGCGACACGGCCTAGTGGCAGTCTATGTGTGCATCTGTTTTCGATCTGCGACCCGCGACGGCGACCTAGTCACGAGTCTGAGTCGCATGTGCATCTGTTTTATTCATGTTGCGACCTGCGACCCACTGCGGCCTAATGCCAAATCCTTGGTCAGCATTTGCATCATTTCACAATCCGTGACCTCGCGACCTAACCGGTCGCAGGTCGCAACGACAGCCCAGGTCGCAGGTCGCAACAGGAGCTCAGGTCGCAGGTCGCAAAAGGAATGGGTCGCAAGGCAACCCAACGGTCAAGAAGGTGAACAGTCAAGGAAGCCCAACGGGTAGTTTTGGCATCATAAATACTCCTACGGGAGCTTGTTGAAATGGGGCTTTTCTTTTTGGAGACTCAAGAGCTACATTGCATTGTATTAAAAGATTATACTCTTATACATGTGAATACGGATACTTGTCACAACCCCTTTGTTTGGATGATGTGTTTTACTGCGTGAACACTAAGTGTATTTCCTCATACAGTTTCAGAACATCTTTTGATTAATGAAGCTGCTTATTTTAAAGCATCGTTTATGCATCATAGCTATATGTGTTTGTATTGATGATGTACAGTTTACCATTTGCTCTATTAATGAATGTTAATGAACTATTTTGTTAGCATTTCATTTTATCTTTCAGAATTAAAGGGACATCTCGCCATAAAGAACTATTTCTGTTGTGGTCAGACTACCTTACAAGCAGTACCCCAAAGACGTGTTGCTAACAACATCTCCTTAGGCGTACATGCTTTATTTATTGCCTAGCTACACTAGTGTTTTATTCGTGTTTAATGCGTCAGTCATGTATTCTGTATCATGTGCATAAGTGTATGTCCGCCGGTTCAATCAGGTTCTTTTGAGACCTAAGGGAAGGCGTTTTAAGCGGTAGCCGGACCCACACCCCGGACGGGATCCCTACTCCAAACGGTTCAAGGTCTAATTGGGACTTTCTACCGGGGAGATCCCCTACTGTTGGCCGGACAAATTTTCCCGTCAACAGAATTGGCGCTAGAAGGAGGGCATGAACCTCCGACCAGATGTTTAACAAAAAGGGGGGGCCAGATGACAAGCTGAGCCCTTAGAGCCTGCAGTTAATCTCATATCTGTAATGGCTCGTTCCCAAATCATTCTCCCGAGATGTTTGTCGGAGTTTTATGAGCCTGGATACTACATCTCCGATGAACTTATTTATCACTTGTCCCAGTTAAAATTTGATGGTGAAAATGGGGTGTCCATAACCCAACACTGTTCAGATTTTTGTGACTTTGGTGAGTGCTATGAAATTGACGATGAGGGTTTGATTTGTTTGCTTTTCTTCCTCACCCTCGAAGGTCGCGCTAAGAAATGGTGCCGCACATTGCCGGAAGCTTCCATCCATTCGTTTGAACAACTCGCCCATAAATTACAACAAGCTTTTCACAGGTATGATCCTCATGACATTGTAATAAAGTTACATCTCATCAGAATGGAACCTCAGGAATCTTTAGGTGAGTTCTTTATCAGATTCGTTCATTATTGTTTTGAGTTCCCTGAGAGGGATGTTGATTGGAAATATTTAGGTGAACAGTTCAAGTATGTGATTTCCCTTGAGCAATTTTAGTTAGATCCTAGTGTTCCCTATGATGACCCGCAAGTTACCGGCTGTTTGGACTTTTTCACTAAGGCTTCCTTGTCCATCTCCCCGAGTCCAGGCCACATTCAGGCCTCCAAGGAGAGTGTTGCTATTTGTGATATTCTCGCCCCTCTTCCTGAATTGTATGGGAGTGGGGTTGTGACCTTGGAAGTCCTGAGTAAGGATAGAGACTGGCAGGAGGATAAAGCCGATTGCACCACCTTTGAGCCTTTCACGTACCATGTCGAATCTAAACACCCCAGTGGATCATTATCTCTTTTGACGCATGAAACCTACCCGGAGCCCACTCGATGTCTCCTTGGACTTAGTCATGAATCTGGTTCACATTCAGATTATGAATCTGGTTCGCATTCGGATGATGAATCTGGTTCAGATTCGGGTGACGAATCTGGTCCACATTCGGATTATGAATCCGGTTCAGATTCGGATAATGAATCTAGTTCACATTCAGATTATGAATCTGGTTCACATACGTATTATGAATCGACTCCTACCCCGCATAAAGTTTATTCCCTTACAAGGCCTGTCAAATCATTGTGTCCTCTGAACGACACGAATGTGCGTGTTGAAAAGCCTCGTGTGGTTAACGCCCCTGCGATTCAATCTTTTCGTTCATTATTTCCTAGTTTGTTTCTCGATCCCGCCACACCAGTAATTTCTTCGAGACATTCAAAATTGCCTTATACTGGTATTGGCGACAATCATAAGCACGCAGATGGTGTTTCACAATCACAGTCTAAAGTCGATGAATCTTTTAAATCTGATCTGTCTCACTCAGAATCTTTAGACAACCATGGGAGTGATTTCCTATCTGGGCAACTTCAAGATGTCCCCGTTATCGATCCATCCCAGTTGGTAAACCCCAGGGAGCCTAACTTGCTAGGTACCGAACTTGACCAAACCGAGGGTTGCAGCGATCACTCCTTATCTGAAAACATATTCAATCATACCGCTGACGACCATCACTCAAATCTCTTTGCTAACCATACGAAGACACCTGAATTCGATAATCCGCTTTGGGAAGATTCAAGTACCCATCAAAAAGTCGAAGCGCTTCAGCTTCTGCCAATCGTTTCTGAAATGATGATCCCCAAGTACCACGCTCCTCCCAGCATAACCGTGGTAAATCCTCTCTACCTTGGCGAATCTAAAGAGTCTGATATATCGATCTTTCAATCAGTCAGCGCGCAAACATTGGACCAAATTGATACAAAGCACACTGACATTTTGCAACTCACCATAATGCATGATCACATCCATTCGCCTGTTAACCTCGCCCAACCATCAGAGTTGGGAAGCACTCCGATCGAAGGTCTGGATTTTGTTCAAGGCAGTGAAAATTTTCAGGCTCCACTTAATGTGGATTCAGATCCACATACCCTCGACCAAACCCAAGAGCAACCCCGGACTAGGATTTTCAAAACTAGGCCTTCTACACTCGGATGCGCATGCATCTATAATTCACCTGGCACTTGTTTATTGTTTTCATTCCATAAAACTGATGGTCCTCAACACCATGATGAGATTTCCGGTCAGCTCCACCAAACCTATTCGGTTGATGCGCCTACAAACAGGAAACATATTAAACCCCTCCCGTCAGACCTAGCATTGTGCATGAATGATGATGGGTTGTTTATAAATGTTGAGTTTCAAGAACACATTGCTGGTCATCAAGATGAGAGTGGGGTTCAGCCTGCACAATCTTTTCTGGCATTTTCTTTGGTGGGTATCTATGATCGTCTTGCCGTTGCACATGCTCCTCAGGTAAGTTTTGTTGCTACTGCACTTTTTTGGATACTGGCTCTGATCTTGATCATTGTTGTCGTTGCAGGATGCAAATTAATGCGGTGGCTGCATTGGAAAACTGATTTTACATAACCTGACCGCATCATTGGTTAAACTAGGGTTTAGGTGTAGGCTAGCTAGGACCTGCAATAAAAATTTTTTAGTTTCAGAGTTAATTAGGTTTACTTGCAAAATTTTTACTTCATAGTTTAAAAATGTGTTTATTGTTTTTGTTTACGATTAATATTTTAGGCATCATCATGTTAAAAGTATTTTCCTTTTAATTCCTTTTCAGTTGCTTGTTGTTGCATAAATAATCACTGTTTGTAGTTTCACTTACAACTGGTTGATCATTCTCGCACACGGCGTTGCATTGCACCTTGAGCCTCGCTTATTACATTGCGTCGTACTCTCTCTCCCTCACATCATTTTTTTTCATATCGCCTGCCACTTCATGAGCCCTCATTGCAACCCTATCACCTTGCAGTCTTGTTTTTCCCCGATTGCTGAAACAATAACCCCATTGTTTTGTGTGAGGTTGCGGTGGCTATCTCAAGAGGCAGCTTTCTCTTAGGGCCAGTCATCGAAGTCGCATTATCAACGAGAGGCCTATGAGTCTAAACTTATTATCTAGGGAGATACGAGCCGGTTGTCTGTAGGAGACCTGATGAGTTGAAATGACCCCTACCCGTAGCCTAAGCCTTGTGCCTAGCATAGTCTTGGACGTCTTAATGAGCTGTTTTGCACACTTCACCTATTGTGGTAGATGGGATGTGAAGGTTCGGCACAAGGGCAAACCCAAATCAGGACATCTTTCAGTTTCTGTAACACAAGAAACAACCTCTCTTGCTCGTAAAATAAGTCGGGATCCCTCATCCGCCCATGAAAAATAAGTGCCATGAGCACATGAAAATAAGTGCCACGAGCACATGAAAATAAGTGCTATAAGCACATGAAACAAATAAGGGTAAAGGATCGAGAAAGGCTTCCTGCGCAGAGAGGTAATGCAACGACTCCGCCGGGGTACTGACCAGGCTCGCTGGCAGCGGAGCAACGTTTGTGATTTCTTGAAGTGACTCCGCTGGGGTACTGTCCAGGCCTGCTGGCAGCGGAGCAACACCAGAAACTTACTTTAAAAATCCTGAAAATAATAAACCCAATGCCTTGCTCTTCACATCGTCAACAAACTACTGGCGTCTGTGAGCTTTCTCTTTGATGTGTTTCTGATTAGCGGGACTTAGTGAGGCACAAGGATTAGGCATACTCATAAAGGGCCAAAGTAATACAAAGGGTACCCGTGCATCTTGTTCAATATTCCCTTGCATTGCTATCTGGATTCAGGCTTTTGTTGTGATACTGACAGAGATGCTGGATTCTACCAGTGGTTCGCCATTTGTTGTAGCCGCTACAACACCACCCAAAATTTTGGGTATATTTAAAATTTCGGGTTCCCCCTCTGTTCGCCTAGGCGTTAAAGTCTCTCACCTGACCTGCAGTCAACGACATCCCGTCGAACTATCTCTAACCCCTCACGAGTTGTCTCATCACCATGACTTGATGTTGTCGCTGCAATCACGCCATATGTAGGAAGGATCATCTGGCGTACGCTCGAACACTCTTGTCGCAGTCGCACCATGTGTAATGAGATTGCCATGCATATGTTTGAACGAGAACCTTGTGTGTATTGACGAGTAAAAGCCTTCCTGCTGTGGGTCATTAAGCATATTGCTTGAATGCTTTTCTTAAGCTTGTTAGTTTCGTGTGTTTTATCTATGGTTATCATTATTGAAGAGTAATTATGATGTTGTAATATCCCGCGCAGGTTGACCCCACGGGTGACAAAATCCTCAGTCATGTCACGACATCAAGGGAAATAAAATTGGGCTCAACGACGAGGTCAAAGCTGCGGAGCAGGGGAGGAGCAGGAGCAAACGATCGGTACTATTAAAAGGGGGATAGTGTGATACATGTTGATCAGAGAGAACCTTCTATGTCACTGATGTAAAAGATTTCTTCACTAGTGCGCACCAGATGCTTTAAAGCGCTCTATTGGAAATGTCCAGATCTTGCATCATACCATCTCAATGTCGGTAGGCGCACACAAAGAAGCATGTTTCGCCACTTCGATGAATCTAGCCTGAAGTATAGCCCGGTGAGCATGTCCGACTTAGGAGATTTCCCTACGGAATGACAATCTCATTCAAGGCATGCTCGTGCTAGGCAGCAGTGCAAAAGCATACGTGTTCCTGTGGCAAGCCAACGACAAGGTTTCAAACATGTGAGCGCACCCTTTGGAAGCAACATTTATGGATCTTAAGCTGCATAGTGTGGAATTAATTACGCTGCAAGGAGTACAATGTGGAGCAATAAAATGGCCTTACAACCCTAGTCGCCTTTACTCTTCCATATCCATAAAGTTTGTGTATGTGGGACCATATGAGATGGAGAATGTTAGTTTGAACCTAAAGGGGTCATGTTGAAATGCATACGTCTGTGGTAGCCAGGTAGAAAAGGCCAATGTGAAAAGGGCTATCAATGTGGTTTGATAAGTATATTTTGACATTCGATCTTTCAAAACGAGAACCTTTCGAATTATAAGGAAAAGTAAATGATCATATTAATTGTAAAGCGCAAAGACCATGCATATATTAATACAAGCGAAGGTGATGTTGTATATGTTAATACAAGCGCTAGACCATGCATATATTAATACAAGGCGCAAGGTGATGTTGTATGTAATAATACAAGGTGCAAGACCATGTGTGTAGTAATACAAGGTGCGAGGACCACGTTGCATAGGCGCGAGTTCGATAGTCGAGAAAATACATTTGATGATACAAAGTCTTCGAATTGTGGTTACGCCTTATTCAAACCATATAAAATCACATAGGACTTCACGGTATGTACGAATTGCCCGAGCGGACACGTAGATATTTGCGTTACCATGGGTGCAAGTATTTTAATGGTGCGGTGCAATCCACGTCGAACTCACGCATGTGGCGGTCAACCCTACATTTGGCGCACACAAGGAGTAGACAAGTTGCATGGAGCCAACGTAAATGTACATATATATATATGCATGGAAATAAACTTTCCAACTTACCATGAATGTTGGAGTGGATATAACAAAACGGTCAAACGTATGGTTGATAACGGATGCCAGCCATGGCGATTTTATTCTTTAGAAAGGATATGTGGTATTGGGTCGAAAAGGTGGCAAACATGGGTCAACGTTCATATCCCGTTGCGACAGAACGCGAAAATATTGTGCATATACGTGGCCGGTCAACTCTCAGCGAAGCGTGGAGCCAACGTTCGAAGTCTCCCGGTACATGAAGCCTACGTCCATAAGCCAAATGGAAATGTGTGTGTACGTATACGTGGCGGTTAAAACTAAACCTTTCAACATTACCGTGTTTTGCAAATACGGTTGGAGCATCATCTCAAAAACGGTGCATTTCTTCATTGAAGGAATGACGCCGACTTGTTTTCGCGGAAGAACGATCTCGTGTACGGTATAATAAAGTGGTTGAACGGTCTTGATGTGAGATATACGATCATACCCATGCATATACGTGGAGCGATGTGCGAAGGTTCGATGGCGTAGGTTGGAGCGGTATCTTTTATGGTGCAAAGGTGTATTTCAAAGATGTCGCGGCAATTATTATAATACATGGATTGGTCAAAGCGCATGGATAAAATGTTCAATGCACCCACCTCCAACTGCGCCAGAAGCTGTCATAAACGAGGAGCGTGCGCTGCAGTAAGCGAATAAGGAAATAGTCTTTTTTGAGCTGAATCTGAATGATTGTACCGGCCTGCCGCCATGCAACGGAAATATTGTAGGAGAGAATCACTCTTCGGATCACTACCTGCGCCATGTTTGAAAAATATTTGTCGCCCCCATATTCATGGTGGTTTTGATATTGCTACTACGTACGTACGGTACATTTTCACGGAAGCTCGACCTTCGATGTTCTGACACTTGTTGTTCTTACTATGTCTAAAAATGCTGAGCCGGATCTTGCATGCCACACCGATTGTGTCGATATTGTTTGCAACACATTCAATTACTGACCGTGAGAAAAGATAAGCTGCCGCCGAAATGGTCTCACGGAAAGAACGTAGGTTTGTCCTGAATCCATCGAATAATTCGAGTCCTCACTTGGAGCCCTAATCGCACGTTGTTCTGTAAAGTTATCACGGTAAACAATCTCCGAGATGATGAGGTCGCTCATGACATCGACATCGTACCAAATAGAACCTAACAATTTGAACAGGGCATACATACGTGTAAGAAACTTTTTTGACTCGGAGGAGAATACATCAATTGAAAACATAACGTGAGATAGTTCTCACAGAATGGGGTGATGCACAACCAAAAAGCAGTATTTGTGAAAGTACACGTATGTGAATGCATGTCAAATGGCATATGGATTCGTATATCGACTTTGTTATGGCCGTGAGATATATGTCCAGCTGAGAAGGTGGAAACACTCGTTCTAACGCTAGTGAATGCTGTTACAGCGCAAGTCCCCACCAGAATTGAATCGAAAGATGCGGCAATAAATTTTGCGGGAAAAGTAGCTTGAACGGTGAATCGAGAACCCCGAGGTGATGCTGTGTGGTAAATAAACCCAGTTTGAAACGAAGTGAGTGCATGTTAAACCATGGTCATGGAAGAAGAACGGTGTTCGCAAAATATGTGACTACAAAACAGTTAAGCGGGATATTGCATTTGGCACTGGGTCATATGCTAACGAAAGTGTGGTGATTGAAGATGTAGAAAATTATGCACATACCTGGGCCTGAAGTGACAAAGTCTTCAATACACGGGGGTCTAAATTCATTATTTTCTCTCTTACAGTCAATTAAAATACCCTTAACTGTTTTATTTTCACTCCTTTGAAGATATGCTTGTTTAGTATTCTTTGTTTGGAAGAACCACTTTGTTTTAAAGCCAGTTTTTCCCAATTAAACAAAAGGACGGTTTTCAAAGCTTGTGTGAGATGAGAATACGCTACAAAATCCGCGGCCCTGCGCTTGGAAGTCGCAAGTACGATTTCTTCGTCGCAGTGTGACAGCGGGGTATTGGTGTGACTCAGTGTGGTCACATTTCTTGATTTTATTCATTTTGAAGCCACATTGTTGGTCGCCTAGTCGCCGGGTGCAGTCGCATGTGCATCGCTGCAGTCTGCTACCCGTGACCCGGCTGACCTGGTGGCCGGGTGCAGTGCGCACGCCTGAGCACTGCGACCGGCCCAACCTAGTAACGGGCGCGGTGCTTGTTCTTCGATTTTATTCGTTTTGCGACCGCGACAACGGCCTGGTAGCTGGGGTCGCAAGGCCATAAATACATCTATTTCACAATCAACGACCATAAACATACAAACAGTCGCAGTGTATGTGACAGGCAGTGTGGTCGCAACAACTGACTTATGTCGCAGTGTAAAAAACAGGTCGTGGCCATTGGCAGTCGAGAAGATGAAAGGTCGAGGAAGCCCAAAGAGCAGATGTTTGTTTATAAATACTCATCGGGATCTTGTAAAAGGGCTTTCTTTGAAACTCAAGAGCTACATTGCATTGTATTGAAAGATGCTGTTCTTAGGCGTATAAATGCGAATACTTGTTGTAAACCCCTTTGTCGGATAATGTGTTTCTTTGTGCTTGTGTGTATTCCTTGAACGGGTTCGAACATCTTATGATTAATGAAGCTGCATTTTTAATAACATCATTTATGCATCATGTTTATCTATACTTGTATTATTGATGTTTGAGTTTATATTTTCTAAATGGATGTTAATACCCTTTATACTATTGTCATTTCGTTTTATCTTTCGCCGGGGAAGTAAAAGTGTAAAACAAGAACTATTTCTTAAACGAGTGAGATACCTTACAAGCATAACCCCAAAGACGTGCCATGCTTGTCTCTTCGAAGGCGTATGTGTTTTGTTGTTCTCTTGCTACGCGAAGTATTGTGGTTGTATTCAATACATAATCATATATTTAATAATATCCTGAATAAGTGTGTGCACGAGTTCAATCGAGTTAACGCGAGACCGGAGAGAATCGTCTTGGTACGCCCGGACCCACCGGGCCGGGATCCCCTACTCCAAGCAGTTTGGGTCTAATTGGGACTTTCTCCCAGGAGATCCCTCGTGGCGGGACAAATTTTCACATCAAACGAGTTGCTGCAGTGAGCGGTCAATGTGTGTTGTTCAAATGTCGCAAGTAAGATAGGTACGAGAACTAACAAAAATCACTCTGCGTTTATATCACTTCCTTGCCTTTGGTCTTTGCTATGGAAATCATTCATGGTGTGCCTCCACCCAATTTCTCGAAATAGGAGTTTCTCTAACTCATTAAAAATGTATATATGGAGATTGGTGCTGTTAGAAGATATACAAAACTAAGTTTATGGTTTGTAGGCTTTATATCATTATCGGTGTTCCCTGTGAGGATAAGCATTAGAATTCATTCTATGAGCAATAGGACAAAACTCACTTTTCTCTTGCAAATATGGGGTATATGTTTAGATTTGGGAAACCCTATATGGCCATTTATTATAAAGCTGAAGACAAATTATCAAGAAAATGGTTGAGGATCTCCTCAAAAATATTGGATTAGATAGAGATATTTAGATGCTGATCCTAAAGGTGTCATTCCTGAAGGAAAAGAATAAAATCTATAAACTGCTGTGTGAACCCAAACACAGAATCGATGGAAAGATACATTTGTTCATGGCCTTTGAATACACAGATGAAACAAAGAGAGACCTTGCCTTCAAGGCAATGGGCAAAGGACCATGTATGAACGATAATCAAGATGAAAGAAGTACATGCTGGGCCAAACGTTTAAGGACTCAAGGAAACCTTGAGAGGAGGAATTTGAGACTGAGCTGGTAGACACGGAACTGAACCTGCAGTTCCAGTCATTTTGAGGATATTGCCGTTTTGCCTCGACTTCCTCTTGGTAACTATTTACACAGTGCCTGAAGATATCCTGTGTCACTCAATCAAGTTGGCATGTTAAGAATGGCCATTAAGGAGAGAATAAGAATACGAGGAGGAAGTACGAGAAGACACTGCTTGTCCATTGAAGAATCCATGTCAAATGTTCGTGCCATGGATTTTTCGCGCGAAATTATGTAGCGTTTTCATTACACACGTGTGCATTCTTTGCTACGGGTTCACAGTTTAAATCATTGGATGTCTCTTTGGATGTAAGTGTTCCCTTGGTAGGTAAGAAAATTTTTACAAAGCAGTTAGGGAAATTTTGCTGACAAACTAGGTAAAATGCAATGACAGCTATTGATAAGGCACAATTTTTTGATACTTCTACTAGATTGAAACAAAGAAAGACAAATCCTGTCATCATATGCATAATTTCCTAGAATTTATAAATATTTGAATGTGAAAATGGGAGAGGATCCGGAAGACATAAAAAATATTGAAGCTCTTCTTAGTTTCCAGGAAGAGTGTTACACGGCATTTTGTGTTGTCACCTACAAATCCCCATCGCCCGTTGGTCATTTCCATGACCAATAAGCAATGTCATGCCTTGCAAAGACCATCATTGCATCCCTTTACATGAGAGAAATATTCCTCCACAATGACAGTTCTATAAGAGCAAGACTATAAAAACCTTGTTTTGCCTTAGCGCGAGTAACCCGATTTACACTCACGAGATGGAAAATTAACAACGAGCACGCCGAGTTGGGGCTCTGTCCTAGTTAAGCACCCATGCCAAAGTTTTTGTGATTATTTTTAAAGAGCGAGGGAGGTTCTATTCCAACCACCTCGGGGATGAGTCATTGGGTGTAATATTCTCGCCAGCCTAAGCTGAAGGAATATACATTTTTGTTTCATTTCTGTTACATGAATAAATCGATACCCATATTAACGAGGATAAATTTGGGCCATGCAAACAAATCACTTCCAGGTGTGAAAGGGGCTTGAGCTATGAAGGTAGGTCCTTGTGTCAAATCACAATGTTGTGCAAATGCAATGTACCTTATAAAGGACAACGAGTTCTAGAGAGCCCCTCATGTGAAAGGAAGCTAACTCATCGAGTGGTTGGGGTTTTATTAAAGCTTTCATCTTATAAAAGGAAAACCGAAAGTTGTTGATTGTATATATTTACGAGTATCTTGTCTGTTGGAGCAATGCCATTCTACTGTTGTTTAGTTGAGAATAGTATTTGCTTAGCACTTAAAGATAGCTATGATAGTATTCCACCTCTTCCATTGAGGGTTATTAGAGGAGTCTTGTTTATTTCATCCTTTATCGAAATTTGACCAAGCTCTGCTTTGCTTCTGTGTAGAATCCCGGTGGTTAGTTGCTTTTGTAAGCTGACAAGTGGAATCTAGGTCTCGTAGGATCTGAATCATATTAGTGCCTCTTCTCCAATAGGTGAGTATTTTGTATACGGAAAGTGCATTGGTTGATTAAGCTTCATATTTGTATCTTGGCATCGAGCCGGCTACGATGTGTCGAGCTATAGCATAGTTTACCTTCCATGGTTGCATTATTTTTCGTTGATTTTGCAGGGGTGTTTTGATCCCCTTTTTGATGAGAGATCTCTGGTCTTGAGCTTTTCCTTTTCCTTTGGTGATCCATGGATTAGCTTGATCCATAATACCCAATATATATTTGATCTATTTATAATGTGAAATCATCTTCAAAGTTGCGAATAATATTCTGAGATATTGCTACTTTAACTCAAATCTACTCTTTGTAATGCATGATTTGGTCAAAACTAGGGGATCTTTTGATGGAGCCTTTTAGTGTAAAAATATGAAATGGATACGTATTTTTTACATGCCATGCTCTATATTTTAATTACAACATTCAACTACTGCAGCTCCATAAAATAACATTCCCAGCCCAACCATGAACTCCCTCCTTTGGTTAGTAGTTTCCACCTCCTAGGAGCTCTCCCTAAAGATAGGACTCCTCCCACCTTTGTAGGGATCCCAACCTCCCTCCTTTTCCTCTATAAAAGAAGTTATCTCTCTTACTACAAGCTGGCCTCAACTTGGAGAAACTGATACTATAGCCCAGTTACTAGAGAAGATATAATAAGAAAGAACTACATTGAGGATAGCTTCGATCTGTTTTGTACCCACGAAATCCTAATTCACCAGCGAACATGCGAGATGTGCTTCGCTTGAACCTTTGGAGGAGACTATTACTTCAAATCATGATTTGTATCTTTGCCTTCTGTTCATTTATATACATTACTACTGTTTGGTTCCACTATTGCGTTATGATGTTTATTGTAATGCGATGTCTTGCTTCCTCTTTGGTGGTTAATAGTTATGGTGAAACTATGATGTCGTATGTTGTTCTTGTTTCTTGTTCTGTGTACGGTGTCTGGATGTGATTGTTGTTATAGATATGAACAAGATTCAATTATTTTTCACATAAATTATCAGCATAGGAGCATTATTTATTTCAAGACTAATGGAAAAGTATGTAGATACAAGCATGTAGTGCTGTGAATCACAAATTTAATAGGGTGAGTCTGACTATTAAATTGACATTATTGTGAACTAATACAGAAAATTAGAATCAAATCAAATGGATCTCATTAACCACTTCTAAAAAATAGCATAAATTACTACTATTTCGCTACAAGGCATTTCCAAAAATGCTATTCGTAGACTAGAAACCAAATCCAAGTAGCTTAGCGTTAAGATGAACTTAAAAGTTATTCCAAATATTAATATTTCTTTTGAACCTCTAAAAAACCTTAAAAATAACTCACATCAATTATTTTACTCACTCTCCAATGAAAGAAAGAAACAATACTAAATACATAAATATATATAAGCAAGGAAATAAGAGATGGATGTGAATAAGGAAAAGATAAATAAACTATGCAAGAGGGCTTTCTGAGATCCCTGGGATGGCCAAGAACATGGCGGAATTAAGGTCCTGGAATAAATCAAGCCTTAGAAGCTAAAAATGGCACCAATCTCCCATTATTGAATCAATCAAAGTACATCCATATGAAAAGAAAGTGGAGCTGCAGGAAGAAAACAAGTTTTCTCCACAATAAGACTAAAAAATACATGCCCTAGAGGCCAATTTGAATTGTTACTTATACAAAATGATGAGGAAGCATTCTCCTCGAGAGGAATATTTCCTCCAAAATCTCTCAAATAGTGGATACGGTTTAACATAAGTTTGCAATAAATGACAAGAAAACATTCCTGAATTCTCTCAATCATTGGAGTTCCAAAATATCTCTGGACATTCAACTCCAGTTAGCTGAACGATGTTGTTTCATTTATTCAATATTGATCTTCCGATGGTAGGGATCAAGTCCTAAATTATCTCCTTCTCCAAATGTTCATAATATGCGCAATAAATATACGTATCCATTAAAAAATAAATAATATTGAAACTTAATAACAAAATTATCTCTAAAAATTTCTGAAACATATTAAAGCATAAAAATAGTATTAAGTGTAGAAGGAAAATTTAATATATCTTTTATGTGCATAATAAAGGTGCTGTAGGCACTCAATTTTATGTCTAATTTGTTGGCTATGCCCCTCACAGGAAACTATTTCTCATCTTATGAGTAACCTACTCATCCTCCTTGATATTTTGGTGGTCCTTGGAATCATCTTCTTCAAAATGTCCTCGATTTTGACCTTACTATGCCATATACAAAATTTCTCCCAGAAACTTTCTTCTGTAATAGTCTTCTCTTATTCTTGGGCCTCTGATTTCTTAGAGATGAAGAAATGGTTTATGGAGGTTAGGTGTAGGTGATGGAATGATTGGATTGATGAGGAAGTGAGAAGTTGGTACGAGTATAGGTGTACGTGGCTAGCGCGCAACATAGGGTTTAGAGTGAATCCTTGTGCATGGAAGGTGAAGTGAGGTTAAGTGTGGTAGGTATCGGAAAAGATAATTGTCATGCTCTTTTTGAATTTCAAAAACCTTTTAGATAGATACTTTCCTTGTAAATAAGTTTCTGCTTGTATAATTGACGGGGTATCCTGTTAGAATCGTGTGGTGAGACTTTCTGTAACAACTTCCTATAGCAAATTTTGTGTCTACTGTGACCCTATTTCGTGTGTAGCGGCTCTATTTTGCATGCCAAGAGGTGGTGGGTCCACCTTTTATATTTATTTATTTATTATTATTATTATTATTATTATTTTTCAATTTCTTCTTTTTTTTTTCAATTTTTTTTTCATTGAATCTGAAAATAAACTTAGAGTACTTTTTATGGCAGTTTCACCCTCGATTACCCCTTGGATCTCCTTGTCTTCCATCACAACTAACTTCTTACTACCAACTTTCTCAAGTCCTCTTTAATTTTGTCTTTTTCCTCTCCCACATGTGTGTGTGTGTCTTGGTGAAAAAATGAGCTAATTACTAGATAAGGCCAGAGCTTTGCTGCTCTTGATTTTGGCTATAAGGAAAAATTTCACTTATCCCGCTTTTAATGTTTCTCAAATTAGAATAGATTCGAATAAATGTTTAGATGATTTCATACAGAGCATACCCATGATCTGTTCTTTTGGGTGATAATGAAGACTCTTTTGATATGACTCTTGAAGAAGGCGCCTTTGGTGGTTCTGGTGCTACGGAAGGGCATGTGATAATCTATTGGAGGTCCTATTATTGATATTGTAGATACGGAAGGTCTTCTATGTTTTCTTTTTTTGTTGTTCTGGTAACTTTGCATCACTGACTTAAATGTTGCTATTGAGATGCTCATATTAGTGTTGATGATTGACTTGATGTTTGCTTGTCTCTTGATACCTTTGTTGTATGTTTGTAGTGCCTCTGCGGTATACTGATTCTTTGGTGGTGAAATGCCTTCTTGGAGTGCCATAGGTTTTTCATATTCACTAAATTTTCACTGTCTTCTTGGATGATTGATAAAATGATTTTTTCCTTGATATTGCTAAGTCACCTCCACCACACTCTCCATCTACTGGTACATCAAAAAATACCTATAAATCACCACCTCCTCGACCATATCGGCTGTCTGTCCCCTCCTCCTCCCCCATATTACTATAAGTCCCTAATTTGATTAACAAGTACTTACAAAATTCCCTTTCTCCTCCCGCATATTACTATAAGTCACCCCCACTACAATCAGGACATACTGCCTCCATATTACTACAACTCACCATCGCCGCCCGATTTTGATCTACTACAAGAAGGCATTGAAGGTGCTACTGTTGTTGTAATTTATTAATTGCATCCAAAAGTAGCGGGTTTGAGTTTGTTACCATAGTTATAATTGAAGTTCTTATTATGTAATTATGTAATTGGTTTCTTAACTCTTTATAGAAAATTTGGTTCGTTTTCTTTCAAGTCCTCATAATTTAATTTAATTTAATTTGTGGCAAATGTGTGATGTTGCATACGGAAAGGTGTTGGAAAGTAGGTGGAGCTCCTTGTTCACTCTATACAACGATAGGAAGTCATAAGTTGTAAATTGATTGTCGAGTTCATGTTAGATGGAGATGGATTGATCATTAAATCGATTCTTTTAATTAAATTAGGTCTCTTAATTCAGTATTTATTCCTCGATTTAAATTCAATTGGTTAATTTGGTATGGATGGAAATAAAGGCACCTTCTTATAAAATTTGGTCATTGCTAGCCACCTTATATAAGTATTGGTCATTACGCTTCCAAATATCTTAACATTCCTTGAATTGTAATAATTCACCTCGTCATGTTAGAAAAATAGTCAAGTATTTATCTTGCAATTACAATTTTGAATTGTAATAATCACACTCTCTTCAAGTTGGAAAAATAGTCGTGTTGTGCAATAACCATTATAAAAATTGGTGGCTTTATATGTTCCTGTAATTGATTAATACATATGAACATGGAAATCAGAATAAAGAATATGTAATGAAAAAAAAAAAAGATCTAGCATTTGAAAAATAATCTAACATTATTATTTACATAATTATTTTTATAACTTTATGTTTATTTGGGTACACCAACATACTTGTTATGATAAAAAAATTTCAGTGGTAGTATCTTCTTTAAGTGTGACTTAAGTCAACAACTTTATACCATGGCATACCATTAATATCATCGAATATTAATGCTAGTTTTATTTTAATCTAGGGAACTGTATAAATTAAATGGATGGTAAGTATGTGGAATCATATATTAGTAAACATCAGCACTTCATGATACATCTTGTGTTGTTAAACTTTAAAAAAAAAAAAATCAACTAAATTAAAATTGTCTTAAATATAAGAAAATTAATATATAAGTTATACTGTGTACTTTTAAAAAATCATGGGAATAAAGATTCCACTTTCCTGTACAGCTCTCAATATGAAAGTATGATTTGTTACGATGACATGGATTATCAATACCATATGCCAAAAAATCCATAACTCATACATATGACACTTGTTCATATTCATTTTCTTCAATTATCATAACACAAAAATGCATTACTAATTTGTATTATCAACCATTGGTTGTGTATAATACTAGAAATTCAAAAATATTATGTCAACATTAAATTCCTACTACCAACCAATAATTACCGATAATTAAATTAAAGTTTTGAAGTCTATTTCAAAATAGACATACCTATGCATAATGATCATGCGCGTTTCCACAATCCAGTGTCATATTGTGATGAATATTATGTGCTCGATATGAGATCAATAATGGTCAAACATTGTAACCCATGCGTCCTATGTCTCATTATGACAAGGATTGCAGAAAATAAGAAAATAACACATGGTCAAGCTGTTTATTTTAGGGTATATAATTAGTTTATATGCCTTGATTTATTTTAGGGTTTTATAAAATTTATCCTAAAGTTTAAATTATTCTCTTAGGTTTTATATAATCATACAGTTTTAGTATTAATCCTTTTAATTCCTTCTTCACTTAGGGTTTTATAATCATCTGGGTTTAGTATTAATCCTTTTGGTTTACTAGTTCCTTGAGTTTATAATCATCAGGTTTTTAGTGTTAATCACATTGGTTTATTATTCTCTTGGGTTTATAATATTAATCCCTTAAGTTTATTAATCAAATTGTTCATATTCTAGGGTTTAGTATTATTCATAGAATCTATATTAATAATCCTTGAGTCTAATATAAATCCCCATGATTTATAATCATGATCGTTCCTGGTCAATGTCACATTGTGACAAAGATTTTCTCAATGTAAGTGTTGTGATGTGTTCATTGTGACAAAGGTTTTATACATATGAAAATCAATCATGGTCAACCATAGTGCAACGTAACATTGTCATATAGATTGTATCAATAACGAAAATCATACATAGTCAACCATGATAATTCTAGAGTTTAATATTTATCTTAGGTTTTATGTATACCTTGGGTTTATAACCTTAATCCCTTGGATGTAATATTATTCCTTAGGTTTATAATCCTCCAAGGTTTTAGTATTAACCTTGAGTTTATTATTCCCTTCTGGATTTATTATTAATCCCTTAGGTTTATTAATCTAAGGGTTCATATTCCTAGGGTGTAAATAATATTGATCCCCTAGGTTTAATATAAGTCCCTTCGGGTCTAATTAATTAACAATAATATATATATATATATATATATATATATATATATATATATATATATATATATATATATATATATATATCATAATTTTTTAAATAACAATAACAGTATTCGATGATGATGATTAACGATCGCCAGAGACCAATATGGCTATTGGACCCAAAAAGGAATCAAGTTTAGGTCTTCAAAATAATGACTTATAATTAAAGAAAAGATAAGCAACAAGCACTCCAAGAAAAATATGGGCTGGATTGGCTTGATAGATCGAAAGATTGCAAGTGTATGGCAGAGATGCTAGGGAATTCAAAGCGAATGTGAGTGAGAGTCGAGGTAGTCTAAAAAGGTAAGTGATTTTCATCTTCCATAGCAAAACAATTTACAATCAAAGGAGCTATTGTCAAAACGAAAATCTAGCCCCAAAAACACAAAAAACATGAAAAAAACATTCCAAAAACAAAACGTTTGTTTCAAAACCGCATTGTTTTTTTAGAGGGTCTAATTTCAACATTTTTAAATTGTACTTAAAACCGAATTTTTGTGAAAAAGGATTGAAAAAGCACCCTCGAAACAAAAAGTGTTGATGGTGGAATAACATAATCAATTTTTTGTGAAAAAAAACAACGAAAAAAAAAAAAGGTGTTGATGCTTGACTAATATCGCCAATTTTGTGTGTGCAGTAGCCTAGAAGTAAAAAACGTTGTTGCGGAATAACGTTGTCATTTTTTTGCGCAAAAACACTTTGAAAATAAAAAGTGTTAATGTTTCAGAATAATGTCTTTTTCTTTTCGGAAGTGGTTATAACAATTTTTAATAATGACATTAAAGATAAATATCATGACTACGAAAAACCTTAAAATTTTAACGATAAACATGGCATTAAAGATAAAGTATCACCTTTATGAAAATAAAATTCCAACGATTTCAAGCATGGTGTTAAAGATAAAATATCACTTGTTAAAAAAAAAAAAAAATTCAAAAGAAAATAAAAAAGGAAAATTTTAAAAATAACACACAATTTAAAGAAAAAAATTAAAAATTAACCCAAAAAAAAAAAACAAATAATATATTTTTTAACTTATAAAAAAAATAATAATTAAAATAAACCACATATTAAAGTGATGAAATAAAATAATTTAAATAAAAAATTTAAAAATTAGGTAAAATTTCAAAAAAATAATAAAATAAAAAATAATTTAAATTTAAAAAAAAATAAAAATAAAATATAAATAAAAATAAAAATAATAATAGTAAAACTTTAAGTTAAAAAAAATAAAAAGAAAATTTAAATACTAATGTAGTTATTACCGAAATATTTATTCATAATAATTTAAATTTAAAAAAATGCATACAAATACGCAGAAGAAAAGATCTGAAAGTATATTAAAACAAAATAAAAATTAAAGGTAAATTTAAAAAAAAAAAATGAAAAATAAATAAAAAATAAAATAAAAAGTTTAATAAATAAATAAATAAAAATCACCGTCGTCGCCTTCTGCCGGCCACCCTAGGGGCTGCCGAGCTACGATACGACGGGTGACGGGAAGGTCGGCCAGCTCTTGTGGCCGTCGGTCGGGCTTACGGCCCTTGGGGCATGCGGTGGGTGGCGGCGATGATTCCGAGAATCGACCATGCGGCGGTGATTCCGAAATCCAACCCGGGCGGTGATTCCCGAATCGATCCAAGGCGGTGGTGATTCCGAGATCGACCCCCGCCACCACCTTGGGACATGGGCTCATCGATGGGCTACGGTGCCATCTCTCGCACACCATCGGCTAAGCCCGAGGCCCGAGCGACCTTGATGAGCAACATCAATTATTTTTATTTATTTATTTATTAATTTATGTTTTGTTTTATTTATTTATTATTATTTTAATTTAATTTTTAGTTTTAATTTTTAAATTAAAATTTTGTTTTTCTTTATATTTTTTAATTATTATTAAAAAATTTTAATTCTTTATTATTTATTATTATTTTAAAATTGCTTGTGTGTGTTAATTTTTAATTTTCTTTTAAATTTATTTTTTAATTTAAATTACAGAATTTTAGTTATTTTTAATTTTAGTATTTTGAATATTTCATTTTTTTTTTAAATTTTAATTAATTTTTTTTTTTTTTTTTTTTAATTTTATCATTTTTTTAATTATGTTGTTTCTTTTTTTATGTTAAAATAACTTGTTTTTTTGGTTAATTTTTATTTTTTGTCTTTAAATTATGAGTATTTTTTTTTTTTTATTTATTTCTGTATTTTTTTGTTTCAAGTTTTTATTTTGACAAGTTATTTTTGTTTTTGTTTGCACTTTTATTGATTTTTTTTTCATATTTTCTTTATATTTGATTTTTTTGTCATGTTTTTTTATTTTATTTTATGTTTTATTACCAAAGATGAAAATGACCACTCTAAACAAAAGGATTCATTTTGCATTAACACTTTTCAAAATTAGCATAAAAATAATTAATATTTTAAAACAAATGTTCATGTGATAAATAAAAGAAATTAAAGTGCTAAAAAAATGACCATTTTTTCTAAATAAACACTTGATATTTAAAAATAAAAATAAAAATCAAAGTTTGAAGTTCAAAAAATATGCTCGAGAAGAAAAAAAACAAGGTTATTCTACATCACCACTTTTCAAGTGACATGAAAATCGTGACATTTAAAAAAAAATGTCATAAGAAAATTTAAACCTGAGCTATGCTCGAAAAAAACGGTGATTCTAATGCATCACAACTTTTAAATCGTGTGTTTTTTCTACCTTGAAAAAAAGCAGTGCCAGTTAATTTATCTGCGTTTGATTGGTAACTATGTTCTTACTATTTCAAATATGACAGTGTACTTGTTTAAAATTTAGCATACGACTAATTATGTCGAGGATATGCAAATGTACTAATTAACACAAAATATTCAACTAATTGGCATGGGATTTTAGGACAAACTTGGTGAGACAACTTGCTTGTAGCGAAAAATTGCTTACTTGTAATTTATGAGTTGAATGCTGTTGAATCATGTAACCTCAACAAAGTTTTGGGGCAGCTATCCACCCAATAGTACGATCAATTGCATGTAATCACGCCTGCTACAGCGCAGCCACCCTGACCCTCGGTCAGCGTACTGCGCCGAGAATCCTTTGTCTCACTAAACGTTCTCTCAGAATGGATAAAAGAATAATGAATCTCATCTTCCTCAATGTCTATTAAATAGACCAAACAATGGAAATGGAACCGCATGGACACATTCCATGTGTCGACATACCTTCTATTTCTTTATTTTTAAATTTTACTTAATTTAATGTTTCTCTTAATTTAACTCTTTCTTATTTTTATTTTATTTTATTTTACTTTTTGTTAACTTTACTTATTTTTACTATTTCTTGGTTCTCTTAGGTTAACTCTTTGTTATTTTATTCCTTTTTACTTTTTTAACCTCAGTTATTTTATAGTTCACTTTATATATTTTTATTATTTCGATCTACTGGTTTATTATTTAGTATTTTATTTATTTATTATTATTTATTTCTCTTTATTATTTATTATGTTATTTATTTACTATTTGTTTTGATATTATATTTATCTTATATATTTACTTATTATTTTTTATTTTCATTATTATTAGGGGACATTACATACTCCCCCTCTTTAAGAGGTCGTCTCGGTTAAAAATGAATTATTTACTTACTTTGTTATTTAGTTAATTATACTTCACATTGCCCAACACCCTCTTGAACTAGTATATTAACCGAACGTTGATGCAGCCTTTTTGAAAATCTCAGAAAATCTTTGTCATTTTTTCACTTTCGGAACCATGTAAGCCCCATCGGTTTGTGCCATGTGACTGCTTTGGCTCGAACTTCATGCGCCCAAAGCGAGCATCCTATCTGTGCTAAATGACTATGGGCATCTTGCGGTGTCCCACTCCCCTCCACCCTCACTAGGTGAAAAACCCTGAGCATTAGTTACTTACACCTTCCATGTCGGCATCCCTATCCCTCTGGGCACTTGGCCTACAATATCGGGCCCTTTGCCGCCTCAAGATGAGGTCCCGCCCTCAAGAGCTATGTCAAGAGTTATACAATAGAAACATTGCTTTTATTATTGATTGAGTATACATGACCCATATGGTGTTATATTTTCCTCATGAGTGGGCTCCCAGAGATCATCAAATAAACTAGCCCTATCGTGACTCATTTGTGGATTTCACTACCAATCATGACATCTCAACAACCATTCAATGCATTAGTTATAGTCATAACATCATGAAAAATAATTCACATGGCAAGACTTGCATTTCATCATTGTTCGTACCGATACCGAATAGTAAATAAATGCATGGCTCATGCATGTCAAAAAATTTAATACAATACCCGCAACAAAACACCCTCCTGCGGTTAGGTGAAGACATATCATGACCTCATAATAAATAACCAGTGTCAATATAACCTCAAATCCTTAACATCTATATCCCATAGTCCGTGTATATCATATTCATCCTCATCATGAGCAGCAAAATTATCTGTCGCCCTCAACTAAATGAATAAAAACCACATGTGCATCATTATCCTCATACGATCATATCAGGAAACATCATCAATATGAGAATCATCTCAACTCTTATCAAATATCTAATAATAATACATTATAAAAATTCTTATCATGATTCATCAGAAAAATTAATTTCATTTTCTTATATAAAAGAGAAAATGAACACTGATGATGAAATAATATTATTCAATTAGGTTATATCATCAATAATATTAGTACCATGTTTTCATCAAGATACCAATTACTTTTCTATGATCATTTCTAGTTCTTTCTACTAAGAAGTTGTCTATTTACACAATAGGTATAATTATTTGATTACATCGTTAAAATTTAAATAGCCTCATCATATTGAGCCAAAATCTCTAGTCATTTATTCTTCCTTCCCCAAGGAAATTTAGTGAAATTCATCATTCAGATATTACTGGTTGTACAATCATTCTTTAAATCATCTATATAAAATTAAAATCCCATGATCACTATACACAATTTTCTTATCCAATTGGCACCCATACCCTAGGTCATCCTTATTTAAGTCTTATTCCATGCTTTGTACACCTACATTAGGGCTTGTTGTCCCCTAGTGATTTATCCATTGTTGACATAATTGCCAATGTTCATCCTAAAAATATTTTCTTATCAAATTACCACTTGATCTCTTTTATCATAGATTCTCCCATCTTCAAGTTGAACTAGGGATTCTTCCATCAGTCACTACATATTTAGTTTAGAATTTGAAATTCTGGGAATCTCTATCACCATTATCATCCATGAAATAATTGGTATGCACAATGTGTTTGGAAATAATTTCTTTCAATATTGATGACACACTGGTAAGTTGTTTTATATGAAGTAACAATAGATCATCAATCCACTTGTGAGTGAAATTTATTCAAATGCATCTTTTATTAGTTGATTATCAGTTCTTTTTTCAATTTACGTGTAACCCTTCTCATGTCTCAATATAGAATTTCCAACAATATTTCTTCCTATGACTTCATTCTTAGTGTTTTCTCATTAGTCTACATATTGTATTTC
Organism: Pinus albicaulis; assembly: GCA_034641835.2. Classification (NCBI taxonomy): domain Eukaryota; kingdom Viridiplantae; phylum Streptophyta; class Pinopsida; order Pinales; family Pinaceae; genus Pinus; species Pinus albicaulis. The sequence goes on along the minus strand of CM076569.1, from coordinate 813,247,405 downwards.
TTTTTCCAAAATTTAAACAATGGTTATCATTAAACATTTTCCTAGTTAATCACCTGTCATCTATCACCAGTTACAAGTGCTTAATACTTCCTAGCTTCACTCTTCCAAATTATACAGGCCATCCTTGAACTTTACCAATCATGTTGATCAATCCACTCATCAATATCCTTAAGAGAACTTTCTTCTCGATATAATCTTCACTTCCTTCTACTAAACATTTATAGATATATTTTTTTGTTTTATCCAATAGTCCTGATTTCATGTGTCTACTAGCTTCAAAGATGGAAATATAATCATATTGACCTTGATTTCTCACCTTAAGTAATCATGGTTTCTTTTCTGCTTGTAGTAAATGCATAAAATTATTGAACTTGGAAATTTCGTCACTATTTGTGAAATCACACAATTTATTTTCCTCCAATTGATAAATTTTACTAAGGATTCACTTCTTAATAAATGTTATCATACCTTTAAGGGTCCTTGAAAATGATGACGATGGGGCATAAGAAGGTTATGATAACGATTGGTCAATGCAAGCTTTCGTTGCATTATTATTCAACTTAATTAGTTGATCACCAATGTTTACTTCCTTATATGCATCATCCTAAAATCAAACTTATAGTGATTCTCATCACGTTCTTATATCGAAAATTTATATGATTCCACAACCATTTTCCACCAAGTTGTTTACTAAAATAATACCTTTAGAGTACCAAGTTATGACTTCCAAAATCTTCCATTATGTTCTAAAAATAGGCTACCTCTTCTTATTAATTTCTTACCTTGTTGTGACACTTCCACTCAACCACCTTAAGTATATATATAACGCTCTTTTATGTTCATATCATCATTCTAAGTTGTTCAATGTTACTAGGGCTACCATTCCTTACCTTAGGGGAACTACACTACTATTTTCTCAATTATACTTTTCCCATACCTTGGTTGAATAATTATTGTCTTCTTTACTTCCCTAGGCCACCTTGACTAGTTTTGCATACTATGTGATTGTATAACACTCATATCTAATGCTCTAGAGTTTCAATGCCCATGTCAATTCTCTACGTTTATATTATCAGGAACTTAAGATACATCTTGATTTCCTCATACACTCATCAATGCATGTCTAATAAAGTAATTCCGATATTTTTTTTTACTTCATTTATGAAAATTGATTTGTTATAGGGAGAGTATCATGGGTTACCTCATAAGTTGATCTTGCTTATTTCCTCTCAATTTCTTCTAGTGTATATTGTGATTTGGAGTTTATGCCCCTTTTCTAGGTCTATGAAAGCCATGCCTACCTTCAAAGGTATGGAAAACTTGAGGGGTATAGTCTATCATATCCTTTCTATCCATAATCTACTTAAAAATATATTTCAATTTATGATACCCACTATCAAGTTTCAAAATCCTTCCATGTGCGTTCAAAGCTCCATTGGTCATGCATAAAATGGTTTGTTCAAATAGTCTCCCTAAAAAGAAGAATTTCATACCCACATGCCTCATGTGTGACTAAATGAAATCCTAAAATTAAAACAAGCTTCACTAAATTTACAATTATGGTTGCATTAGCTATTCGATAACATGCATACATTTACAATTAATCAAAAATTGATGTAATAAAATATTTATTTGTTTCTTTCTTAAATGAAACACATTATTAAAAATAAACAAATTAAAAACTATTCATTTTCATTTCCTATGAAAAGAAAATTAACAAAATGATTTATATCCCAAAAAATATTAGTATCTCAAAAATATATACAAGAAACTTTAATTTAAAGAATATTAATAATTTAACTTCAAACATTCTACAACTAAAATTTACTATTGTAAAAATAAAACTCACATACATTAATAACTAAACTATAATTAATGTTCATAATGTTGTAATTGTACTACTTGCTAAAAATATCTCTACTCTATCGCTCTCTTCCAACAATTAGTAAGTACTAATTTAATTATTTTTTATATTAGCTTACATTCATAAAATTTGATCACCTTAAAAAATACAAATTGAAATAATAAGAAATTGAGATTCTCTTATACATATATTAATTCTCTACTTTTGTATATATATATATATAAAGTAAAATACATCCATATTCTTACCAATACCATCATAACCACCATTTTCCCTGAAACATTATTAATTAGGCATTATTTTTCTTGGAAAGTCCATTATACAAAATGCAGTTAACTGAATTGAAATAATAAAATAAAGAATATGAATCATATCTACTTATTTAAAACAAACAATTTTTTATAAATTCATTATTTGACACAAATTCATATATATATATATTTATATAAAGTCATTTAACTCACTAATACCAAATTTCATCTCGAGCAATTTAATAGAATCTATAGAGTTTTATATCCTATGCAAAAGAAAACTGGAAACTGTGAAGAAATTTATGTGGGATATTCCACGATACCTTTTTGTTATAAGATTTGATATGTTTAAGTTGAAAGAGAAAGTATTTACAGTTTTGTAAAGAAATTGAATGAATATTTGTTGATTTTGTGATCCGTTAAATACATGAAGCTGTTTTCTAGAAGAAATATCTCCATGTTATAAGATTAAAGTGCAACGTAACCGCAAATTGCATCCTGCCTTAGCAGAATATAATTCAATTTAGTCCTATCAATGGGTACCGGCAACTAAAATTCAATTGAATTTGGGTTAGGTAAAGTTAGAAGAATCTGAATTGACAAAAAAGCGGGAATCCGAAAAGGAAGAGTTAACTCAGCGACAATTTCAACTATTAAATAATTAACTCGAACATAATTATAATTATTAAATAGTTAGGAAAAATAGACTAGGCAAATTTGGTATAAAATATAAAATTCTAAATTTGAGTTAGTTTTTCCGTTGGCTGGAAAAGATTTGAAAACATAAATTCAGTGATATTTCAATTTAAGCATGTTTTTTTGATCGCTAAATCTAATACATTATTATTATTATTATTATTACTATGTGAGAGTGATATCATAACACCACTTTAAAGGTAATCTTTTAATATTTAATAGAAAAAAAAAGTAAAATATAAATAAAATTTAAAACAAACCTTATTATAAAAAGAAAATGGTCGTCTTTTTTTAAACAATATTATTACTCTACAAAATAATAATTTAATAACTAAATATATATATTTTTAGTTATATATTGAGATGTGCATGACATATAATTTCAAAGATTTCACTTCTTTAATATAATTTATTATATATTTTTATTTGGGAAGATTTCTATGTTTATATTTAACCACATCCAAAAGTCTCTAACTTTATGGAGAGTGTGATAAGCGTTAATATGCCTTATGAGTACCCCAGATGCGGGTGTTAATGTTTGATTTGGCCTGCCGCCACCTGGCCATGCCAACAATAGGCAGTCATCCTCCTCATGAAGAGGCACATGGCCAGGCAAGATTATTAAAGAATGGGCGTGGGTAATACTTACTCCACTACCCTCGATCTGTATGATGCATCCTCTCTGCAACAAGTTCGCATTTACGACGTCCTTCCTACATTCACTCCTGCTTCGTCGCCATTACATCCCCTAGAGCCATATATGGACCATAAGGTTGTGTTTTCGAATTTATATTGTGGCCTCTCTATCATTCTCAGCCATGGTTCCATCTCCCCCTGCGCTTTTGCTCATGTCAATCCCTTGCATCATACCTTTGTTCATTCGTCTCTCTCTCGCGACGTCGAGCCTCCTCCTCCATCTCCTTCGCAACCATACACCTTTGCTTCAACTATGCCCCACTGCCACCGCATGCACTGCCACAGAGGTGGTGGACACGGGCTCCCGTCTCGTCCTCCCATTCACACCATTTCCGACAAAATAGTGGACTTGCCTGTAAATTGGGTTGAGCCTGAGGTCCTAGACCCCCATATCCTCTCCACTCACCTGTCTTTACACATTCTTAATGCATCTGTTGATCCCTCCAGCTTTGGCTCTTGCTCCAGGAAACTTATGCATAAATCCACCATCTCCCCCACCTCCCCCAATCCCCCTCGCAAAATGGTGGCTTTTCCAGTTCAGTTGGTCGAGGACGCCTCAAACAGTGATGGAAGTTGCATCTCAAACAAAGAAGTTACAAATGCTGGGGCATGTGCTCGCTCGACCTTCTCTTCATTGATGGACACCCAGTTTTCCAAGCTCAAGGACGAAGACTCCAAGTACAGGTGCCGAATTGAGGAAGAGCCACCTCAACTGCCAATGCAGGATGACAAAAAATAGACAGATTAACCTGTGGGTTCCCACTTGTCTCTTCTCTTTGTTTTGGTTCAGTTGGTCTAGTTATGGTTTAGTTCTTTTGCCTCTTTGTAAGCACTGCATAAGTATGTTTAAATTTGGTTTCCCTATATGGGCATCATTTTCTATGTTTCATGGACAGATTTCATGGGTTGGTTTCCCTTTTTGGGGCAGCTCCTATTTTCCAATTTTGAACTTGGTATTTCCCACCGGAATTAGCTATCATAGCAATTCCGGAGGATGACGAATGTAAATCTATGACCTGTATTTTATAATAGAAGTAACCATATTTCGAAAAAAAAATGCCTCATGATTTGTAACTGAGTCAAAACTTTGACTAATGCCTTTACAAATGCAAACGTTTTATTATTTCCTCGAAGAAAAATGCAGCATGTTAAAGAACTTGGCACTCAACCTATGCAAGAAATCTCTCTTCAGTTTCAAACTATAGGGTATTCTATCAATTCTACACATGTAGAATTTAAGGAAGAGGGGACAGTGAATCAACTAAAGGAACCCATGGACGTCAAGCAGCAGAACTCAACCCCATCCAATATTAATCAACAAGAGGTTAACAGCCAACACGTATTTTATTTGTTATGTTTTTTTAGAGTTGATATACTTTTAGGTGTCTTTGTAAAGCAGGCTACCTGCAATAAAACAATCAAAACTATAGCAGCATGGCAAAGGCTTGCAAAATAAAAATCTTTAGTAATAATGACAGAATGTTTCCCTTCTAGTTGAAATTTGAATCTTGAGTAAGTTGTTTGACAATGTGTGTGTACATTCTTAGAACATCTATGCTGCATTGTTTTCAGTTGTTGAAAAAATGGGATACAGACAAAGTAAAAACTAACCATAAAATCGGAAGCACGAAGTTTCCATTGCCACAGCCAACCTCCAGGATCTTAGTATTGCCATCTGCTTGCAACAACTCAGGAAATTCCTTTAGCAAATATTTGTGTTCCTTGAAGAAATTTCCTTTAATATCTATCGACTTGTATATATAGACTATCTATTATCTTTACAGGAAATGAAACCAATTTCCAATAAAATATTAATTCATATACCAAAATATAATATATAGTTATATTCGTGGACTATACTATAGTGGATTAAACATGCAAAACTAGGATACTCTTGACTAGTAGCGGGTGAATAAACTTATTAATTTAAGAAAAATGGGTTATATTGACCTCTTATAGCTCTTAACATATTTTATATGAAAAATAATATTTTACATATTTTCGTGGAAAATAATAGTAATAATAATGTATAATTTTTACAATATAATTATCATATAAAATTATTTGACATCTACTCTATATATTGCAAAGTTCCCTAATTGGTTTAAAATTGTATGAAAGACACCTTGGATAAGAAGCACGTCTTGATAGAGTTCTAACTTTTGGATGAAGGGATTTTCAAAAAATAAGCATGGTTATCTCTTATAAAGAAAAATTTATAAAACAAAAGAACTATGTATTGTTATTACATAAACTTAGAGATAGATTAATGATCACGTTCTAAGAGTTCGATGGAACACAACATATACATATTTTTTTGTGATTTCTACATTAAAAGGCTCATGGGCCCTAAGGGTTGAGCCTAAGCTCTGATACCATATGTAGCAATCCCAAAATTTATCATGCAACTAATTATATCAGATATGCAATTAATAATCAACACAAAAACTATTCAACTAATTAGCATAGAATTTTCAGACAAACCCGAGTAGAGACAAATTACCTATAGCGACGATATTGCTTACTTGTAATTTATGAGTTGAACGCTATTGAATCATGTTAATCTCAACAAACTTTTTGGGACAACTCTCCACCCAACCGTAGGCTTAGTTGCATGTAATATTTCTACAATTGGCCACCCTAGAGCCCTCAATCAACGTACTACTACCAGGGAATCCTTTATCTCACTAAACATTTCTCTCACGAGAATGGATGAAGGAATGATGAATCTCGTCTTCCTCAATGTCTATTAATAGACCAAACAATGGAAAGGGAACTGCATGCACACATTCCATGTGTCAACATGCAAATTTTATTTATTTATTTTATGTTTTACTTAATTTAATGCTTCTCTCAATTTAACTCTTTCTCATTTTATTTTATTTTAATTTTTGTTAACTTTAATTATTTTTACTATTTTTATGGTTATGTTAGTTTAACTCTTTCTTATTTTATTCCTTTTTACTTTTGTTAACTACACTTATTTTATATTTCACATTTATATTTTTTTTATATAGATCTCTAGTTTATTATTTAGTATTTTATTTATTTATTATTATTGTTCTCTTTATTATTTATTATGTATTATTTATTTACTATTTATTTTAATATTATGCTATATTATTTATTTATTATTATTATTTATTATTATTATTATTAGGGGAGATTAGAGACAGATTCCATTGTTTGAGGGAGTCTTGGGAATAGACGACCGTTCACTTCGAAGCTCATGAAAATCAGTTCTAATCCTAGCGATGTTCATTTTTTTCTTAGTGTTGGTCAGTATAGAGAGATAATTTTGATTATCAAGGGTGGGGTTGATCACCTCCTTATAGTATCATAGGTTCCTTTTACTTTCCATCTCCCGATTCTCCCACAAATTTTCCTTAAACTTGGAGGTAATAGTATTTTTGACACTATCTTTGCTTTCCATACTGAGATCCACTGTGATTCCCTAATGTTTGAGCCAAGAGTGGGTGTCCTTCTGCCACCCACGCTTGAGGCGGAGGTGGCGGTTTTGAATAAAGTTAGAGGCAATTTTGGGGAGCCTTTTGGAATCCATGTTTTAAAGCTTCTTCCTATACATCAGATATCTAAACATAGTTATACTTTTAATGGGGGATAACCTAGCTTCGATCAAGAGGATAGGATAGGGAGTATTTCCCTTGATCTTTAGGTTGTAGGTTACGAATTTCTTTTGAATAATCTCAATCTTCCTCCATGACTCTATGGATATACTGCAACCCCAAACTTCACATCTGTATAAGATGACATGCGTGAGGAGAGTCTCAAATAGGAACCTCTTTTTACTACAAATGTAAAGATCAACCGACTTAAAATTGTTTTCATGCTAATAATAATCTTTCCATCCTCCAATAACCATTTTCTCGATGCTATAATTCCAATTGAGTTGATGAGGAAAGTCAATGCTCAAATATTTATAATAAGAAACCTGCTCTAATAACTGGTTATTATACACGAAACTACCATGGGTGATATTTTTGGATTTAATAGTCATGACTTTGGTCTTGTCAATATTAACTGTCATACCCATATTGGAGTAGTAGACATGAAGAGTCTGAAGCTGCTTGTCAATTTCATCATGGATTTTTGCAAGAAGAATGATATCATTGACATAAAGGTGAAGAGTAAAGAGAACACCAGCAAGCTCGATGCCCTTGCATCCCATATATTTTATACAGTCCTCTAGCTCATCGATGTATATACTGAAAAGGGTAGGGGATAGGGCACACCCTTTCTTAACTTTGATATTTCATTTAATGTCTTTAGATCACCCCTCGATGGTCTTAAGTTTGCCAGTGATGGTCTTGTAGAAATGGATCACAAAACTCTTCATCTCATGAGGGCCCATGATCTCTTTAAGTATCTCCCAAAGCCTATCTCGAGGAACAATGTTGAAATATTTTCTAAATTCCACAAAACAACAGAATAGATCACCTTTACTGTTGTGACATTCCTCTGCAATGATCCGAGAGTGACAAGATGGTCGATACTCGAGTGATTTCTCCTAAAACCAGCTTGACCTTTAGCTCATTTTCCATAGCTTTCAAGCCAAAGGCTAAGCTTATTTTCCAAAATTATCCCATAAATCTTGGCTAGGATATGGCTAATCATAATGGTCTTGTAGTTAGATGCAATGATTTTTTCCCCATTTTTAAAGATAGGAACAATAGGCTTTGTGTCCAAAGTTGAGGGAAGCCATGTGCTACAACCAAATTGAGAAGCTTTTAAAGATGACGGATGAGGATATATATTCCCATTTTAAGGATCTCAACTTGGTATCCTTCAATATCTTTATCGTTCCCATTAGCGAGCTTATTAATACGAGACTAAGGGTCATCTAGAGAAAATACATCCTCCTTAATTGAAGTGATTAAGGTGGTTACCATAGTGTCCAGAGATTTATATATATTATTAAGATAGTTATCCGAATTTTCTTAGGGGATACAATGATTATCTTTGGTTTTACGAACAAGCACATTCCGCCAAAATTTTATGGGCGCGACTTTAGAAAGGCGGAGAAGATAATATTGCATTTTATTAATATGTGACCTTTTATTCCTCTTGATGAAACTTTTGTATATATTGATATTCAAGAGCTTAATGATTTCATTACGAGCATCTCTGATCACTTTTCTGGCAATTTTACAATCTTTGTCATACCATGGATTGGAAGTTTTATTAGTCTGCTTAAACGAGGTCTCATTAGAGAAATTGCTAATGATATTGGAAAGGATAGTAGTGAAATGGTAATAAATTTTATCGATGTTGTTATTATAAGTCATGAAGCCTAAATCCCTCTCTAAATCCCTTAAAACGAGGTCAGTTTTGCCTCTATGGAATCGAAATTGTCTTTTACCGTTGTTGGTCTCCTGCATGTGGGTGGTATGCATAGAAATATTGAGGGATATAGATATATGTTTGTGGTCAAAGTCATGTTTGAATCCATTAAGCAACTCAAAGTTGGTAATACGGTTGAGGATGAGGGTGTCGGAGATCACATAATCTATGACACTACTACCCAACCCATGGAAACAAGTCATTTGACCGGAGAGGGGCCACTTGTTAATACCATTACAGATGATTAGGTACCATGAACTGCAAAGTTTTAGGATCTCAGTGCCGAATAAGTTCTCTATTATGTCTTCGTATTTTCTCTTGAATTTATTAGCTAAGTTACTATCTTGATCAAGCCATAAAGGGTCAGGGTTAGAGTTCCTACTTAACGTAATGACTTGGTTAGTAGCAGATCTAGCATTAAAGTCTATAGGAAAAAGGATATTACCTTCATTCCTCAGGCTGAAGATGTATTTTTCTAATGTATAGAAAATAAAATTCTTATTCAAGTTGTTGTTCTTATAGGAGGTAAAGTGTATAGGAGTGAAATAGCAGATGGAAAGAAATATCCTATTGGTGGAAGAATTAGATATTTTTATCCAAATGTATTGATTGAACGGGTCAATTTTATGAAGTCATATGTGAGAGGAAAACAAATTTATTATATAGCAGGCTATACCACCAAAACCCCTCTGAGATGATTTCTTATTCCAAACAGACCAAAGAGTGAAACCCTCCAGGTGAGGGACCCTAGATTCATCATGCTCCAAATTTTCAGCTAAGAGAATAAAGTCAATATCACTCGTGATCCAACTTAACATAGGACCTTTACACCATGGAAATCCACGGTAGTTCCAGAAGAGGATATGGAGTGATGCAAGTCCCTATTTATCACTCATGTTGGAGACTTTATCTCTAAGAATAGCTTTCCTATTCCTAATGATTTCCCATTTCCTTCCCTTTCTTGCCTCCTTGACCTTTTGGAATTCTTTCCTAAGTTCATCTTGGTCCTCTGGAATGATATCTTAATTTAAAAATATTCTTGTTCCTTTTAGGCTTCGATATTTCCTGAGTGCACCTAATTTATGTTCATCACAACTAACCTTAACATGGATGAGTTTGTGTTTATGCTCAAGTATCCTTCCAACCCTTATTTCTTCCATGAGATAAGTTGTTTCAATTTGAGATTTTGTTTTTAATTGTTCTTTAACTATTTCTAATGTGATTTCATTGTTTTGTTCTTTTATACCCGCAATTATAAGATTTAAGGCTCTTTTTGTGGTGCTCATGGTCAAGTTCAATTAGTTTATTAATTTCCTCTTTGATGGGTTTAATATCTAAGTTATTTTATGTGTTATGTAGGGCTAAGTTATTATTTAGTTGTTATTTTAGATTTATAATATTGTTTTTGAAGGTGTCATTTTCTTCATCCATTGATTTTTTATTATGTTCTATTTCTCGAATTTTACCTTTTAGTTCTTGATGTTCAATTTCGAGTGTGATTATTTTATTTTCTAATGATTTTTGTTTCTTGTCAAGCATGGTAGTTAGTTCTAGTTTAAAATAGTTCTCTTTCTTCTCTTGGTCTTTCTAAAGATTCAATGTACAAGTAAAGACTCTCTAAGGTAATTTTATTTGGTCTGACTTTACTAAAGGGGGGCTTAGAAATACGAGGAGAAGTATTCATAGTGAAATAAAACAAAAATTAACAAGTGGAGGGTAAGTGGGAATGTGCACCTGTAAAGCAGAACCAATGTGAGGTTGACACCGCACCTTAAAGGTTGTATCCTAAGCAGATAGAGATCTTGCTTCTTCTATGTATTTTTCTTAAAAGTAAAGTACACTGGGAAGACAAAAGCTCTCCAATTAACTATATTGCATATAAAATTGAATTCTCCACAATCCATAGAGGTTAATCTTCCTAAAAGAGCACGATGTACAACATTAGAAGCAACACATGCTAGTGCAAGAGAATCTGATGGCGCAGCTTGAACGAAAATATAGAAGTGCATGCGTTGCACCTTCCCTATGGACATATGACGTATTTCTTTCTATACACTTTCCAACTGCTCCTTTTCGATTCCGCGGAGGTATATTTTCTATACGATATTAATCGAACCAAATAATTTGGAGCACCGAAGAGGTATTTCCTCTCCAATCTGTGTCTCAAACAGATGACATCGCAACGATATTCCCACACCGCAGAGGTATATTTTCTATATGGTATTGACAAAACCAAAAATCAATCCTGCCACAGATCAACGTCCCGAACAGACTGCACCGTAGAGGTGTAACCAAACACACCGCAGAGGTAACAGACCGCACCGCAAAATTTTGTCTGCCGCACTGCACAGGTATAATTTAACATAGAAGTTGAAATGACTGCACTGCACAGGTATAATTTAACATAAAAATTGGAAAACGAATTAATTATTTATTATTATTATTGAATAATAATTAATTAATTAATATTAATAAACTATTATTAAATTAACGATATTATTTTTACTGTTATTATTAAACATAAATAACATAAATTATAAAAAAACAATATTCATATTTTTTAATAAATAAGAATAACAATTATCAAATTATTGTTAATTAATTAATTATTATAAATGATGCTTAATATGTTTTTTTTTTGTGTAAGTCAGCAAATTTATATTATTATTAGGAATTTGACTTTTGTGATCTATAAATTATGTATCAAATATTTCGGTGGAAATCACGTTGGAGAAATTTGTGTCGACGTGTTTCGAACCAACCAGTGTGGCTCATCATCATAGTAGAAGTAAAATTGATAGTACATAAGATTACAAAATGACCTGTTTGATCTAGATGGACATGAGGAGTCACATTCCAACCGCACAAAAGATCATACGCATGATTCCAGAGGCTACAGTGTTCTTAACATCAATAGCAGAAAGATTGACCAACATAAACATGAAACCGACCAACCACGCAGGGTTGCCATAACAAGAATTACAATTAACGAAGGCAAAACTGTCTGCAAAAATACTTAAACTGCTGACAGACTTACAAGACCAGAGAGACAGAGAGAACATAACAACCATAAGAAAAGAGATGAAAACAGCAAAGTCATGCTACACGACTGGGTTGGAGGCGCCGGATTGACCGACCACACTTGGACTGGTATCCTCAGCACCTTTGGGGATGAATCGAGGCTTGTAGCAGCGAATGATCATTGTATGGGAGTCATCCTCCGGCACCTCAATCGAAACATTTATAACATGCCTCAGGTACAGCTCGAACATACGGATAAACCCATCCAGCTTCTTTGAAAGCGTCTTTAGCTCTTTAGTGAGCGAGTTCATGGAAACCTCCATTTTGTCCAAACGTGCTGAGTTCTTAGCAGAAGCAAGGGAAGTGGTCGTGTAAGCATCTTTGACAGTAGCTCCTTGCATGTTGATGGCTTTGGCCAACATGGTTTTCATTTTCCAAAACAACATTTGTGTCTGCAAAAACTGAGTTGCTCTAGTTGAAGGGGTGCCAGGGTCTACAATCCAATCTGTTTCTTCACCGATGGCCTGACTGTCCATGGTAGTTTGTGCCTATTGAACCTCCTCCTACAACTATTCAATTTTTTGCTTGGCCTTTTTTGATACAGCCGCTTCATATCCTTCCTGCACATGCTTGAGCTCTCTTGCCACCTTAGCACTTCGAAGATTCCAGTCTGCCATAGTTGGAATGCAGCCACCAAGGAAAGGAGCCCAAAAGACAGGAGCGACATACCGATCAACAACACAGAACACAACAGAGGGATTGAACACGATGAAAAGGGTCCAGAACGTGAGAAGATAAGTGAGAATTGAGGCCTGGATGGGGTGCATAAATACACCACGAATCTGTTTTCTGCCATAATTGCAAGCCGCCTGAGGTCTTATCAGGGTGTTGTTGCCATTACCCCAAAAATGAATTCTCTTCTTAGTGACGGTTGTGTCACGTGCAGGAGTCTGCCACACATAATGCCAATTATGACGTTGGATCCTACCATCGTCCTTTTCAAAAATCCTCCATATTTTCCACGACACCTCATAGGACCATTCCCAACGGTGCCAACTCTTGTGATTAAGAAAATAATTGATCCTCATCAATTTATTGAGTATCCGTAGACTGCAGGCCACCTTCCTCACTTGATCATTCGATGAGGTCATTTCTTGAAATTTGAGCGCATTGATCCCGAATTTCATTACTCTTGGCATATTTCCAACAAGTATCAATGAGTTCCCTTGGGTGATCCATGACGTAGTTGGCAACGCAATCTGTGAGAGCATTTGCTTTTCTCCTGACTGCCTAAAAATTTATATTGTTGAGGGATGTGAGATGGTTTGCAATAATCTCTGCAACCATGGCTAGATGCCAATATGTGATAACTTTCCCAGGCTTCGTGCCATTCTAAATACGTTTGACCTCCGTGATGGCTAGGAGGGAGTCCCCTTCCACCACAACTGCACGTATGCCCCGACGGATAAGGATCTGCAGGCACTATTCCAGGGCAGCGAACTCAACCTCGTTGTTGGTATCCTCCCCCAGAGTTCTGCAGAAGATGTGAAGGATTTCCCCTTTGTCATTCCTTATAACCCCTCTAAGCCCAGCAGGACCAAGGTTTCCCCGTGACGTCCGATCAAAGTTTAATTTGAAATAACCCGGGATAGGGCATTGCCAGATATCGGGAGGAGGAAATGGCTTCGGCTGGTTTGAAGGGATGTGAGGACTCAAAACTCCGTTTAAGTCTAACATCATCAAAATTCAAGAGTCATTTCAGGAGAGCGAGGCAGCCTGCTCATCTTTGCAACCAGTAAGGATCGTTTCTCTTAAATTATGCATGATGGAGGTTTTTATGATGTCGATCTGCTTGGTTTCCTATTGAAAAATGTGTTTATTCCTTTCCTTCCAAGTTGACCATATAATGAAACCAGGGCTTAGCCGCTAGAGGGTGTTAACCATGTCACACCCGGAGTAATTTGTGCACCAATTGCCTATACAATCCTGAATGGAATCCTTATTTCTGTCAGATTGATTCAAAATATCTTTGAGCCATTCCCATAGATTGTTCGTCCATTCACAAACATTAAGTAAATGGTTCATGGTTTCCTCATCCCTCTCACATAGGGGGTACCGTGAAGGGCCAAGAAAACCGCGCTTTAAAAGATTTTCCCAGGTCAGAATTTTTCGATTCATGAGCATCCAAAGAAAGGTTCTAAATTTTGGCCACATAGTTTTGTCCCAAACATTAGGGTACCAAGCAACTTTCTCTTCAAGGAACCTGTGCTCGATGTGCAGTCTAGCTTCCCTGAGATTGAAATTGCCCCCCTCAATCTTTCCCCATCTGAGTTGGTCCTTATCTTGAGTGAAATGGATTAACCTTTGATCAAGAATCGAATTTAGGGATTGGAGGAGCTCAGTCAAGTTATTCTCCAAGGGAGGAGGAGCAAGACTCCAATTCCTCCATTTCTGGTCTTCATTGTGATCCAACCAATAGTGATGGACAAGTACCTTTCTAGCATTCTGAAACCATATTTGTAGAGGGAGAAAATTAGGGCTTTCCAGTTTGGGCATATATTTCCAAGCGTCCTCCCAAAAAAATGCATTTGTTCCATCCCGAAGCTCCCAGAAACAGGAATCTTGAATGATATTTCTATTGTCTTTAGCCAAATTCTAGATTAGGGATCCTGCAGGGGGGTTTTTCATTCTTATCAGATCCTCTGGTTGCCATTCCTCAGCGTATTTATCCTTCCATAATTTAGTCCATGGCGTTTGAGGTTCTTTGAGCTAACAACACCAAAGTTTCACCCCACAAGCTTTATTGACAGTGTATGGGTCCTGCAGCCCTAGACCCCCGAAATTTTTTGGTCTGCATAACTTATCCCATGCAACAAGAGCCCATTTGGGTTTTTGTGCTTTGCCCGACTAGAGGAAGGTCCTTTGAATGTTCCTGATCTGTTGGAGGACTCCTTTAAGAGCAGGGAGAATAGACAGCATGTACTGAGGTATGGCCTAAAGCACGGCCTTAGTTAAAACCAATCTACCAACAAATTTCAAGACCCTCTTGGTCCAATAATTTCCCCTGTCCTCCAGTTTGGAAAGCATACATTCCAAGTGGAGCTTCTTCCAAGGTTTATTGGTGAGAGGAACGCCTAGATACTTAGAGGGAAGGTTGCGCCTCTTAAAGCCTACAATTTCCATGAGATGTCTCTGGACCTCCATATGGGTGTTGAAAAAGAAAACAGAAGACTTGTATAGGTTTAGATCCATACCAGAAGCAATGCTGAATAAGTTTAGAATAGCTTTGAACCCCTTAGCTTCTTTAATAGAGGGGGTACCGTGCAACATGGTGTTGTCAACGAATTGTTGATGAGTGTTGGCAGGAAAATGATTTAGGGGTTGGAGACCCATGATGATGTTCCTTTCCTTGGCTGATTTGATGATGCGACTTAGACCTTCCATTAGGATGAAAAACAGAAAAGTTGAGATGGGGTCACCTTTCCTAATGCCCCATGAAGGATAGAAGGGTGAAGAAGGAGCTCCATTGACCAGAATAGAGAAGCTGGGAGATTTAACCATGGCTTAGATCGAATTTATCCAACATTGATCAAAACCAAAAGCAAGCAGCACAGCTTCCAGGTATCTCAAACTGACCTTATCATAGGCCTTGGATAGGTCCAGTTGTATGATCATGCTTACCTTCTTATTAGACTATAGAGAGTGGATCATTTCCTGAGCTAGAAGGATGTTGTCCATGATCTATCATCCTTCCACATAACCCGATTACTCTTCAGATATAATCAAGGGTAGAATGGGCTTCAATCGATTGGCCATTACTTTGGAGATGATATTGTACAGCACATTGCAAAGAGTAACATGTATGAACTTATCAGGAGTGCAAGCATTCTCTTCCTTAGGAATGAGCGCAATCAAAGTTAAGGGATTTGAGAATAGAGGAGGACTTCCTCGAGTCTTCGACCACCTCCCACACATCAATATTCACCAGATCCTAGCATGCCTTAAAGAAGTCAATGGTGAAGCCATCAAGTCCCAGAGCCTTGCCATTGGCCATATCTTTGAAAACCTCTTCCACTTCCAAAAGGGTGACCGGGCGGTACAGGGTTTTATTCTGCTCGTCGGTGATCATCTTTGGAATGGAAGTGATGACCTCGTTGATGGCCTCCCTTCTGTCAATGTCTAGCTCAGTCGCAATCCCAGAGAAGTGGTTTCTTATGATATCAGCAATTTCTTGATTGGATTGGATATACAAACCGTTCTCCTTCTTGATCTGGGTGATTTTTTTGTTGAATCTGTGATCCATGGCCGATCGATGGAAAATTTGTGTGTTCTTCTCCCCATATTTCAGCCATTGAATGCAAGATTTCTATCTCCATAGAATTTCTTCCTTATGACATCGCTCATCCCAATTTTTCCTGAGCTGAAGCTCTGTAATAATGGAGTCTTGGGAGATATCCCCTTTAATCCATTTGTTTTGTATCAGTTCCATCTGCTTCTCCAGGGCTTGCTTTTTCTCAAAAATATTGCCAAATACCTCCTAGTTCCAGGTTCAGAGCTTAGCCTTGATGTGTTTCAGTCTAGCTTGGAGCCGAAACATTTTGGTCCCTCTGGTGTCTAAATGCTCATTCCACTAGAGTTTGATGTTGGAGATGAAATTCGAGTGACTGAGCCAGAATCTCTCAAAGAAAAATGGCCTATTTTTCAGAGTGCCGAGGATAGAGGCATCTAGAGATATAGGCCAGTGATCCAATCCCCCCGAAGGAATGATGTTCGATTCCACCGTGACTCCTTCCAGGATAATGGAGTCAGAAATTAGAAACCTATCCAGTCTAGAAGCAATGTGTCTATCGCCTCCTCTTTTATTAGTCCAAGTGAAAGAACCATTTCTGGGTATGATATCCACCAAATTTGCTGCCCTGATAAAAGACGAAAATGCCTCAGCATCTCTGTTCGGGGTTCTTATTCCTCCTTTTTTCTCCCCTAAAGAAGTGATCATATTAAAGTCACCTCCAAAGATGGCCTTTGCGTTGGGGTATCTATTCTGTAGATTTGAAAGATTGTTCAGCAACTGTAACTTGTCCCCCAAGATTTGCATTGCAAGGGAGAGGAAAGATCGAGAGGCCTCTGCATTCAGAAGGTCAAGGGAAAGGGGGTTCTAAAAGATGGCTAAACCTCCTTCCAAACCATTACCCTCAACCTCCAGGAATTCCATCCTCTTTCCTATGTGTTTGCCTACTGTTTCCAACTTCTGCCTGGTACACTTAGTTTCCTGTAGGAAAATAATGTCTGGTTTATTCATTGTAACTTTTTTCTTTAACAGTCTATGTTTAGTTTGGCTATTAAGCCCTCTTATGTTCCATGAGAGTAATTTAATGATTAAAAAATATTAGGAGGAGAACGAAAAGGCCTCAAGGGCTTTCAATTTACCTGAATTGATGAACAGTAGGCCAAGCTCGTAGAGTGCTTCCTTATTGGTCCTTCTTCCTCTTTTTTTCCTGTGTTTGGTGCTGGAAAGCAAGCTTTGAAAGGTTTTCATCTTTATATCTAGCCCTATAGTCGTTTCCAGATTCTTTTTCTGCCCTCTAAAGGTTGCATCTTGCCTGGAAAGGAAAAGGTAGTTGACTCTATCTATCTCTTCCTCTGGGATGTGGTCAAATCCCTTTTGTTTCCATTGCTCGACCATGGTGTTAATATCCAGTCCTTCTTTATCAAGTATGTCACTTAAATCCTGATCTTCCGTGCCTATTTCAATCATAACCATTTCCTCATCTCCTTCAGCATCTTTCCTGAGGCTGGGATCTAGGAGGAAATCATCAATCGAGTCAGGAATATGAGGTTGGGTGTTCTGAGCATTTTCCTGCTGGTTATTCTGCTTCTCTTCAAAAGTTTGGGTGCTCTCCTCTACATCAATATCTTCTCCAAGCACTTCAAATGAATTCATGGAACATTTAGTGGGGATTCCTGTCTTCGGTGGGTTTCTTCTATTGGTTTTTTGTTTTCCCGAGGGTCAGACAAAGCCATCCTTATTCTTTTCTGAGCTATCCTTGGCTTTCTCTGCAGGTTTTTTTAGAGGGCATTCCCTAATTAAATGGCCATTCTCATGGCATTTCCTGCATATAAAGGGTATCTGTTCATAATCTATGGCTTGGAAGAAAACCTCATCTCTGTATTCTAGCCAAAGTCCATCATGAAGGGCACCTGAAACGTCCAATTCAACACAGATCCGAGCATAAGAAGTGTGCCTTTTTTGGATTTTTTCTTCAGAGGCCTAGATGAAGGTCCCCAGTTTTTTATCGATTTGTTCCAGGGCTGTCAGTCTCCAATAGTTGATTGGTAGAGAAAAAAGGAAAATCTAAACTGGAACATGCGTGAAGGTTTCCTGTTCAGGAGCAAAGTTTGGCTTCCAAGGCCTCATGTAGAGACCTGCAGAACCATAGAAGTAAGGTCCTCCATCAAAGATATGATCCCTATCTTCCAGGTTAGAAAAGACGGTTGTGAAGAAACCCTTTGCCCCCAGGTGAAGTTTTACGTCTCCTTTCAGCTTCCAGGTCTATTTTAACCAATGGCATAAAGCCTTTTCTCTGTGCCAAAAGCCTATAAACTTACAGATTATAGCATGAATGGCCATGTGATCCTGGTAAGCTTGAATTTCTGGGTCTGTAATGACTACCCTTAGGCTTTCAGTAGTTTTTGGTTTACATCTACTCGTGGATGTGGGTTGCCTATTTTCCATAGCAGAGCCATCAAGAGTGGCTCCGTTCAAGGTAGAGGTATCATTAGCCTCAACTCCTTTGGATTTCGTTCCTCCATCCTGAGGGTTATTTCCTTGAGCAGAATCCGTTGTGCCTTTATCCTCTGAGTTTTTGATGCCTTGAGATTGGTTGTGAGCCTGGTTAACTGTGGCATTGTTGTCCCTTTTTTTCTTTTTGCTGGTCATTTTTCTCGCTGCTTCAGACCCTGTGATTTGCACTCCTTCCAAAGGCCCTTTTCCTTTGTCCATCATTATTTTCTTGAAGGTAGGGGCCCCAGAGGGCCCCGGTTTGCCCGTTCGCTGGGCCAGGGCAAGCCCCCTCTATCGCAAGTCAGTGAACAGGGCGCTGCCCCTTGGCAGAGTTGGCAGCAGTGTGCAGACATAGAACCAAACCCTAGGTTAGAAATTCGATTCCCACTGCAGCTTTTGTGTATCATTCTTAATATGTTAATTATTATTAATATTTATTAATTAATAATGATATTAGGTTTAATTAAGAATAAAATAATAATATTAACTAATAATATTAGTAATATTAATTAATAATAATAAAAGAATTTGTTAGGTTTAAAATATTAATTCTTAGGGCTTATTAATATCTTGGGCTCAATAGTAAAAACAAAAGGATTAATAAACCTAAGAATTAATAAACCTTGGAGTTTAATATATGAAAGTTTAAAATCTAGAGTTTTTAATACTAAATCCTATAATTTAAGTTTTTTATTATATATTATTATACATATTTTTATATTAGTATTATATTATATTATTGTAAATATATATTATTATTTGAGTTTGGGAATTCAAAATCTCCACAGTATCCATTTTTATGTCTATGTTTCAGGTCTAAACCAAGACTCATCTTCATGAAAAAACCTGCCAAGAAGAGAGGAGGATTGATGAAATAAATACACGATGGAGCGGAAGGAGGGATGAGGAGAAAGCAGGAGACGACCAGAAAATATCAAAGAATCAAAAAGATTAATATAGTTTATTTAATGTAAAATTATTTATATTTTAAATTATTATTAATGATTTTTAATTAATTAATATTAAGGACCAATAACTGATTTTAATTGATATATGTTATATGTAAATTATATTATAGTTTTTAATATAACTATTAATATATTATAAAAAAATTATGTAATTTTTATGTAATAATAATATTATATTAATATACAAAATAATAATGATATAATAAATATAATTATATGAATAACAAATAATAGGGTTGTTATTATTTATATAGTTATTAATAATGAGAAATAATTAGCCTTTAACAAAATACATCTACTAAGGTGATTGGTGGATAAATGTCTATTTCTGTATATTAATTACATTGGTAAATGTGGTTTAGATGTCTTTCAACCACATTAATAAATGTAGTTGTGCTAATTTTAATTAAAAGTCAAATTTTGACATGAATTCACAATTTCTATATATGAGTTATACGGAAAAAAAAATTAATCTATATCTTTTTTCTTTTTTGAAAATTTTATTAGTATAATTTTTAATTTGTTTAACCATTATGAT
Organism: Pinus albicaulis; assembly: GCA_034641835.2. Lineage (NCBI taxonomy): Eukaryota > Viridiplantae > Streptophyta > Pinopsida > Pinales > Pinaceae > Pinus > Pinus albicaulis. The sequence continues at coordinate 813,227,229 of CM076569.1, read as the reverse complement.
TTTGTTTCACTATTTTTTTTGGGGTTACCTTTATAATTTTTTAAATAAATTTTAAAAAATAAATATCAAAAATTGGTATAAGAAATATATATTTGTTACTATTTAATACTATTAGGCCTTTTCCTATAGGTTTTCCCTCCTTAGGTATTGATAGATTTTGTGGTAACATGAAGCAAGAGTTATTATAGATGCATGAAAGCAAGGTGAGAGACAACCATGACTATGCTGGAATAACCTCACTATTGAACACAAATATCTTGCAACAACAAAAAAAACCATCTCCCAAAAAGTGTGGCATGGAGCTATTACTATGCCATAGAGAAACTATTGAAAAAAATTTATATCTTGCAATCATAAAGGACATATAGTAAACCAAGTGTCTCAAAAGAGAAGATCATAGGGATTAGAGAATGGTCACCAGGTGAAATATTAATGACTTTGGATCTAGATATTTATAAACATATTATGATTTTCATTAATGCAATTTCAATATCATGTTTCAAAAATCAATTAAGTGAGACATTAATAGAATTTTTTTCATGGAGGTTATGTTTCATTTTGATATTCTTTTCTTTAAAAGCATTGGAATGAGAAAGTCTACCCAAAAAACTACTAGGAACATAGACCATATTGCTCATGGAAAATATATATCATGCAACTTATAGGTTAAATTTCTCAAAAGTAAAAATTAATATTGTTATTTATCATGTAATGCACTTCAATCACGATATTCCCTATCACATATAAGATAATAAATACACATATGATGGCATTACTTTTTTTTTCTTTTAACAATATTGAAAATATCGAGTGTATCAATAACTTTGATATATCAACTATTACACGAGATACAAATATTCATAAATATTATTAATATTTCTTTGATTTCCATAAGAAGCAAGAGTTATTGGAGATGCATGAAAGCAAGGTGACACACAACTATAAGTATATTGGAACAACCCGACTATTGAACATAGATCTCTTGCAAGAACAAAAGAACAACAACCATCTGTGAAGAACTGTGGCATGGAGCTATGACTATGCCATAGTATAATTATTGAACAAAGATATCTTGCAAGCATAAATGGCATACATAGTAAAACAACCATCTTGAAAGAAAATATCATAGGTATTAGAGAATTCTCACCAAGTGAATAGAGAACAACTTTGGATCTATAGATTTCCTAACATATTATGAGTTTGATTATTGCAATTTCAATATTGTGTTTTAAAAATGAATTAAATGAAAGACTAATAGAAAATGTGTCATGGAACTTATGTTTTATTTTTGTTGTACTTTTCTTAAAAAACATTGGAATAAGAAACTCTACCTAAAAAGCTACTATGAAAATAAGCCAATTTGTTCTTGAAAAATAAATAGCACCCAACATATATACTAAATTGTTCTAAAAGAACAATTAATATTACTCCAAAAAACAATTAATATTGTTATACATTTAATATAATACAATTTAATCATCATATTTCTTATAAAATTTAAAATAATATATACAAATATAATAGTTTTAAGCGATAAATCAACTATCACTATCACACATAATACAACTACTCATAAATGAAATTACATCAAACTTTTCACTGAACTACTCTAACTAATGCCCTTCAACTAACAATAATATTAAATATTAACTAATAAACTACTCTCACTAATATCCTTCGACTAAAATCCTTTATCCTTTAACAATAGTATTAAATAGTAACCAATAAAATCCGTTATCCTTTAACAATAAATTGTTAGAAATATTTTAAGAGAATAAAATGTCTTGGTTAAGAAATATTTTATTTTGCCTTATTGTAATACTAGAATGATAATGAATATTTTTTATTAATATTATAAAGAGGGTTGATAATTTATAAAAGAGGATAATATTTGAAAATTATGATTAATAAATGAATATTGTGGAGATTCAAGTTCTCCAACTCAAAAATTACATCACAGAAATATTCAAACTATATATTATTATATTAATATTATATTAAATTATTATATTATATATAATATATTTTAGCTTAATATATAGTTAGTTAATAATATTAATATAATGTTATTAATATAATTTTCATCTCATTTTACAAAGATATTGGTTTGGGTTCAAAAAAATTTCTTCAAAGTTTGGATTTAAGAGCATTTATTGGAAGCAAACTGACTTTACAAAGAATTGTTTTGGGTTTAAAGAATTTTTTTGGAAGAGATTTCTTGGAGGCGGCCTGATTTTGGCAAAAATTGTTTTTAACTTAAAAACATTTCTTGGACATACATTCAAAAGACATTTCTTGGAGGTATGTACGTGTTTTGAGTTGAAGTAAATATTTTGAGCTTCGTTTAATTTTTATAAGACATTTTTCTCTCGAATTTTTTAAAGTAATTGTTTTGGATTGAAGTATTTTTTGCAAAAAATTTAAACTGATTTTTTTTAAATTAAATCTTTTGTGATATTTTTTGTAATTGAGTTATTGTCTAATTTTTTGAAGGAAATTTTTTGAACTTCATACCCTATTATCATGGGAAATCGAAGAACTTGTGCGAGAAAATATGATCGAAATACTAGAGAAAATAGTGTTAAAAGAATTGAATTACTAGAAGACGAAATTTTTCTGATAGAATTTTTGAGAAAGTTTGAGGCAGAAATTTACAAATACACCAAGCATTCCCATAGAGCTCAATGGCAAGACTTGCAATTCAAAAAATCTCGTGAATTTTTTAAACCAAGGACCATTTTGTCAGTGATTGATTTTGCAGAAAACTACACATTTGTTCCACAAAAATAAATTCAGAGTGAATACTATCATTCTGACCAAGTCTCCATGCTCATCCATATTCTATATAGACATGCTAAACAAAATGTTGATCATATAGAAAGCACGAGTGAAAATCGACATATCATTAAAGAATATCACTTTTATATCAGTGACGATCGTACACATGATACATGTTTTGTACAACATTGTTTTGGAAAAATTTATGATTCATTGAAAAATCGTGGAATAACATTCAATGAAAATTGGATATGGTTAGACGGATGCATAGGTCAATTCAAATCTGCACGATCATTCTTTTGGTTGTGTTGTCTTCATACGAAAACCTGCATTAAACATTGTTGGAATTTCTTTGAGACTGGCCATGGAAAAGGAGAACATGACAGTGCAGGAGCATGCATAAAACGAGTACTTCGAAGATATCAAATGAACCACTCTGCAAGCCGACTTGTGAACGCTGAAGAAGTTGTTCAATGGTGCATCGCTGCTCTAAGCCATGAGAGAAACCCATCAAGAGAAGTGCGAAGGTACATTCAATTTAATTTATATTGAAAATCTAATTTTAAACATTGTACATTTATCATGCAATGATTATCTTTGATTGTATTTTGATATAATATTTACAAATTGTTCTTCTAATTTTCCATATAAAGGTTTTTCTGGCATATTGGAATCGAAGACATAGATAGATCAATTGGAAATGACGTTGAAACAATAAAAGGGACTCGAAAATTGCATTCAATTCAAACAAAGTCGTCCATAAATGTGTTTGCATTGGATAAAAGAAAATATTCTTGTTTTTTTTATGTTTGCATAGACAACACAAAATCCAATGACGTTTGTGAAAAAAAAATGTATGTGAACGATTGGAAACATATAGAGCTAAATACAAAGGGAAAAATGTCTGTTGCAATGTTTGAAGAAATGCAATCAGAGGAAACTACAATATAATCCAATGGTGATCGAGTTTCTAATCTTGTTATAGAAGGTAACATTTGAATTACTTTCTAATGATTTAAAGATCTAGAAATAAATTTAAATATGCATAATTTTGTTAAATTTGTTTTATTGTGCAGGAGATATTTTTGTTTTAATTGCACCTATTGAAAACAATGAAAATGTGAAGTATTATTTGATGCATTGCACTGAACGAAAAATGAAATTATTACAAAACTATAAAGATCGCGGATTTCAGTATGACAGAGGGTCTATTATACTGAAAGGTTATTTTTTCAAACAAACTCATCAAAGTGGAGACTTTGTTTACTTTGAAGACTATGAACCTGATTCCATAATTTTTCAATATATTCACTTGGTGTGTGCAGCACGCATAAAGTCGATAGAAGTTCAATCAAAGAAAAAATCAAAAATTAAGAGATGGAAAATGTCAAAATCCGATCATGAATGGATTATTGAGGATGGAATTCCATTAGAATTTTTTTGAGTGAATTGTCCAACAATTTATTATCTTTGGATTAAATATGTTTTAGAACTTCCAGTACTCAACTAAAAATTGAGTTTCTTATGTTATTTGTGCAAGTGTTTTCACATGTACAAATTTTTTAGGGACAAGCACGTGCTCTAGTATCAACTGAAAGTAGTTTTTCTATACATGTGCATTGATGAAAAATGTTATATGTATTGGATATATATATGTGTGTGTGTGTGTGTGTGTGTGTGTGTGTGTGTGTGTGTGTTCTAGAATGAAATTAATTGTTCTAGTTTTACTATGTGCATTGATGAAAAATTATTTACGTACTCAGTATATATGTTCTAGAATGCAATTAACTCGAACTAGTTTTTCTATGTGCATTGATGAAAAACTAGTTGGATTTTCTGGTAAAAATTATGGACACAATGTTAATAAATCATCTGCAGTATACTTTTGTACGAAAATTCCTTTTAGACAAGAGACTCGGAGCACTTCTCCCACTTTTGGTGGGATTTGACCCACATCTCTAATCCTGATTGAAAATCTAGTACAAAATCTGCTTGTCCAATGGTCGGATATGTTCAATGTGCATTGACGAGAAATGTTACTTCTCTTGGATATATATGTTCTAGAATGCACAATTAATTGTTCCAAGTAGTTTTTCTATGTGCATTGATGAAAAACTAGTTGGATTTTTTGGTAAAAAGTTTCAACAATGTAAATAAATCGACAAGGCTACCTATTTGAGTGCATTAACGACATTGACCCAAATTCAGAAAACATATATATGTAGTAGAGACTTATATTTCCAATCAAAATTAAAGGGATAATTTGTACATATATATACTTCTTTAAACTCTTTTTTCAATTAGAGCTCAATTGATACATGGTTAGTTGCATTGAAAAGCTATGTTCTTCCTATTGGAAATTTTTTCATTCAAACAAAACTACATGGAGAGATCAAAAGAAATCTTAAAATTCCAAATGTACTTCAACCATCCAAAAGGGATTTGTGCAACATTACTTGACATGCCATGCCAATTATAGTAAACAACTATCCAATAGAAACATTTAACATTATATACAACATGTGCCAAATGTAGATTGAAACCATCCAAAACTTTAAAATTTTAAAAACTTTTGATAATATATCGTGCAACATTAAAAAATTAAACATCATATGCGAAATGTAGATTGAAACCATTCAAAACTTGAGTTTAAAAAACTTTAAATTATATATAGAACGTTACTTCACATGCCATGCCAATTATAGTTCAACTAGATCCAATAGAAACATTTAACATTATATACCACATATGCAAATGTAGATTGAAACCATCCAAAACTTTAAGTTGTAGATTGAAACCATCCAAAATTTTAAGTTTTAAAAACCTTTTGATTATATATTGTGCAACATTAAAAAATTAAACATTTAAAGTTCATTAAATATCACATGAAAAATGTATATTGAAACCATCCAAAACTTGAGTTTTAAGAACTTCACATGCCATGCCAATTATAGTTCAACTATACAACAAAAACATTTAACATTAAATATCACATGCCAAATGTAGATTGAAACCATTCAAAACTTTTAACTTTTAATTTAACAAAAAAATATAGATCACAACATTACTTCACATGCCAAATGTACTCCAAGCATCCAAAACTTAAATTTTAAAAACAAAACAAATTATAACACATGTCATTACATAACATGCCAAATGTAGTTCAGAGGACAACATTAATTTATAGATGAAAACATTACTTCACATTCACATGCCAAAAGTACTAAAACCATCCAAAAATTAAATAAAACAAATTATATAATAACAATGTAATAAAATATGTCCAAAAATTGTAAATCTCACAAGTATCAAACTGTATCAAGTTTAGCAAATTTTAAAACCATCTAAATTTTGAAATCAAATCTACTGTAAATCATGTCCATCAAATGGAGATGGATCTAGCATCTTCCCTACTAGGGTCTCAATCCATGCCCTATCCTGTGAATGGGAAACCTACATACACAATGTACATGTACTTGAACATTAAAATTTGATGTTTTAAAAATGAATGAGAATATATATATCTAGAGCTTCATGTAAAAAACAAAATATAACAAAAAAATCATGCAATACCTCATAAGGTTCCCTCTCCATTTGATGAACAAGTTCTCCCATAGGAACATCTGCAACGGTAAACTGTACAATATGCATGTATAGTTAAATATATATATATATATATATATATATATATTAAAAACTTTCAAATGAAAATTCATGTGTACATATATAAACTTATTTTCAATAATATTAAAAAAAGGAACTAAAGACAACTTGTTCAAATGTTGTGGATGTTCCTATCTCCATCGCTAGAGTCCGCAGATTAAAGAAATCTTCTATAGGAACCTAAATTCAAAAAAATTTAAATAACTCAAAATATAGATCTCTCTCTCTCTCTCTCTCTCTCTCTCTCTCTCTCTCTATATATATATATATATATATATATAGATATATAGATATCAATTTTTAAAGGAAATTTTTGAGGTAGAATATATATATATACACATATATATATATATATATATATAACTTTTAAACATAAATTTTAAACTTGTGAAAAATTGTCCATACTTGTGGCTCATCTCCCAAGGAAGTAGAAGGTACATCTCCCAAAGAAGAAGAAGGTACCGCCATCCCAAAAACATCAGACGGAATCGGTACCTATTAAAACATTTTATCAAATTATATATATACATACATGTACATGTGTGGAAACAATTATTTATTTTAGAGTCACTTAAAAAACACTAACATTTTCCAACATATCATGATGGTCAGACCCATCTGCATCATTTGAACCAGAGGTCCTGAACGTGATATTAACATTTTTGTCACGCATCATGCGTGAGAACTACAAATGGTGTTTTAACTTATAATCATACATTTTTGTTAGATTAATGTACACATACAAATAAATGTATACATTTACATACACATGTATTTATTACAAATTGTACACGTGTATGTACAAATAATTTCAAACCCTAAGGTCACTAACACATACCGTTCAGGTGCCCTCTTCCTCATGAAAAATTAGGTCTTGCAAACCATTGCGACAATTTATTGCATATGTTCGGAGATCTTCAACATTCATGTTGTAAATCTCCTCATCTATACAATAAAAAAAATTGGCACGTGCATTTTCACGTGCTCTTTGTCGATTTAAACAAAGATCCACTCCACTTAATTCGCTATGAACATTGTCGATCATAACATCCCTTGCTTCTCGACTTATTTGAGAAGTCGCATCCATCTGTGATCGCAGATTTTCGACTCGAAACGGTCAACTCACCAATGGTGGCTCAGGGCGAGGCAACTCCACATCTCGCTTAGCGCCCTTATGGTCATATAATTGACCTTTCCTCGGGCCAAAAAATTCTGAAGGAAGGTCATTGTAGTTGGGTTTCATACCCCAAAAAAATTATGCATAAAACATTTGTCCAAAATAAACAGGAACCTCATCATTCCATGGAAGCCTTCCAAAGGCCGCAAGATGCCGATCATACAAATAACGAGCTTTTTCTGGGTGCTTGAAATATTGCACCTTCAACATTTTTCTTTTTGGCCCTTCCTTATAATTAAACATTGACTTGGCCACTTCTATTGTAACTTTTTGTTTTACGTCCTCCCATTTATCGGGACCCATCATTGTTTCTTTTCTCTTTCTCATCAATTCTACAAATGAATCAGACGTTGGCCCAAGATTTCTGTACACATTTACCATTTCACCCAATGAATGTGTAACTATTTCAAGGCTTTGTCGACTCTGAGCAGGTAGAGACAAAGTCACGAGATCTCTTTGCAATTTTTCATGAATACTTTCACACCTTTGTAAGGTGCATTCCGCCATGTTGGTTTCCCATGGTATATCAGTAATCTTGGCTGGATAAGTTGTGCTGGGTTGACAGCCTTCTTCTTGAATGTAGTGGGCTTCCCTACGTCTAATTTGACCACTAGCTCGAACATTTTCGGCCTCTGCATCAATATATACAAAATTTCGTATATTATAAAAAACACATGTAAAAAAATTTGCACAAATTTAATGAAAAAATATTGAAATTGATGGCAACCTTGATGTTGTTGGTTAACGTCTTCTCCAACATGACCCTGCTAAGAACCACACCTAGAATGACGCTTCTGAGAACCAGACCCACAATGACCCTGTTGAGAACCAAAAGTCGTTTATTGGCCTTCAGGGGAATAAATATCACCCCCTTCCCGCAACCTGTTACCACTCATACCTCAACCGGTTGAACCTTGGCCACGCTCCATGGATGGAGTAGAAACCCTTCTCCTCTTACCTCCTAAAAATTAAAATATGAAACTTATTAACAACTAATTTAACTCACAAAGTTAATAAAAAATAAATTCCATATGTACACACATGTATGCAGATTTAAGATTATATTTAAATACCGTGAACATCCCCCAATCCCTGAACCTCCATATGGGATTAAGCTGATCTTCGTCGTTCATCCTCCATGATATATATCTATTGGTCGACATTTACACAAAATAGATTTCAAAAAATCAATTTGTAATTTAGTGTACTGTTGTGACCAGCAACAACCCCCATTTTTATTTAATATTAGTAATAATACGAAATAAATGAGGACCCTTAGTTTAAAATCCAAAAAAATCAATTAGGATTTGTTTGCCTTTTCAAATAAAAATTCCATGGAAGCCTTCCAAAGGCCGCAAGATGTCGATCATACAAATAACTAGCTTTGTCTGGGTGCTTGAAATACTGCACCTTCAACATTTTTCTTTTTGGCCCTTCCTGATAATTAAACATTGACTTGGCCTCTTCTCTTGTAACTTTTCGTTTTATGTCCTGCCATTTATCGGGACCTATCACTGTTTATTTTCTCTTTCTCATCAGTTCTACAAACGAATCAGTCGTTGGCCCCAAATTTCTGTATACATTTAGCATTTCACTCAATGAATGTGTAACTATTTCAAGGCTTTGTCTACTCACAGCAGGTAGAGACAAAGCCATGAGATCTCTTTGCAATTTTGCATGAAGGCTTTCACACCTTTGTAAGGTGCATTCCGCTATATTGGTTTCCCATGGTATATTAGTAATCTCAGCCAGATAAGTTGTGTTGGGTTGACAGCCTTCTTCTTGAATGTAGCGAGCTGCCCTGCGTCTATTTTGACCACTAGCTCAAACATTTTCGGCCTCTGCATCAATGTATATAAAATTTCGTATATTAGGAAAAACACGTGTAAAAAAAGTTGTACAAATTTAATGAAAAAATATTGAAATTGATGGCAACCTTGATGTTGTTGGTCAACATCTTCTCCAACATGACCCTCCTGAAAACCAGACCTAGAATGACGCTGCTGAGAACCAGACCCACAGTGACCCTGTTGAGAACCGGCAGCCGTTGATTGGCCTTCGGGGGAATAAATATCACCCCCTTCCCGTAACCTGCTACCACTCATACCTCGACCAGTTGAACCTAGGCCATGCTCCATGGATGGAGTAGACACCCTTCTCCTCTTACCTCCTAAAAATTAAAATATGAAACTTATTAACAACTAATTTCACTCACAAAGTTAATAAAAAAATCAATTCCATATGTACACACATGTATGGAGATTTAAGATTATATTTAAATACCGTGAAAATCCTCCGATCCCTGAACCTCCATATGGGATTCGGCTGATCTTCGTCTTTCATCCTCCATGATATATATCTATTGGTCGACATTTACACAAAATAGATTTCAAAAAATCAATTTGTAATTTAGTGTACACAAATTATGTAGAACACAAATTTCAAAGCAATAATTGATCATGTGTGAAACTAAATTTAATCAAAAAAGATATTATAAAAATGATAAGTTCACCAAATTGCGCTTTACATGGTGGGAGCACACTTGGTATAAAATTTACTACTTATACACTTTAGTTTGTGGGAGAAATGACACATGTACATAGTTTACTTTAAAGTTGTTGTGTTTTACGGATATTAAAATGAAGAACTTCTATTTAGATCCATTCCAGAGATTGACTTTAGGGGAATTTACTAGATATGTCACCTTTCATAAAAGATGAGATCCAGAGGCTACCTGGCCCTTTACAGACTCTGCCTATAGAACTTGTAGAAGTAAACACTAGAGGCATTAACAATATCAAAGAACGTTTTCATGCTCAGACATGGGAATGTGTCTCTTTCCCTATGCAAAAAAATAGTTCAAGGTAGTTAATCTTCGTAGACATGTCATCAAGCAAGTCAATGTGATCATACCCAACTTAATTTTTATGAAATTAGGCTTGGAATCCTCTACAACCTGGTGGATGGAGTTGAATGGGAACTAGGTTGAAAGGCCTTTACAAAATACATGCTAGTGAATAACACTTACTAGGTTATGCCAACAAATAAAGTGGGAGAAATGTTTTCTCCTCAAGGTTGTCCAATTGGGTGTAATACCAACTTCACACATTTCCTCACAGGTTTCTCTCTTAGGTTACAAATGTCTTCCACCTTATTAGTTATATATTTTTCAATTTCCTGAGGATTCCTTGATTTTTTTCTCCTACCATCTCCCTCTCTCACTCCCCAAATTATTGTCATCAAACATGCCCCATTGAAGATCTAGAGCAATGTTTGCACCATACTTAGAACTTTCATTGCTGCTAATTGAAATTGGAGTCATGTATACTAGATTGCTTGCTTAAGTGGCTCTTACTTGGACAATATCCTAAGATGAGTTTGACATGATGGTCATATGAGGTTGGAAGCTACTTGGTGTAATTTTCCTTAAATCTTCAAAAAAACAGAGCAAAAATGTCATTTTTGATCATTTTTTATTAGCTTCTGCATACAACAAATGTTATCACAATTGCAACACAATCATGTTCCATGAGCATGAATTATGAATGTCGCAAGCCAAATGGCAAGGAAATTTGCATTCATTTAGGCAAAATAAGGCTATGACATTAAGGTCCATGCTAGAAAAAATTATGCAAATAAAGTTGCTAAGTCTTGATACTTACCATGTGTTTCAAAGCCATAATGAAGGTTGGCTTTGAGAGTGTCCTCTCAAAGCCCTATCTTGAGATGAAATTTAATTCAATGTCTCTTAGAGTTGCAAGGTGGAATTGATAGAACTATTTGATTTCTTTACCATAGATGGATATCTCCTTTCATATATACCTTTCTCTACCATCTTATTTCCAAGTGAAAAGGGAATTTTCACATTTTGAATGCCATTACCATGTAATTTGGTAGTCTGCTAGCTAGACCTATCACAAGTAAGGTTGTCATACCAAACTATTTCTCTTGCTCAACTCAGTGACCATGAATCTCTTCTCACACTGCTTACCATATAAGATCTTCAATTGTACATGTCATGCAAAGTTGGGGGTTCTAGGTCTACACCTATTAGGTAAAGTTACATATTTTATGTCATTGTGGTCCTTAAATTTGGAGGTGTTCCACCTAAAAAAGTAGGCATTAAATATGGATGAAAAGGATTTGTTTTAACTTTGATAGAATTTCCTCGTGGAATTACTGAATTTCTCGACGACATCATGCTAGCTTTGCTTAGAGAAGAAGGTTTTGGAGGAGAAATTGAATTCTTTCGACTTATTTTTGGCATTGAAGTTTGAAATAATAGTTTTGATGACTCCATTGATGACCTTGCTGAGGAATTTGATGCACACAATATTGACTTTGAAGATGGTTTAGAAGATGTTGAAGAAGTTGTAGATTTTGGTGTTGTCATTGAATGTTTCTTTGTTGTTGGACTTGATCAAGACATGTAATTTAACTTTACGAAAAGTTTGAAGACCTTGAAGAGGTTTTAGATTTTTTTGTTCTCACTGAAGGTTTTTGTCTAGTTTTGTTTCTTAAACCATCATTTCCATAGGACATTTTTGGTGAATAGATTCTTGACCTTGATGAGAGGATATGATACCTTGAAGAGGCTACATATTTTGGTGACGTCACTAATTGTTTCTCTATTATTATGTTTGTTAAACATCTCACTTAGGGCGAGGAAACTCCACATATATTGTACAGTTTATGGGACAGAAATCAATATGTAGAAATATTCACTTGGTTTTTATAATTGGATAGAAGAATGACTTAAAATGACCTTGTATGTCTTATCATTTTAGAGCTCAAATTTTTAGGAAGGATTTAAGTATCCACCTTTCAAGAATCACTACAAGAGGTTGATAAAGAATATAGGAAGGAAATTTGTACATGAGCTCTATTATTTGACTTGAGAGTCAGTTGTTTGAAGAGGCATGTTTTGTCGACTTGTGTTTGGTTGATGGTTTTGTACACCAATATGTAAGAGTACATGGAGATATTCACATGATGTGATTTTTTTTTCTTTGAAGGAGAAAAATGATATGTCAGCGAGCTATGTTTCTTGCATGATGTGTTTTTCAGTTTGATGGTTTTGTTTGTGACAAGACGTCACAAGATTTTTGGAAGGTCCACTCTTGAGTGAGAGCCTCATGATTACAACCTAATCATGAGAATCAAATGGGAGTGCATCCTTATTTTGAAAACAAACCTCTAGATAGGATTATAAGCTACCTAGGACTCAAACCATTATTTTTAAATTTGAAATATCATGGTGTGTTGTTTCAATGCCTAAATCCACAACCCTAACATAAATTGTTTTATTCTTTTTTTGCAAGATTTAGTTGGTTATATTAAAAGTCAGTTGAATTTAAAATTCTTGGCTTAGTGGCATGAACCAAACATATTGTACATATTAAATGAGGAATTTTTCTCTCCCAATCATTTCTAAATCACCCATATCACCAAGAAAACATGTTTTAAAAGAACATACTTTGGTATGGGAAAGACATTAGGTTTCAAATATTATAAGATTGTATAATATTATAAGA